>ML777941.1:1145873-1158597 GCA_009831015.1 Picea engelmannii | reverse complement strand
GATGACGTCTTCCTTTCCTATCTTTTTCGGGTTCGTGGATGGCGCTAGTCGACATACCCAGAACATTGCTTTGGCAGCATGGGTTATTTACCAATTTGATGAGGTGGTGAGTTCAGGAGGTATCTTCTTAGGACCAGCAACCAACAACATGGCAGAATATCATGCTGTCATAGGACTGTTGACCCAAGCCTCCTCCCTAGGTATCTCTCGTATCATTGTTTACTTAGACTCCCAACTCGTGGTCTATCAACTCAACCGTATCTACGCTATCCGTAGTACTATCCTACTACGTCTCCACCTACAAGTTCGTCGTCTTGAATGAATGTTTGATTACATTGAATATAGACACATTCCAAGAGAACTTAATAGTATTTCGGATTTGTTAGCTAATTACATCATGGATCGGTATCTCGCCCACATATAATATTTAAGGAAAGAAAAATTGTACATCACATGTAAATTAAAACACATCACAGACATCATCATGTACAAATCATTTGGCACTGTAAAAAACTCGAGACTGTATATATATATATGGCATGACTGAAATGTTTGGATTACATCAAAAAGTGTGTAGAAGAGAAAAATATTGGGTCTTTACAGCCATACAACGTTTCTCAACAAGGAATACAAAAATACGATCACCAGAGAGACTCTAATCTCCCCGTACTACATTGTGTTGCGAGTAACACATCACTGCACGCACTACATCCCTCAGTAGAGAATTGATATTCTTTGGTACTCCCACAGTGTGCCTCTGCAGATGCAAAGGCACTTCTCCCCTCCACAGAGGAGAAATTCCCATCATGAGGCCTTGGAGGTTTCTTTCAACCTCCCAGAGACCTATCACTGGTACTACCGGATCTGCTGCAACCGGAACGCCTCCACGATGACCTGGTATCGGTATATCGGCTGGGTGCACTTCTCCCTTGTCTGCATGTTGAAAAAAATACATCTGTAAAAAACTCTTCTACATACCCAAAAAATATATATATACATTAAAAAACTTAAAAAACAAAAAATAGACAAGGTATGGCTCAGTCTCTTACCTGACACATCCCAGTATTCCCCCACGGGTAAAATCAAATCCATGCTACCACAGAAATATACCTTAGCATACGGGAAGTCCTCTATCCAGAGATACTGTCGTCTCAGCCAGACAAAGAAATCGCTAGTGAAACGAAACTCTGACTTCGCTACTAGCCTCAGAGACAGACTGGTCCACCTCTCCATCCTTGGTTCATCCACTGGTCGCACCGCTAGTGCTATCTGAGGCTGCATCTGGGGAATGCACTCTAGGAAAAATGAGACCAGAAAAGAGCCATAACCAAACTGTTTCTTTCTCGTCCTGCACCATGAAACCTATTCCTTCACATTTCGAAGGAACCCTGCACTCCAGTTGAACAGTGTTGGTTCCAAACACTGAACACCATAAGCCACCTATGATCTTGATGCCATATGTGTGCTAGTATTGACCATCACACTCATGATGGCAAACAGTATGGACCGGAGGGGTAGCTCTCGAATATCCTTGATAGGGATTCTACCCCCTACCAATCTTTCTCTTGGGATACAGTGGCATGCCAGATACATGTCCACTTTCTCAGGTAGCGCCCTCTGCCCGGAAAAAGATATGGGAACCCCTCTTTTCGAGAGGCCAGTCAAAAAATACATGTCTTCTAACTCAATGGTTAAAAGCTGTGTGCCAATCCGAAATCCTTGCTCTGCAACATCCCATAGGCCGATCATATGCTCAAGCAACAAAATCTCCTTCTTCATTTTTTACAACTTGAAGAATTTGAGTAAGCCACAAGCTCACAATGCGGCCAGTGTGTGAGGACTCTGCAAGGTGGCTAAGTCATCCATCTCATGTTCTCTTTCTTTCCACTCGATCATGGTCACCGAAATTACCTATAAAACAAAAGAATAAAGAAATTCATTATTTCAACGTTTTGGAAATTTCGGCAATTTTCAAAAGCAATCTAAAAGCATGAAATTTAATGCCCATGTCATTTAAAGTGACCACACCCTCTTTTACAATAACCATGCCCTCTCTTAGCCATTTAATATCCATTATACGACAATGAAGCGTTTTAATGCAAACAATTTTTTTATCGCTGCGTGGGCATATGTGGGGATTTTTCATGAGTTCTATGCCAAAAACGACCCATCCAATTAGCTATTGAGGCGTTGGCATCTTGGCCATCCCCTTCTAGAGCATTTTTGTGAAAAGAATCCCCTTTTCCTATCATTTTTAAAAGAGGTCAATTTTGATCTTTTTGGGCAACTTAGGGATTCATATTTTAAATTAAATGATTCTATGAAAATGAATATTGAACCATGTAATTGAAAGAGGGAGAGATGTAGATATACCTGGTCCGAACGGCAAGAAAAATGATCAATCGTAGCTCCGGAAGCGAGCAAAACAAGATCCACCTCAAAATGAGAATCTCCATTACTCCAAGATCCTTGTGCAAAATGAAATGGTAAATGGAATTTTCATTGTATTGCTATTTATAAATTTCTATTTTTTATAAGGTATAGTCATTTATGGGTTTCTCTAATAATATGATGGCTTCACTAAACCCTTGGTTTATAGTTTTGGCATCGCAGGTTTCCTGGCAGTTCTGATGGATTATTTACCTTGTCGTGCTTATAAGCATAGTCTTAGTTTGTTCTCGAGCTCGAAAATATGAGAACGCAACCGAGTAAAATTTTATCTCTTTTTCGGACCCATACGGATACATGAACACACGAAAAAGGAACCCCCCTGGAGTCTCCTTTAAACTCTTTTCAAACTCTCTAAATATGAAAAGATTGTTGAGTGATCTTGCTTCCTTTCACGCTCATTAAAAGGTTAGAAAGGGTGTCTTTCGAGCGATAGTTTATCTCTTTTTCGGTCTCGTTAGACTACTGTACAAAAAAGGAACTGAGAGATTTCTCTTTTAAGTGTTTTTCCAAACTCTATAATCCCAAAAAACCTTCGAGTTTTCTGTCTTTGGACTCGTTAAAACACACATCGATAGGCCCATATGGGACCGAACCCTTACTTCTTTCGGTTCATTAAAAAAAGGAAGAGGAACTTACCGAAGGTGAGTTATATCGAGCATGTGCTATCCTCCTCGAGATCATTAAATCAAAAAGAGGTACTCGTCTATCTGGATGGGGGAAAAATTGAAAGGAGAAAGCCAAGCAATCTCTTGAGAACATTATCCAATAGTTTTTAGAGTCACCCTTGAACACGACACTTTGTCATTTGCACGCATCATAATCCGCTGAACCTCTTCACTGAACCAATCCTTTGAGTTCCTTTCACTCCTTTGGGTCACCCGACGCAAGTCACAGTATCCACTGCATAGTTTTGGTCCATGTCATGTTTTTTTGTTGTGCCTCAGTGTTCAAGGGCAGTATCCGCCTCTAGAGTCAACTATCCCAAATATCTTGCCTCAAAACCTGTGTCAATCCATGTCCATTTGATATACCAATTACATCTCTATGTCAGTTTCGTGTCGTTGATGGGGGATACATCAAGGCCCTCCCTCGACGAGTCTATTCCTGTCGACTTCAACACATTATCTGGGAATCAGGCTTAGAAACCAGTTAGTACTTTGGGACCTGCATGCCTAAATGGCAGACCTCCTCACATTCGACAATAGGTTTACATCATTGACCTCTGATCGGATGATTCCACGAGTGTTCGACCTCAACTCATCTATTCACATTCGCTGGAATGTACTAAGGTACCTTAGGAATCATTGACATTAATGGTGATCTCCCTCGTGCTTGTTAATGATCTACATCATTGACTGGTAATCAAGTGGTTTCTGCCATGTTCAACATCAGGACATATATTCACATGGTTAGAATCATACCACATTGGGATCGGTAAGAAGACCCTGGGTTGATTCATCACTCTGATATATACTTTTCCCAGGTTGTGAAGGAGTTTCTCTTGGACGAATGATACATACACTGTTACATAGATCCACTTTGTATTGGTCGTGGCTATGTCTTGTCATCTCGTAGATCCACTGTGTATTCTGCGTGGCTACGATCAGTCCAGGTCATCCGAGTATAGATCCACATTGTATTCTCGGTGGCTATACCTTTTCATCAATACAATTATGGATCCGCAGTGTATTTTATGGCGGCCATATCTTGCAATTATTGATCACCCAAGCATAGGTATGCCTGCCTTGGGTTTTGAAATATGTCATGATATTTGTTGGATGTTTGTGTGCAGCTTCCGTCAGGTTCTCCGAGTCTATACCCTTGCTTGAACATCTACAAAGCATTTCAGTTATCATTCCGCATCTTCTAACTTCATACTTTGGGGGGAAATCTGTTACACCTCAATATTGCTCACTTCGATAAGTGTCGTAAGTGTCACATGTTCCTTACAACTTTCGCAAGTGTCGCAAGTTGTTCACAAGTGTCGCAAATGTTGTTCAAGCATACTGCCATAATGACGACACTAAGGAGGCACTTAAGACATCTCATACACTTGATTTGGAGGAAGGAAAATGATTAACTGAAGTCAAGGAACTCTTATCACCTGAGAGGAGCTCTTAAACAAAGGTTTTGAAGGTGAGCACTCCCCTACATCATCCTTAGGAGCACTGGCGCTACCCTATAAGGCCTCAGGGAGCATTATAACACTTATCTGCCCCTCTGAAGGATCTCTATCCATCCTTGGAATGTTGGCGCCCCCCTCAAGCTTCCTAGGGAGCGCTATAGCGCTCTAATGCCCCTTTTGAGGGAGAGTTGTCTAATCTGAGGCAGTATTTGGCCCGTTGAGGAGAATAAGTGGAGGATCTTTCAAGTTTGGAAGGCAGTTGCATTCAAATTCTTGGTTCCATCAGGAGATCCTTGATCCAAGGAGGGAATTCCTCAACTTGTTCTAAAGATAAATCGAGAGGTTAAGCTCCTCTTAACCTATATAAGAAGGCTTTATGATGGTGAAAAGGGGGAAGAATTGCTAGCATGAAACCTATGATCTCATAGGAAACACACAGTAAGTTAAAGGAGAAGTGATCAGTGAAGCTGCTATCATCCAGGTTGTGGATCTTTCGAGCAAGGTTTAGATGAAGGGGACTTGACGAAGCTGTCAAATTCGCATCTACGATTGTAAGTACTGCTGTCGTTATTCTCATCAATATGACACGCTTGGCCTATTTCTTTCTAGTTTGTGTCTGATCTTACATGAACTTATCATTGATAGATAGATCTGTTTTCAAGCTAATATCAATAGAGTGGGAAGTGGTCATACTTTGTTTGTCTACAGGACTCAGCAAGGAGCGAAAGTTCCGAGATCGATTTGGAGCGTGCAGGGACAAACGTCGATAAAGAGGTACTGCTATTCTCCTTGCTTCTCATGTATTAGTTTGTATAGATTTGAAAGGAAGTCGGTTTCCACGTTAAGAACTTTTTGTCTTAGAGTTAGGGTCTAGCTCTTTGAGGAAATATACCTATCCGCATGGAGATTTTCCTACAAAAAATACCATGTCCCAAAGATCCAAAGATTGGAAATAAAACAAGATGAAGGAAATTCTACAAAGAAAAAGAAAGACGTCAGATACATAAAGGTTTGGAAAATAACTGAAAGAAAAGAAGGATGGGTAAATAAGGAACATGTTCAAGAGATTGTACTTTCAGACATTGTAGTGAAAGATGAATCCACAGACAGAAAGAAAGAAGTCATAGCTCAGAGAGATGATGAATCTACTAATGAAGATGATGATGAATACACATCAGAGCAAGAATTGTTTTGAGCCATCCAAATTAGATACTCCCAAGTGATATAAATATTAGACAGGGGAATTCTATGTGATAGTTGTGATAGACCAAAGAACCATCCTTCGAGCAGCTTGCAGAGTTTGAGTAGATAGATCCAAAGAAGTTAGTTAGCAGAAGTACAGTTGTAGTAGTGAAGAATTCATGATAGTACAATGATAAATGGGTCAACATTATGGACAATTGTGCAGTAGAGTCTTGGACAGTATGGACAGAGATGGATTCGTAAGAACACTTAGTAGGTTTGGACATATATATGACATTGGACGAGAGCATGGATTCATAGATTGGTTTAGAGAGTGGTTTAGAGACAACAGAACATTCTCATAATGGATGATAATTACACAAGAAATGGCTTGAACAATGCTAATGGATTCCAAATTGAAATCCATTAGGACATGGGTCGACAGTTTTGGAGTAACCCTCCGATCATTTCACAATCATCCCCATGCTGACACGTACCCCTTATGGGAAACTGTGGTTTGCATTATGGGATTGCCTTGTAGAATTATATCCCATGCAACTTCATTCTTCGCAATGCCCCTCAGCTTTCGATATTGATAGATCGTGAACGAATTTAATGTGGGCCCGATCTAGCTAACTTCTTCGCCAATTTTAACTACCTTGTGCCACCACTAGGAGCCCCACGTGGTAGGACACACGATGCAAATACCTGGCTCAATTAGAGGGGTGACACGTGTCAAGTTCCAACTGGAAAAATTAGTCTTTTAAAAGCACCAAACACACTGACAAGTGGCACACATCCTGTGTGCCCACGTCACCTCAGGTGACGTCATCAAGTCACGTCACTTTGGTGCTTCATGACTTCGAAGCTTCAGAGCTTTGAGGCTGTGGGACTTCAGAGGATTTCATATTTTCACACCCTAAAACTCCCAAACTATGAATTTTTTAACACTTCCATGTCACTCCCGATCATGTCATCATATCACTTCAATTCGATGCTCTGGGACTTCGGGGATCTCTTCCTCCTACATAACCACAAACCATTTCTTTCTAAGTGCCGAAAATCTGAACCTTGCTTAATATTTGGACATGTGTCCCTAGAAATGGACAATCTAGATTGGTTTTGGACTTCAGAACTTCAAGGCTCCAGGACTTTGAAGCTCCAGGCTTCTGTAGTTTCCGCTTATAGTTTTAAAATGACCGGAGGGGGTGAAGTCCAAAGGACTTCGGTGATTAACCTTCGTGCACCTTCTCTGGATCCAATGATTGTGAGGGATTTTTTCCTTCCCAAACAAATCCAACGACTGAAATTTAATTTTCATGGTTCCAAACCCACAACTACTATAGTCTCTTTTCTCTGTTGTCTTTCTTGAACCGCTATACCTCATGATCTTTCCATTACCACTGAATATCTCTCTCAACTCCCCTCCGACACTATGTACATCAATTACTCAGATCTTTTTCTTCCATAACCACTTATATGGCCTAATTCAGGCTCAGTGTTGAAAACTGGGCTCTGATACCAATTTGTAACATCCCCAACCACCCAGGTCGGGCCAAGCTACTCCAAAGAAAAATACCATATCTATATATATATATATATTTAAGCATATGTAAATCGAATTTAAACAAACAACATGGACATTTTTCTACAACACAGATTCATGCAAAATTAACAATAAATCATACATGCATCAACACATGCAATTATCATAATAACAGACATGCACTGAATACATCATTTGATATTAACACAAAAATGATATGTATCTTTTAATTGAAGTACAACAACTGCGTGTAGACCTTCCATGAACCTCTCATCCTTAGACCACGCTGCTCCAAGCTATCAACAGTGAGTCACCCTTGAGTTGGGACTAAACTCCACCTAGGGTAAGGGAAATCCTAGGCTAGGCTGAGACTACGGAAAATATACATAATGCAACAGGAAGGATTCCCTCCAAGGAGCCTACTTATGCCCACTTCTCACAGACTCTCATTCCCCACATGCTTGTCCCACCCCGTGAATATACACCTTCACTGTTCCACAGTCCATCAACTACTCCACTTCCCTTCCAGGGCTTCAACAACAGGTTGGATAAATAATTCTAAGAGCTCTGTAGCTGCTGTTGGACTCCCTCTAGGAGAAATCACTTCCCCAACAATCTCTCTCACCTGGAGAGAGTTTCTCATAGGCATGACAACCTGCTTCTTCTGTCCATATCCTCACTCCAATGATTAAGAACAAAACCAAATTAGGTAAGAGAGGGTACGAGCTCAACAAAACTACCAAGGCACACAAATTACAGAGGTTCATGATGGTACAGGGTTCAACAATGGGGGAACAATGGCTAACTATGTGTTTCCTTCGTGCGTGAGTGAATGGGGAAAAGTATGGCCATACTGCTCAGTGAACCCCAACAACGATGGATTTTCCCCATAAATATGCATGCACCTAGATTGACACATGGCTCTCTAGGAGCTCACTTCTATCCTCTTGGGGTTCATTCCTCCCCCCAAAGGAACTTAGGATAACTAGTTTATGTCCAAACCTTAGCCTTTTTGGAATATATTATAATATTTCTTTAGAGGCAATCCCTCAAGCATAACCCCCTTTCCTAGCCTATCAGCCCCTTCCCTTTCCCTTCTTAGTGGATCTTAATCCCCCATAAATCTTTTTTTGTGGTTGGTCTACACACAACGATGTATTTTTATTAATGATCTGCATAATTACATATACAAAAATAGGCTCGTTGGCCTTAGCATCTAAGCTCTCCAGCCTAATAAACACATAAGCCTCCCAACTTATAAACACCTAGCTCACCAACCTATAAACATCATTAAACATCATTACAATTCAGTAGGGGCTCGACCTTGGGGTATTATAGAAGGGAAGTTGAGAGAGTGGGATATAGGTAGAGAGTGAGAGGGAGAGAGATAGAAAGGGGCCTAGAGAAGGAGAGAGAGAGAGAGATATGTATGGATAGAGAGAGAGAGAGGAGGAAGAGTTAGGTATATAGGGAGAGGGAAAGAAGGAGAGAGGGAAATAATTTTAGAGAGAGAGGGGGGGGAGAGAGTGGGAGAGATAGTGGGAGGGGAGGAAAGAGAGAGGGAGAAGGAGAGAAGGGGAGAGAGTGAGCGAGAGGAATGAAGAGAGAGAGAGAGAGTGGTGGGAGAGAGGGAGGGAAGAAGAGATAGGAGGGGGAGAGAGAGAGCGAGAGTGAATGAAAGAGAGAGTGATTTGTTGGAGAGAGAGAGGGGGGGGGAGAGATGTTAAGTTTTGAGCTATTATTAGGTTTCTTTTCAATTTACTAGATAAAAATAGCATAGGTAGGATCACTGAGAGAAACACAATCACAAGATACACAACATTTATCCTGGGAAACCCTCATGGGGAAAACCCCCCAGCAAAAACTTCCTTAATATAGATAGCCAATACAATGCCAAGATAATAAACCAAACACTAGAGAATATACAAACATTGAGCAATGTGCCTCTCTCTCTTCCTTCTTTCGACAACTGGCAACTGCAACTTCCTTCAAACTTGCACACTATTTGAGTGAGCTGAGTGAGTGTACAAATGAGGTGATGGCTTCCTTTATTTATACAAACTAGCAGGTGCTGAAAAGGTGTCTCCTCACTAGGTAGGGCCGACTTGTCTTCTTAGTGGTTAAAACCACTTTAATTAGTCTGGGGGCCGAATTCTCAATTTGCATAATATATTTAGGTTTTGACCAATTTGCAAAAGAGGATTTGGTCAATTACAATGCCCGACATGATCAATCCACAAAAGGGGATTTGATCTATGAATAAATGACTCAAATAATAATAATAATAAGTATAATACTCTTTGCAGTTACAATATTTCAACACTCCCCCTTAACAAGAAGGGTATTCTACAACATCATCAGGAGAGAGAGAGGGAAGCAACATCAACAACATATGGAACACTGATTGTCATATCTATAAATCATCGAAAGTTTTTCTCATCATCATCATTCACAACATGGAGCTGGAGTAGCATCATCATCCTCATCAACATGAGGCTGAAGTAACATCATCATCTTCTTTAGCACGAGGCTAAAGTAATATCATCAACATCTTTAGCATGAGGCTAAAGTAACATCATCATCTTCAGCAAGAAGCTGAAGTGTCATCATCATCATCTGCATCAACATGGATTAGTATAACACTAATACATCATCATCATCAATAACAACACAAGGCTAATACAACATCAACAACAACAATATCACAGCACAAAGGATGGAGCATCATCAACAACAAAAACATCACAACACGAAGGCTGGAGAATCATCAACATCAACACTAGGATGGAAATATTTAGCACGAAGATGACATCTCAACAACATCAACATAAGGCTGGAAATCTTCAGCATGAGGCTGGCATCACAACAACATCATCACGAAGCTAGAAATCTTCAGCACGAGGCTAACGTCACAACAACATCAACATGAAGTTGGAAATCTTCAGCACTAGGCTGGCATCATAGCACGAGGCTGGAATCACAACAACAACAACACGAAGCTGGAAATCTTCAGCACTAGGCTGGCATCACAACACGAGGCTAGAATCACAACAACATTAGCACAAAGCTGAAAATATTCAGCACTAGGATGGCATCAAAGCACGAGGCTGGCATCATAACAACATCAACACGAAGCTGGAAATCTTCAGCACTAGGCTGGCATCACAACACTACTCCCCCTTTTGAGGGAGTTCCTTTCAGACTACACCAAGCTTATCTCGAAAGTGCTCAAAATTTACACAAGATAGAGGCTTGGTCAACACATCAGCAACCTCTTCATCTGTGCTAACATACTGGAGCTTTATGGCTCCTCTTTGCACCATATCATGGATGTAATGATATCGGATCTCTATGTGTTTTAACTTGTCATGGAACACATGGTTCTCTGTCATCTTTATGCAACTTTGGTTATCACATAGGATCACGGTTGCTTCCATCTCCAGATCGAATAGACCTGTCAACAACTTCCGAAGCCATATGGATTCACAAATGATGAAACATGCAACAATGTATTATGCTTATGTTGTGATCGGAGCAATGTTGAGTTTCTCCCTACTCTGCCATGAAGTCATGGCTGAACTCAGACTGAAACAACATCCTGAAGTGCTCTTTCTATCAGAGACACTTCTAGCTCAATCTGAATCAGTAATACCATACAATCTGAAGTCATGATCTCCATTATAACTGAGACCAAAGTCCAATGTACCCTTAAGGTATCTCATCACATGTTTTGCATCATCAAGGTGAACACATATGGGTTCTACCAGATATTGACTCAAGGAAAAACATATATTTGGCCTGGTATTCATCAGATACATCACCGAACCAATAATTTGTCTGTACATAATAGCATCAACCAATTTTGATGAGATATCTACCAGGAGCTTCAACTTCATTTCCATGGGTGTGTACATGGATTTACATTTCAACATGTCAAACATCTTCATTATTTCAACTACATACTTCCCTTGGTTAATAAAGATATTCTCTGGGTTCTGCCAAACTTCAATACCTAAGAGATAATGCATTAGGTCTTTCATCAAACTCTGTAGTGAGCTTCTTCTGCATTTTGTGATGATATTTTCTTCATCTTGTCAAGAATACATCATCTACATATATTATCAACATCACTGGCTCATCATTCATAACCTTGAGGTGAAGGTTAGAATCGACTTTACTCTTGGTAAATCCCAAGCTCATTAGGAAATTGTTGACTTTGTCATATCAAGCTCTAGGAGCTTGCTTCAACCTGTACAAATCCTTGTTCAACCTGCAGACCTGAGTCTTTTCTATTTTCATCTTCAAATCAAATTTTCACATTACATTGTACCAATCTGGTACACTTTCTCAGCTGCAACTCAATCTGTACAATCATGTGCTAGCTCTATGTGCTCTCTGCAAAGAACTCTCTGTCTCACTTCTCGAGAGTATGTCCTCTCCTCTTTCTGCAACTGTTCCTTCTGGAACTGGGACTTTTCACCTACAACTTCTCTAAGGTTGAGAATGACTGCTTCATCCTCACTATGGCTACTAAAATATGTGAGTAAATCCTATTATTCTATCACGAAAAAAACTTCATCTAAAACTGAGAGCGACTCAATAACTGATACTGAAGGTAGGTCTTCTTCTTTCATGGAGGTAACTCTATCTTTTATTGTAGACATGTCTTCGTGACCTAATGTAATGCACCAACTGCCACTCAATTTTAAATATGGGGATTGCTCCCTCTGCATATCATACTATATATGAATCATGGTTGTTCTGGTTATCTTCATAAATACTGGAACTATTTCTTTAATTACTGGAGTAAGTGTCTTGTCATAGTCTTCTCCCTATTGTTGGGAGAATCCTCTTGACACACATCAGGCTTTGTACATCTGCAACATGCTTGATCTGTATAGATCAATATTGGAAGTCAATACCGACTTCTCTTCCATATCCTAGTCTTTCTGACTAGCTTCCTTCTCTACTACTGAAACAAGGGAATCTTCCAGAAGATTTCATATCTCCTCTGAAGATACAATCAAGTCTTCTCATGGCATCTATCTCCCAGTCCTAGAAGTTGTCTATTCATCTGATCCTTTCTGAGATCAGGCTTATCCTTGATTTCTTCTCAGTCTACAAGGACTTCATCATCTCTCACAGGGAATACTTGATGTTGAATACCAAGTCTATATATAAAAGGCTAAGTCAAACTTCAAGTGCATTATGCTTCCCATCAAGGTGGCTTCATTAACCTTTGAAAAATTCTGCTGTGAGTTCTTGTTCTAATGTTCGATCATCTTTGGAGCCTTCTGCTCCTTATAATCAAACTCCATATGAGATACTTTGGATCTCAAAAATAGCTTCTTCTTCATCTTATTTGGTACATGGATGTATACCGTCATGTACACAACTTGGATAGTTTGCTTCATTTCTCG
>ML777941.1:1121082-1131446 GCA_009831015.1 Picea engelmannii | reverse complement strand
TGTAATCTATTTTTGTCTTGACATATATAAAAATCCTAAAATACATACCTCTCTTATTTCTGCCATAACTTTTTTTCAGCTTAACCATTTCTCTAATGAGTTATACGCGAGGAGAAGGATATCTACAATATTGTTTACTATTCTTATTAAAATTAATATTGTTTTCTATTTTTAAGCTATTTTTGTCTTCACATATATCAAAATACTATAATATATACCTCTCCTATTTTTACTATAACTTTTTGTGGACTTAATCATTTCTAAAATAAGTTATATGCATCTTAGAACTGAGTTACAATGAGTTATCACTGGTTGTTGTATACATCTTGGTTATTACAAATCGGGCTCATTAGGATTTGAAGAGCCGGCTTGTAACTGGTTGTTATATGCATCTTATCACTGGTTGTTACAAGTCGATCTCGTTAGGGTTTGAAGCGCTGACTTGTACTTGTAACTGGTTGTTATATGCATCTTAGCACTGGTTGTTACAAGTAGGGCTCGTTAGGGTTTGAAGAGCCGGCTTGTAATTGGTTGTTATATGCATCTTAGCACTGGTTGTTACAAGTCGGGCTCGTTAGGGTTTGAAGAGTCGGCTTGTAATTGGTTGTTATATGCATCTTATCTCTGGTTGTTTCAAGTCGGGCTCGTTAGGGTTTGAAGAGCTGACTTGTACTTGTAACTGGTTGTTATATGCATCTTAGCATTGGTTGTTACAAGTCGGGCCCGTTAGGGTTTGAAGAGCCGGCTTGTAACTGGTTGTTATATGCATCTTATCCCTTGTTACAAGTCAGGTTCGTTAGGGTTTGAAGAGCCGACTTGTAACAACCACTGATAAGATATTGTCTATAATTTTAACAAAGATTATTTTATTTATTTTATTTTTTATTTTTTATTTTTTGAGTTAAATGAGCAATAAAAGTTCTAACAAAATCCTTTTTTTTTTGGTTAAATGAGCAATAAGAACTCCTTGTCGAAAATAAATCGACATGCAAAAGTGTGCATCTCCAACTGGTTTTTTCAATCGGTCAATGCATGTCCTCCAAACTTATAAATTTATTCAACTCACCATTCCATCCCATTTTCACTTGCTACTCTCCTTCCTTTTCCACATCAGTTTCATAGCTTCTCGGAATTCATTCAGGAACACTATGGAGGAGAGCAATCAGTGGAACAAATTGACAAGGGATCTGGAAATTCTAGTTCTAGAAAGGCTTACCCTTTTGGATTTACGTAGACTGTCATTCACCTGAAAGTATTTTCAATCCTTGGTGTCTGATCCCTCCTTTGCCATTCACTATGACGGGCACCGCGTCGGCCATCGTACGCTCGTCGTTTCTCCACGTTTTTTTGGGGAAAGCATTCACGGCGGGGTTTTGAAGTACCTTATTTCGCAGCAAGGACGCGTAGGCGGGGTTTTCAAGTCTCTTGTTTCGCAGCAAGGAAGGTTTGTCATGCTCAAGTGGGAAAGCCCATTTAGGTTCTACGATCCGCGGCAATCCCAGTGGTTCTTGTCGACTTACGGCGATGGATTCACGTGTTTTGAGAGATTCGAGGCGCCTCGTTTTGAGAGACTCAGGGCGCCGTCTTTGCTATTGGTGTTTAACCCTCTCCTTCCCCACGAGCACAGAACGCTGACGACGCCTGCTATGGCCGACTGTAGCTGGGGGTTTCATATAGGAATCGCCTATGACCGAAAAAATCGCGTGTGCAAGCTCGTCTTGTGGCTCGCGACCAATAAGAGAGCAGCATTTGATGGTAGATTAACTAGTTTTGTTTACAACTTCGAAGTAGGCACGTGGAAGAAGATACCAGAATTAAATATAGTCCATCCTATTTATTATTCTAGTCCCGTTCCTCAATTACTCCTGCAAGAGCGTTTCCTGTGTTGGTTTATGTCCTCAACACTGTTGGTGTTTGATGTGGAAGAAGATTTGTGGACAGAATCAATTTTGTTCCCTTCAACTCTGTTGGATATCGAACGGTTTGTGTGTATTGTAGAACATAAAAAGCAGTTATGTGTGATTGGAAAAACTTTCGGAGCCGACAACAGAATGATTTGGGGGCTGTGGAAGTTCGATAGGAAGGAAAGCGTTTGGAAAGTGGCATAATTCATTCGGCCCCCTCCTATTCAAAGAATATATTGTTGTCATCCACTCCCAATCAGTGGTGATAGGGATTTCTTGTGGTTACGTCATTGGAACCTTTCGATGACAGAATGTAGTATTTGGGTGTATGACATATCACATGACGCCTGGCAATGTGCATGCACGTTCACACCAGGCTACTGTTTAGAAGCAAGTCTTTTTAGGTTAACCGCATAAATTAAATTGCCACAGGTACTTAGAGTGGCGCGATCAATATGTAACCTGCTGTATAGTCTTTAAAACTACAATAAATAGTATATATACATAGTATATACACAGTTGAATATATTCAAATTTATATATTAAAACAATTCGACAGTATATATCAATAGCGGTATTCTTAAAAACTCTGCAGTATGTTGGATATTGATCACCCTAAAATGATGTATCTATACTATTTTATGGATTCATTCTTTGAATACTCACTGATGAGTGGCAATGATATTTAGAGTGACAATTTCATTATTTGATTAACAGGCATGCATTGTATCTAATTTCAACTTTTTAAGTTTTAATTGTTTATTAGGGAACATGTATCACTTGATAAAAATTAAACTTGCAGCTGCAAAAGTTGTTCACTTATTAGGTACCATGTATTGCTTTTCTATCTTCAAGGTCTTCTTGTTTGGAATTATTTTTGCGAAATTAATAAAGCAATTTGTTAATTCAAATTAATGTGGTTCATTATTTCAATAATAAGCAATTTGTTAATTCAAATTAATGTGGTTCATTATCTCAATAATTGTTTTTCCCAATTAGTATTTTGTTGAGTAGAATTAACCTTTTTTAAAACATTGTGGCCTTTTGTTATGGAAATATCAATAACTAATAAATAAATATCATCAAAATGCATTCTTTCCACATAGGAATAAAACTCATAATCACTTCCACATAAAGATATTTTCTTTCACTTGGAGAGAACAAATACTTACTTTCATAATTCCTTATTTAATGAGTTTGCAAAATAACTCTATGCATGTAAACCATAAACTATGAGAGAAGATATCATAGGATGCATGTCTAAACATAGGGTCTTACTCTAATCTCTTAAGTACATAGATACGTAGTTATATATAGGTAATCTCTAGTAAATAAGGTTTATGTAGTAGTATAAAAACAATAATTATAAGAAGATTTACTATAAGGTTTCACGTACTAGAAAGTTCATTCTCTAGAATGTTCCTAGGAGGTAGATAGAACTATATAAAGAAGTAGAAGAAATTTAATGAGATATTTTGTGAAATATACTGTAATCAGAGTGAAATATATTTTGTGAAATAACATTTTGCAGTATTATGGTTATTTTATTGGCTATTGTGGTTGTAATATATTATTTTTGCAATGTGAGGGTGGAGCGATGGGAGGTGCTGGTTAGGGTTAGGGTTTACACAAGGGGGTTGGTTTGTTTCGGGTGCTAGCAGGGGATCTTGTGGGCTTGTTTCGGGCCAGTGAGGTGAACACCGGCTGCCATGGAAGGGGATGAGGCAAGGGGAGAACCTATTACCTCAGACAATGACGGTCTCTATGCATTCATCTTTGTCGGTTTGGAGGGACGTGATGACTTGGCGGTTTGGAAGCTGTCTGGTGGGGAGTGGGGAGAACTTGCGGCCGAGAATCCTAGGATGGATGTCAGTGCTCCGGGGATGAAAATGACAGAGGATTTTCTGGGTTCAGAGTCTTTGTTATCAAGTGTGACAAGTTTGAGGTTTACCTCCACGGGGGATCTGGCTTTTTTTGGAGGTTTGGGTTTCTCAGTGGGTTGGGATAGAGATCCTTCTAGGTACACCGGTCCGGTTGAGGGTCATGAGCAAGGTTTATAATTTGATGTGGGGGAGGCAGGTTCAGGGAGCTATGGTCCTGCTCTTGGTAATCTGGTCGAGGGGGGAATTTGGGGGTCTGTTCCAAAAGAATTGCAGGGTTTCAACACACATTTGGATTTCTCGCCGTCTACTTTACTGGACGTCGAAAACTCTTTGGGAGGTGAGGGGGAGGCTGGGGGTGTTCCAACAAGAGTTGCATAACTTGATGGGGTGGGTAAGGTTCTTGAAAAAAGAGTGGAAAACCCCTCATGAGATCCTTAGAGGTTGGAGCGACATGTAAAGGGCCATAAGGGAGTTGGGGGTTCTTTGTCAACTTCTTCAAAAGGTATTCAATGTGCGCGAGATATGAAGTGCTCTAAGAGACTATTTTTGGGGATGACATCGATATGGATAGGGTGGTCGATTTCTCTGAGTTGGCGGTGGTTGGTCATGTTAGGGGAAAAAAGCTGGGTATGGATTTTCTAAAGGAGTGGATAACCAAGAATTGGCTCAAGGACATCACAAAGATGCCACTCATTCGTTTATTGTCGCGGGGTTGGTTTGCTTTCATTTTTTCCTCTAGGGAGGATGTAAATTGGGTTCCTATTGAAGGTGTGGAGTATGGCTGAAATGCCCATTGTTCTTAAATGATGGACTCCTACTTTTGATGCAAAGAAGGAGAGGATTGATGAGGAATCTATTTGGGTCAGGTTGTCGGGTCTTCCAATGTAGTTATTGCATTATGCTAGGTTTTTTGTGATTGGTAATATGCTCGGATGTTATATAGAAGAGGATGTGTCTTTGGAAGATACAAGTCTTATGTCGGTGGCACAGATTTTGGTAAGGTTAAATTTGCACCTAGGTCTTCTTCATGAGTTAACTATTGAATCGGTGATGGGAACCTTTGTCCAGATTTTGGATTATGAAGGAATACCCTTCAGATTTCACAGATGCCATGCCTATGGTCACGGGATCGCAGAGTGTTCTCTACCCTTCAAAGGAAAAGTTTGTTTCACTAAAGGCTCTATGTCACCAATTTCACCCTCAGGACCGTCTCTGGAGGTGCAGTTGGGTGATGGTGAACACAAGGTGGGGGCAAGGGACTCTCTGGGAAATGTTTCTCCAGGATTTCCTCCAATCTCTTTGGAAATTTGTTCAATTCTTTCTTCGGTGGATGGGCCAAAGCCTCCTTTCCCTACAACGAAAACTCTTTGTTGGGAGAAAGATTTCTCAGGTAAGTCTTCTTTGGGTGTCTCTCCGTTTATTATTTTTTCACTTTTGGATGTTGGGTTTGTGGATGGGGTTTTGGGTAATGCAGGCTCTCTT
The DNA here is from genome assembly GCA_009831015.1 of Picea engelmannii. NCBI lineage: Eukaryota > Viridiplantae > Streptophyta > Pinopsida > Pinales > Pinaceae > Picea > Picea engelmannii. The sequence goes on along the minus strand of ML777941.1, from coordinate 1,126,177 downwards.
TTTTCTCGAAGTTTGAAGGGCATTTCAGCGATGAGTCTGTATTCTCTCACCTGTTCCTTAGCTTCCAGTGGGTTGTTTTTTCCCTCTTCTTTGGTCACGCCTTATTCGATCCCTTCGGTGGTGGGGGGATCCTCGCCTATTTTGGAGTCGTCTCTACTTGGTCCGTATACCTCAGAGAAAGTAGGGGTTTTTGCACCTAATATTATGGGATTATCCTCTTGTCCTTCTTCCCCTTCTCTATCAGCTGAGGTCTCCACTACCTCCCTTCTTTCCCAGTATGTCACCCCCTCAGCCTCTACAAATTCCTCTTCAGACGAAAGAAGGGTACGTTACCATCTTAGAAATAGGTCAGTTTTCAAAGGGGAACCTAAGGGGGATGATGTTTCGGGCTCAGGAGGGTGCGGTATGGGAACTGTCCCTCAGATTTCTCTTTCTGGTAAAGGTAGGGGTCGAAAATCACACTTCTTCTTAGCTCAATATAGGGCTAGGATCGATTTGGCTTAGGGTCCACATTCCTCCATCGAATGGGTGCTTAGATAAAAGCAAACCCTTGGGGAGGTTACCTCATAAAAATCTTGTCTTTCAACTATCGTGGGTTGGCAAACCCATCTAAAAAATCATCTTTGCGGAGGCTATTGGAATTGAACTCATCGGATGTTATTCTGTTACAAGAAACATTAGGGGTTAGTGAAACAATGGTGAAGCTTCTTGAGTCTTTGTTTTCAGGATGTATGTTTGCAGAGGTGGATGGCAGGGGGCATTCAGGTGGGTTGGCTACTAGGTGGCTCAAAACGACTTGTAACTTGGACAGTGTTTGGGGCTTTGACTCGGGGATTGGTATGATTTTTTTCTCCTCTGGAATGGGGCGTAATGTGACTATTATCAATGTCTATGGGTCTTAACAAGATAGACAACGATATTGAAAAACTTTAGCTGGATGTTCCTGGATTAGGGGAAAGGAGATTATTCTTGGAGGGGATTTAAATTTCTCTTTAGGGGCTGCTGAGGTTTGGGGACTGCGTGTTATCCTAGATTCTTTAACCAACTTTTTTCAAAATGTTTTGGACCAACATGGGTTGATTGATGTTGAGCCCCAAAAACTGAATCCAACTTGGTGTAATACAAGGGTTGGTGAGGATAGGGTGGCAAAGTGTTTGGATAGGTTCTTATTTTCGGAGGAGGTATTGGAATATTTAGAATTGGTCAGACAGTGGGTTACTTGTGGGGGGGAATCTCAACATAATCTGATTATGCTAAAGTTAACGGGTAGAAGTAGAAGAGCACCGAGCTCTTTTAAATTATTTGAAGGATGGATTTCGTATCCATCTTATCAAGCTTTAGTTAGGGGTCTGTGGTCTGCAATCTCTACTGATAATCAAATCCTTTCCGTTGTACAATTTGTGGGGAATCTTAAAAGGTTGAAACAAGATACTATTACTTGGGCTTAGGAGAAAAAACTCAAGGAGGAACAGGAACTGAGACACATCAAATTGTCTCTCTTGGAGATTCAAGAAGGTGAAGGGCAGGGGTTCTTATCTCTTGTTGATAAGGAGAATCTGGTTGGATTGGAGAAAATATGCAGGGTTTTACTAGAGGAAAAAGAAGCCTTGTGGAGACTAAAGAATCATGCGATTTGGCTCTCTTTTGGTGATGAGAATACCAATTTTTTTTCAAGCTTATGCCAAAGGTAGGAAATTGGCTAATACTATCTGGGGGCTAAGGAAGAGGGAAGACAAGGTGGTTAATGCTTTTGATGGATTTGCTACACTGGGTATTGAACACTTTAGTGTCTTATTCAAGGCCCAGGAGGGATCGTCCATTGCAAAAATTGTGCAGCTTGCTAAGTTATTCCCTAGGTTTGTGGAGGAGGCAGACAATGGGATGCTAATGGAAGCAGTTTCTGAAAAGGAATTACTGGAAGTTCTCCACTCTTTTCAAGAAGGGAAAAGCTCATGGTCTAATGGCTAGCCTATTGAGTTTTATTTGGGTTTTTATGATCTAATTGGAACTAATGTTCTGAAGGTGTTTGATGAATCAAGGGTGAATGGTTATATACATAACCCTTTGAACTCTATGTTTATTTCACTCATACCAAAGTCATACAATCCATTTTCCTTTGATGAATTTCGACCTATCTCTTTATGCAACTATTATTTCAAAGGTTATCAGTGGAAGGTTAAAGGTTATTCTTTCCAAAAATATCTCCAGTGAACAATTTGGTTTTTTGGAAGGTAGGCAAATACATGAGGCTATTGGAGTAGCCCAAGACGGTCCTCACAACATAAAAAATAAGAAATTTAGGGGATATTTTGTGAAAAATCATCTATCCAGAGCTTACGATCAGGTAAATTGGTTGTATTTAAGAATGCTTATGATTTATCTTGGGTTTGGTTTGGATTTTACCAATTGGGTGATGGGGTGTATGTCTTAGTTATCTTTCTCTATACTCATCAATGGTTCAACCTCTTCTTTTTTTCAAGCTGAAAGAGGATTGTGATAGGGTTTTCCTTTTTCACCCTTACTATTTCTCTTAGTGGCAGAAGGACTTAGTAGATTTCTGGAAGTGGCAAAGAACTCTGGTAGATTCAAAGGTATTCAAATTTCCAATGGTATGTACATCACTCATTTACTATTTGTTGATGATATCCTAATATTTTGTGATGGTACGAAGAGAGAAGTTGACATTTTATTTGAGGGGCTCACTTTGTTTAAAAAAGCAAATGGTATGTTGATTAATGCTCAAAAATCCAGTATTCTCTTTCCTTCTGTCAAGGAAGAAGTCATTCAACATTTTTTGTCACAGCTCCCTTTCCAGATTTTGGGGCTGGACGAAGGTTTGAAATATCTCGGCTTCCATTTAAAATCCATTGATTAACGAAAGACAGACTAGATGTGACTTATAGAAAAGTTAGAAAAAATGCTAAAGGGGTGGAGCTACAAATGGTTGTCAAGGGTTAGGAGATTAGTACTGATCAAGTCAGTACTAGAGGCTATCCCAGTTTATTGGATGTCCCTATCTTGGATTCCAAAGGGTATTCTAGAAAAAGCAAGAAAACTGTCTTTGTCTTACTTTTGGAGGGGATGTAAGTATAAGTAGGTGGTGCCTTGGGTTTGGTGGGAGAAAATTGTGATGCCAAAGGCCCTTGGGGGTTGGGGACTTAAGAATATATTTTTGTTCTCCAAATCACTTGCTACAAAATGTTCGTGGAGATTGATAAATACCCAAAATTTTTGGACTAAAGTTGTTTATCAAAAATATGTGGCTCCTCTTTCATTACTTGAGTGGATTAGGAATCCGATTCTTAATTTGTCGAGAATCTCTGCTATTTGGAAAGCAGTTTTAAAGGCTTGTGAGGTGGTGGGGAATGGTTTAGTCTGGAGAGTTGTGTTTGGACATTTTTTAAGGCTTGGATTGGACCCGTGGGCAAGACATAATCAAGAGAACTTACTCAATGCAGACTTACATTCTCATTTGTAGCATGGGGGTTAATTCTATTTGGCACAAGTCAGGGACCCAAACTCTACAAATATCTGGAATCAAGGATGGAAAAGTGGGAGAATGTTGGGTCTTGATGGGAAAGACATTTTACTTTGGGACAGGTACATCTAGGCACTTTGGAGAGAAAATATTCATTTGACGGATAGAGAGGATGAACTTCTTTGGGATGGGGACCTAGGAGGGGCTTACACCCCAAAAGCAGGTTATGTTCAACTTAGTGTTGAATTATTTAAATGAGAATTTACTTGGTGGTGGAGGAAACTTTGGAAGCAACGATGTCCTGCTAAAGGGAAACTTCTGGTGTGGTCTATATTGGAGAATAAACTTCCAATGTGGGACGATCTTCAAAAGCGATAATTCAATGGTCCGGGTTGGTGTTCGCTCTGTAAAGAACATGTTGAGACTGTCGACCATATTTTTATGCATTGTCCTTTATCTTTATCAGTTTGGGAAGAATCTTACAAACTTCTCACTTCTCTTGGTCATTGGTAAGGTTTTACCTTTGAAGACACCTTGAAAGATTGGATTCTGTCGAGGGAACATCAGGAAAACAAGCCTTTCCCCTTCATTTTTTCCTGGGGGATTTGGATGGCCCGGAACTCTTCGATTTTTAGGGATGAGCTCCAATCGCCCTCACGAGTGGCTTTTACTTGTCTTTACATATTTGAACATTTCAAATCCTTTCGAAGGGTGGGAGTTGGAAATCCTCGAGTGATACAGGAGGAAGCTATATATAAGGATCAACCATGGGTTTTTTTCGATGGGGCTTCCTCGGGAGATCCGTTACTGTGTGGGGGGGGTTGATGTCTATATATTACCACTTCACATTTTTTTCTTCTCAAGTCTAGTTTGGGAGCCGGTTCAAATAAATACTCTGAGATTATGGCATTAAAGCTCTTATTATTATTTGTTGTGGAAAAGGGGTGCAAAACTTTACAGGTTTTTGGGGATTCCTACTAATCATCAACTAGGTGAACATAGTACAAAGATGTCACATTTCTCATCTTGTGCCAATTTTTGAGGAAGTTATGAGGATTATTACTTCTTTTGACTCTATATATTTCTCTCATATATACAGGGAACGAAACTAATTGGTTGATACGATTTTCAAAGAAGCCTCGTAGCTAGACTATGGTTGGTGTAATATTAATGAACATAAAACAGAGGGCAGTTTTAACTACTATCACTGGTCGTTCCATGATGAAGTTTTATAGGAGAACACTTGTTTATCATAGATCCAAAGAATAAAATTTATTGATGTTTTGTTTTGTTGTATGTGTATAGGAAACATAATAGTCTACATATCAGTGATCCATGTTTACAATTTTTGTATAGGCTGTGAGACAGTTTTGATATTTTGATGTAAAGCATAAGGAAGGATAATGGTGGTATGACAAAGATGTCTTTTGTTGAAACTTCAATAATGGAAGTGTTTCCATTACAAGTTAATATATACTTGTCTATTTCCTCATAGCCAGTATATACCTACGAATGTAATTTTGTATCTACTTAATGAAATTACAAATTTTTCTATGGAAAAAATATATATTATTTCTGCAATAAATATGAGTAAACTCTATTATTTATTCTTTACAT
>ML777941.1:1106380-1119329 GCA_009831015.1 Picea engelmannii | reverse complement strand
CAAACATCACAAAGTCATTATCTTAATTAATGGTGGTAGAACCCATTCATCGATGTCTAGCCCAAGAAACAAACTAGTACATCCATGATGTGAATGAATTCTAGATCATGATCACTAATCAAGGTTTCATGAAATGGAATGGTTGTTGTGAAAATGTGTGGTTTCAAATGGATTATTATTCCTTGAAAACCCACATGTTTTCTATTCAAATGGGTGGTTATGACATTGTCTTGGGTTCATAATGGTTAACGACATTAGGTCGCATTACCATGGATTTCCATGAGTTTTTCATTAGGAGGAGCATCACTACATGTTAAAAGGAATCACAATTAATTCTCTAGAGATCATTAGCTCCCACCATATGGAAAATCTTCTCAAAAAACATAATTCATGCATTGTGGCTCAATTCCTTTCCATTCAATCTTTTGAGAGACCTTATCAACCCATCCATCCTGAGATATATTTCTTCTTGGCCAAACACCAATTAGTATTTGAAACTCCCCAATGCCTACCACCCTATACAGGTGAGAATGGTGATTGTATTCCACTCATACCAGGTAGCCTCCCACCCAATGTATGCCTATATTTCCATCCATTTTTCCCAAAAAAATGAAATAAAAAAGACAGTTCAAGAATTTCTAGTTGTCAGTGTCATCCACCCTAGTACAAAACTTTATTCATCATCGGTCATTGTGGTCTTAAAGAAATAAGGAACTTCACACATGTGTCCTGGCTTTCAAGCTCTCAAAAAAAATAGTCAAGAATAAGTCCCTTGTTCCTTTCATTAATGACCTTTTGGATGAGATCAAAGGCATTCAATTCTTCAACAAACGAAAATTCCAATTTTGTTATTCATGTGAAATTCCCATGTGATGCTCAAATTCTTTATTTTTTTAAATATGGGGGAATCAATATATGGATGATATTAGTTGGGTGAGGCCTAGGTTGAAATCTAACTAGTTTCCCATATAAACCCTATGCTAGTGCCAATAGACCACATGCTGACACCTAGTAGGAAACTTATGACTTAACAAGGACCGATATGTCTAGAGACACACCTGCAAGGGGGGTCCCACTCACGGGGGGTGCATATCCTTCTATCCTTATCACAATAGGCCAAGGTCTCATCAGAGATTTGAAACTAGGTGGGGAGAAGGAAAGACCTACCTCCAAACCATCTCGTTAAACCACCTCAATCATGATGTTCAAATTCTTATTAGAGGAATGCTTGCTCTTGATAAGACACATCCCAAATACAAGATTTACACTTTCCCTCTCTTATTCCTTCATTTCTATTACTAAGTTTTCAACATCTTATATTATTATGGTATATCTCTTTGATTCTATTACTACGTTTTCAACATCTTATATTATTATGGTATATCTCTTTCATCTTGGCAACTTTGTTTTCTATTTTTGTTACCCTTATCCTTGAGTTCAACTAATTACCCTTCCTTTTCACTCATAAATAGTATTTTTCCCCCACATTTTAGGTTCAGCCTCATTGGTTGGCGGCTTTAGCTTATTATCTTTCATTTCTTGAAAAACATTCTTAGGCATATCACTTTTCATTACATGTTACAGAACAAAATTTTTTACAGGTCCATGCAATGCACCACATAATCTTTCTGAATTGTTAGGTGGGTGAAATGGCCCATTTTCAAAGTCACCAACTGTATAAAAAAAATTAGATACTCTTGAACTAGTCTAATCATGTTCCTTCGAACCCTCATTTCCTCTCTGTGAATTTCTTTCCCTCTACTCGAATCCTTAGGCTACTCCAATCTTGCACCTTCGAGAACAATTTGGGTTCTTGGATTCAATGAAATACATTGTTGGCGCAAGGCCTTGAAACCTTTGATTAATATGGTTTCTTTGGTTATGTGCGTTTATGGTTAGAGAAACTAACAAACCACTCATGGACTCTTTGTTGGACGGGGCAGAGGTGACCAATACGCAGTGAGCGTGAGTGTTCTATAGCTAGTGTATGCATGCTTTAATATAATAATAAATATATTATATCTAATTTAATAAATATATTATATTATTGTAATAGACTATACGTTGTATATGATATATAATAATTATGTAATATATATATCATATGTAATGATTATTATTTTGATGCAGATATAATATAATTGTTGTAACAATTATATAATTATTTGATGTTGACATTATGTAGAGTTGGAATTTCGATTTTTGTTGAAGTTAAAAATGAAAAAAGAATAATAATTAGTATTTTATAACAACTTTTAATGTTAAAATTAATTGTTGTTATGAATATTAGATTTTGCATCCAAATGTAATAGTGACAATATTAAGGCATTGATATATACTCATAGTCAACAATACTTTATCATGGTGTTCATGTGTTTTTAATTGGATGTTAAATATTTCCTATAGATGTCATTTATAGGTTTTGAAGCTTTATTCATGGCTATCAAGCCAAATAAGCCTCATTTATGGACTAGGTTGCTTGTTTTCATTCCTTGACCATTATAAGGTATAAAGATTGATCCATGAATTCTAGCAATAATCATATTTATAGTGGAAGACCACATATCCCCTATAATGGCCATGTTTGGTGGTTTAAGGCCTCATTCATGGAGGATAAAATTGAGAAGAGTTAACCAAGGCCTAAGACCCCTGACCCCCAACCAATTTCATGGCCTTGATACCTGCCCATGGTGCACAATATCTCCTAACAATGCTTATGTTCCCATGCAAAGATAAAAAATCTCTTACAAAGGTTATGTGTGGTGGTTGGATGCATTTTCATTTGTGTCAAGTGTGAGAGGACTCATTCATATCCTACGTTATTTTTTATTTTCATCCCCTAGCCATTGTGAAGGCTTGGATGCAAATCCGTGGTGCAAAATACCTCTAAATCACACTCATAGTCGTAGTCGAAGTCCAAATATTCACCAAATAGGTTATGAGTGGTGGTTGGAGGCTTCTTCTATGGCCATCGAGCCTAAGAAGCATAGTTTATGTCATAAGGCCCTTGGTTTCATCCTCTGACCATGATGATGGCCTTGATACTTGTTTTTGGTGCACAATACCTCTTAATGCCACTCATGTATATTTAGTTGAAGGTAGAATATGCCCTAAATATGTCGTTTTTGGTAGTTTGAGTACTTGTTCATTGTCATCAAGGACTTCAGACCCATATCTGGTGCATACTACCTCCTAATCATGTTAATTTTTCTAGTGGGAAGCCAAAGCTACCCTATAGTGGTCATGTTTGGTGGTCTAAGGCCTTGTCCATTACTCTAGAACCTAAATAATATCATGCAACACCTAAGACCTTTGATTTTATTCCTTGAACATTATTAATACCTTGATTCCCAGTTGTGCTGTGTAATAGCTATGATGAAACTCATATTCCAATGTGGTAGTTTTAGGACTTGTTGATGGCATTTGAGTCTAAGAAGTTCAAAAAGGTTATGCATCCTAGTTTGAGACATAGTTAATGGTGCTTGAGGTTTTTAAGGTTCATTTAGAACCTTTATATTGCAATTAATTTTTATTTATGAGGGCAGTTCATGGTCATAGGATATTGTGGGTTTTGTTATCAAACATAATACATATGCATTTCTTAAATCTAGCCTAGTCATCATTCCAGTGTTAGGATAGCATTTCCAAAGCTAAAATGTATATGTATTTTATAAAATTGCATATGCAATCCTTAATCCTAACCTAGTCATCACTAGCCTAGGCTAGCATTGCCAAAACTAACCCAAAAAAAAAAACTAATAAAAAAACACACTAATAACTATAAATTAAAGTCTATACCTTTTAGCTATTATATACCTTATAACTTTAATCTATTAGAATATATTGGTGATATCATCTTGTAACGATAGATTTTTGAATCACTTCCACTGATCCTCTTGCATGAAACAATGCCAACAAGTTTGCAGTGAAACTGCATTGTATGTAACCTCGATGTGGTGTTTTCATCATCCCATGATGGGGTTCTTGGGCAGTTCTACCTCTAACACATAATCACTTCAACAATCAACATTCAATGATAAACATTTAAAAAGAATTGGATTTATTGGTGAAGAGTAAGGAGTTTTCTTTACCAGCGGGTAAGGTTCAAATTTCTATGAGGGATTTCCTGAAAGTCCATCCCATGTATTTCAATTTTCAAGAAGTTGAGGTGGTTTGAGTAGATGGTTGTGGCCCCTTATGATGAGGCTAGAAGGATAGACACTCCTACTCGCCCCTTTCCCCATGAGTAAGAACTCCTTTGTGGATATGTCTCTAGGCGTGTCGGTCCTTGTGGACCTGCCCCTGTAATCCCCACACATTGCCAATTTCCCTAGATTTAGAAAAAAAAAAATTCAATAATGAATAATCGAGGGACTCAAATCATACAAGTGTCATATTACTTTGAAATTGAATAGTCTCAACATCATATTCAAAGAAAATGCAACATGAGAATGTCTCTAAATAGAAACTTCCCAATGGATGAATTAGAAAGGAGTCTGTATCTGATTTGGAATGTTAAGGGAAATCTGATCCGATTGTTAGAATTAATGCTTACTTTAGAGTTGGTTGGGGTTTGTTGGACATTGTTGAGATATTCTCTCAACATATGTCTCCAAGTTTGGAATAACTTGGATCTGAAAACACTTATATAAGTGTATTGTATTTGGGCTTGAATATGTAATAATAATAGTAGTGTGATTGTTTTATGTGTGAGTAAGTTTTCTAAGTTGGTATCAAAAATGGTTTCTCTAGGGTAACTCCCTCATGGGAGGCCCATAATATGTGATGTGTGAGACGAGTCTGTCAGCATAGTAAACCAAAGCTGTTGAAGTAATTTGTTTTCCACGTGAAGATATGCGCGAACTTGCAAATAGACTCGGGTGGATGGAACTAAAGTCAAAATAAAAAAAGAATTACTCAAGGTTGTTCTGAGAGGAGGGAATGTCAAGTATCTACCTGTTTATGACTATGAGGCATGGGCCAAATGACTACCACAGGTGTACAACCTCAGGGGAAAGAGGAGCTAGGAAGACCATTATGATTCCAATGGTGAAGGGCATGATGTAGGAGAGTGTTGGTTTTCTTTGGTTCGATGTTGAATTCCAATGCTTCATTGGAGGGCTTGCACGTTCCAATGATGATAGATTATTTCTCATGGTGAAGTCATGGAATTTTATATGCCCATGAAAAATCAATCTAAATGGGGACAATTGGGTTCATTTTATTTTATTGGAGTAGAAAATTTGTGAATTAATGTAAGTATGTATTAAAATTATTTTTATTTGTGATATTATATGATGAAGAACAAATCATAGAACAAAGTAACATAATTTAAATTGGTGGTTCTTAATGTTGGTTGTGGAGCTTGATTATCTTCTTGAATCAGAGGTCTTGTTTCAGCCATGTTAACCATGTTTGGATTCCATTTCTTGATGGGGGTGTGGAGGGGCTTTCCCCCCACATCTATCGCTAGGGGGTCTAGGTGGGAAGACAACACTTTATGGAGCCCCCCTGGTGGGGTTTTGGGGGAAATGCCCCATAAGAGAATTTTTTGGGAAAATTGCATTGTAAAATACTGTAATTTCATAGTCAATCTTGAGCATTCATCATTAGGTTGCAGATTTGATGATAAAAGTTATGTTAGGGTTTTTTTTTCCCTAGAAGGAAAACCTCTTTTATGTATGAGGGAATTGTATTGCGGCGATGTATGAGTGTGAATATTGTATTATGAGAGAGGAGACTGTGAGAAAAGAAGATGAAGTTACAGCATGTGTGTTGTAGGTTGTATCCCTTTATTTGTTGGATAGTAATAAATGAAGGAATGACAATTTCTCTGGTGGACATATCCCATATTGGGTGAACCACGTATATCTGTGTCACTATTTTATTGTGTATCTTCTGTGTTTTATTTTTTCATCTATTTTATATTATTGCTTTGTGATCCTTTTTTTTCTAACACTTGACATTCTTCGGTGTCATAAGAACACATCACTGGTTTGATTATGTCTACATTTTGTTATAAGATGTTGGTTCTTGTTATACTTCGGTGCTCCAAGAACAATCGTTACTGATTATCTTTGTGCGAGATTATGTATGTGAAAAAGGTCAAGTTGTATGATTGACTGGTGGATACATCTAGTATCTAGATTGCTTTCCTATATAACTGGAGAATAAAACTAGCTATGTATCTCGACATATGGAAGTATGTCAATAGGATGATTCATTATCTAGAATAGTTTTCGAAGTATGTCAAGAATCGTCAGTCATTACAAATACGCCATTGATGGTCAGAAGCAATTGTGTCTTCAATGGATGAAGTGGTAGCCCGAATGAATGGGTCAGAAAGACCATAGTTTACTAGAGTTTAGAAGTGGATCAATATGCTAATGAAGACCATACCAGACTTATCAATGTCCAAAAGACACTTTTATGTGATTTAAGTATTGTTATTTGTGATGTAAGCATTAATGGAGGGTGTTAGAATTAATGCTTACTTTAAAGTTGGTTGGGGTTTGTTTGAGATTGTTGAGATATTCTCTCAACCTCTATTGCATGTTTAGAATAAGTTGGATCTGAAAACACTTATATAAGTGTATTTGACAACACTTGAATATGTAATAATAATAACAGTGTGATTTTTTTCTGTGGAAGTGAGTTTTCTAAGTCCGATCTACAAGGAGAAACAATCTGAAATGCAAATGGAGTGATACAAGCATCTAGATCTGAATAATTTGTACATTGGATTGAGCAAGGACCCGAGATCTATCAAGAGTGATCACTCTAAGAAATGAAATAAATTGGAGTCGATATGTTGGTGGTGCCCCATTAGACTATTGGTTGCACATTGATGATGTAAACTACGCCCTATGCATCAAAATCTCACATCTCAAGCACGAGTAAATTACACTCACTTGAGAGGATTCAATCACCAATGAATTGCATGTAGATCTATATAGATATATAGATTAGCTTGTATTTCTTAGAAGGCCAGTAGGTTTACACCATAGTGGCTTGTCCAACAGAAGTGGATGCACTGAATCTAAATCAGTCGGCCCTGACTGAAGCAATGACCTAGACAACATCCTATCCAATGGAAAATTGAGTTGGATATCAATCATGTCTTCGCATGGATTCAATACCTTCAAAGACTATGTTCTATGATCTTTTGCTTATTAGTCCCTACCCTCGGCCAAGGCAAGGACTATAGCTTTCGCCCCGTGGTCAACACCCTTTGACTATCCATTAGTTAGTGCAATTTGCTACAATAATGGGTGCTTTTTGCTTGACCACTTATTAATTCATTCACTTTTTTCTCAAATTTTATATTAACTCTATTTATTTTTAAAAGCACAATTATTTTCTTATTTATACAATTTCTGAAATGTAATTTTGGATTGGATGAGATTGGCTTGATTTGACTTTATTTCCCTACTGTGTGTGTTTCTTTTAAACTCAATTGTTAGAAATAAAAATTATTTAATAAAAACCATTATATTAGTGGGTATTCTATACTGATTGCAATCTGACAATGCTGTAAAACAATTGAATTTTCTGACACTACAACTGATATGCTGCAGATTCACGAAAGACAGGAATGAAAATGCACTAATGACAACATTGAAGGGTAGGGTAGTCCACTTGATATGCTGCATGGAGTTGCGACTTCATGCTCCACTGTATGTAAAACAACTTAACTTATATAAGAACCTAATTTAATTCCAGTCTCGAAGATTATCTAAAGGGTGAGATGCATGCCATCTAATTCGGGCCATGGTGAAGCCAAAATACTGAGTAAATAATTACAATGAAGAAGATCCCATTCTCAGGCTGAGTTCGCTTGGACAAAACAACTCCATGCTCAAGAAATCCAACACTCGACAGAACGACCCCGTGCTCAAGAAATCCACCACTCGACCGTTTTAGACGTCTGAAAAGGAATCTGAGGACAATGAGGAGGAATCCCATGAGGTCCTCCGACCTCTATTCCCATGGTTGTATGAGAAGGTACGAACCTTTGTTCCCATTGCTATATAAGAAGGTACCTTCTTGTATAAACAACCTCTGGAGGAATTCATGAGCTCTTGGCCTGAATAACCTGCAGCCTATAGGTAAGGCAATCGATGAATTATATTTTTTTTAGAGGTCACAAATTTGACAAGTTTTGTTTTCTCATTTCTCTTTACGCTACCTTCATATATCCGTCTTATTCATGTGCTTTCCTGTCTTTTCCAAAAAAATTATTTAAGTAATTAGAATCGAGCCCTAAAGCTTCAGAAATCGCTGCCAATAGATTTAGGCCTAGTGTTCTCAACTCCTCAGTGTATTTGCCTGCAGTCTCTCTGTAAGAAAAACTCTTTAGAGATGTGATTCTAAATATACAGACAAAAAGGAGATGAAAAACTATATACAAAATTGCGTTCTAAAGAAACTAAATGACATTAGAAAATCGTCGTGTTACTTCAAGAATATCTAAAATTAAATATATCATGGAGAGAAAACACATATTTGGTCAATCGAGATTACTATAAATTACTATCCTCCATACCTGAATCCAGATATTAACCTTGGAATAGCAAGCCATTCAGATCTAGGTGGCATCACGGTTCTAATGGAGGGGGATGTCAGTGGCCTGCAAGTACAAAAATTTGGAAAGTGGGTCGCTATAGAACCCATACCTAACGCCTTCATTGTCAACTTGGAAGATCAACTGCAGGTCAGTAAAGGCTGGAAGGCACATCCAGTCTATTATACTTAATCTAATTTCCTTGAGCCTTTTAAAACTTGATGGTGTTCATAAATAAAGCTTCTAATTGTTTGTGTAAAATAAACAGGTTGTGAGCAATGGGAGATTCAGGAGTGTTGGGCATCAAACAGTAACCAACACTTCCACTGCGCATATATCAATTCCTATGTTCTATCCCCCTTCCATGGATTCCTCCGTTTCTCCTGCAACGTCCATGATTGATGATCAACATCCGATTCTATACAGACGATATAAGTATGAGGAGTTCCCCGTAGTTTTTTTGAACCAGACATTAAAGTTCAAGTGGTGCCATCCCACCAGAGTCTCTGGACTCCATCCCGTCCTCTAATTCATTATCATGAACCAAAATCCTGTAATCAAGCATGATATGGAGTTGTAGAACAGAGGAATCAGTAAGGCTTAAGGCGTGTGTAAAGCATGCATGGCGACAAATACACATGGAAACACCCTACCTTGGAGAAAACAGGGGCATGACAGGTGGCAAGGTAAATGCTAGAAAAGAAACATCAATCAATGTGAGAAAGTGTATCCTTGATCAAATCGCTAATGAATAAATCCATTTCAAACTAGATCCAATTTTTAAAATGTTCAACTATGTGAATTTTACATTCTAAATTTTTATTAATTAAAATTCTTTTAAAATTTTTAGTATTGTTTTCAATATAAATGGATAAATATTTTATAGATATGTTTCTTGTTCTCGAATATATAGACTGACCTACATATGTAAATTGGGAATCCACCGTATGGCACATCTTTCTAGTCAATCTTCCAACTTATTGGACATAGGGGTTCCACAAGGACTAGTTAGTTTGGTATGGTCATTCTAGATCAAGATGGGATAAAATTGAGTGAGGGGAATGACCAATATTGGGGAAGGATCACTGAATGAAAGCACCTCAGTTGGGTCCGGCTAACACTTACCTTTAGCAAGACTTCATTTACTACTTTCTAGGCTATTATTATTCTTATTATTTCTTCTCTGGCTGAATTTGAGTTTTGTTATTCTTCAACGTCTCTTTTCTGCCAAAACATAGAAATCCTTCTGAGTCTCTGTAATCTCATGTTGAAAAATATGCCCAACTCATTCACTATATACCATCCTAAATTCCAAATTTCATGGCTAACCAATGCTATAATGAAGTGAAGTGTTATTTTCGGTCATATCATAAATTAGATTAAAATAAAACAAACTCTCCATCATAAATTTGTGTGCTGTTAATTCTCTATTCGTGGTGCTATTGGCGATATATAAATTTGGGGTTGGGTTGGGTGAATTTTTAATTTCTCAAGTTAGTTATAAAGTGGGGATTTTTGTGATATAGTTTATTTGACATTGGTTTCATGGGGAGAAGTGAGCTTCGCTTCTCTTTATTTCTTAGGTTATAATAGTGGAAGCAATGATATTATTCTCAAGTTGGTGAAGGGTGCTACTATTTGAAATGATAAGAGAATGCATAGTTCCTTATTTATTAGACTTGTATAATTTTATATTAGAGGAGAAAACAATGCAATCAATAACAGAGGAATATGAGAGACTTTTTAGGAAAATACTAGAACAAGTAAAAGTATTGAAGCACATCAATAAGATTCCATTTCCTAAAGAAATTACCTGATGCAACCTAGGATTTAGTAGAGAGAAATTATATGTTTTCTTCTTCCATGGGTTCTTGCCCTAATTTTTTTAAAAGTAAGACTGTTTTGGGTGTTTTCCTCCATATAAGCATTTGTTGTTGTATGGTAGGATGAGTAAATGCCAATGATGATTCTTTTACTCTTTCTCTGGTACAGGAAAGTCAATATATATAGACCAGATACATTTTTTTTCTCGATTGCACTCACACTACAACAGTTGCAGAAGCACACATGTTTCCATTAATAGGCTCTAAATCATAATTATCATTAGAAGATGAAGATGAAGGCAGTTTGACAACATTTCTCTTTTGTGTTTTTGTTCTAGAAGAAGACCTTCCACCATCATTTTTTTTTTCCTATTCCTATCATTCTTTGATGTGTCTATGCTATTGTTATTTTTTTCTTTAACACATTCGTGAGTACTCTTTCTTCCCACATCAAAAACAACAAAACTATAGAGATTGTGGGCTTGCTCTTCCAAAGATCTTACACATGGAGATGTAGAATCATGGTTTTCAAGGGAAGAAGTTGTAGTTGGAATTGTCTATTGGGATAAACCCCAACACCCAACAACACCAACAATTTCATTTTTTTGTGCACTCTCCCTAGTATCATAATTGATTGATACAGAAAATCCCTTCGATATTTTTCATCGATACTCAATAAAAGTTTTTGGTGCAACTTTTCTATTCTTGAAAATCTAGAAAACATATCTCTTCTAGAGAATACATTACATTGTATTCTCTGAGATCCAAAGATAAGTGAGAAGTTATGCCACAAACGTTAACTATTTCAAACAACAGGCTTCAAGACTAGCTATGCTGAACCAAAGATTATATGGAATGAAAATAGGAAACTTTTGTTATGTCATAGAAGGACTAAATATTAAGAAATATTACTCACATATTTTCAATTACAGTACTAAATATTAATCTGCTCCAACAATGCCTCCTTCAACAAAGAAGGTGGAAGAGATTAAAAATATATTTTTAATCAGATAGGAAATCCTACGCAGATGGCAGAGATTAGAAATGTATATTTAAATATATTAAATGTTTCAGGGAATAATCTGTTCGGCATTGGAGATGTTTATCCAAGCTTGGTGTACAAGTAAACGAGGGCCTCTATTTGTGGCGATTTTCAGTCTAGTAGGCACGATTGTCACTGCAATTTTTGAGCTTATCTTTCTTCATGTCTATCTTCACGTGGGAAGGTAAGTAAAAATACATGCAATCACAGACAGTATTTATGATTTTTTCTCTTCGTTATCTCATTCAATTAATATCAGAAAAAGAGTTGTAAATTATGGGATATGAGAATATAATATTGGTCCAGTGAGGCTTTTAATATTTAACCTCTGGGAGGGACTAGCTGCTATGCAACTTATCCTTGTTTAATTATAACACACATGCCTTGCAACATAAGAAAATACTGTAATCTATTCACACCTTACAACCCTACTATCTATTCACACCTTACAACCCTACTCTACATAATTTAACATATATTCTAGTCCTATCCTACGATGTATTTCATTTATGAGACTCTCATCATCCAAAGATTTCCTATGAGGAATCTAAATCCAGTTATGCTCCAGTTCTACTCTACCATATGGAATGAACAGAGTTTGCAACAATAAGATGAAGGAGGTGCACATAAAACTTAAATATTTTATGAAGATAACAAAGAGAAATTTATATCAGTGTTTGCTCCCACAAACTAACTAGGATATGTTTTCATATTTCTATTCTCACTGACTCATACTAACCTTGAGTTGTTACAACTACTCAACTTACATACTCAATATAACTAATATGATTAATAATAAGACGAACAACACTATGTTAAAATTAATACACCATATCCTTATCCCTATGATGGCGTGACCTATGAATTTCTAAACAAAAGTTGAGACCAACATATCCTTATCCTTATCGCTATAATGGAGTGATCTATGAATTTCTCAACAAAAGTTGTGACTAATATATCCTTGTCCCTAAGATGGACTGACCTATGAATTTCTCAACAAAATCTCTCACCAAATCTAAATCATAGATAAAATACTATGAAGTGTTAAATATCATTTTCTAAGTTAAATTAAATCTATTATTATGAACAAAAATAATATAGACTTAGTATCTAGATGTATACAATTTTAATAGCTATAAAAATATAGCTAGAAGCTCTTCAAAGTCTAAATAGTTAAGTGCCTAGGAGGATAGTGATTGTTGGAGGCTCTTCAAAGTCTAAAATAGATAAGAGCTTAGGAGGACAGTGATAAACAAAAGTTCAAATAAAAGTTTATTAAAAGTTTGACATAATCAAGAGAAAAGTGTTAAAAGAGATTTCAAAGTTAACCATAGACATTGTTGTTCAATGTAATGAGGTTTTCTTCTTTGCTTGTTTTCATTTTTTTTTTCTCATTTTCATCTACACTTTCATTAGTGTTATTCACATTTGATACCTAAATTGTTGTTATTAGAGCATCATATTTCTATCTACTCTAGATTTTGTATGATGATTCTTTGGCTTCCATTGTGTCAAAAGTGT
>ML777941.1:1066554-1076973 GCA_009831015.1 Picea engelmannii | reverse complement strand
TTATGTGGAAGATTTTCTGTGGATACCTCTGGTGTGAGGAGTTTGGCTTTGGGGGGTTTTGGTGAATCAGAAGAAGGAGGCACCGGTTTGCTGGGGGTTTTGGGCACGGGGGCCAAGATATCCTTACGGTATCCTGGAGATAGGGAGCCAGACAGACTGCTCCTAGATGGAAGTGAGGAAAACACGGTTTTGGGCAGTGTTTGAAATAGTTTCAACTTCAGCATTGGACTAACGGAGCAATGGGATTTAGAATCAGAAGTAGGTATTTTTAATTATGAGTTGTTGAGTTATTTCATGCTGTAGATAGATTTTTATTCTTGTCGAATATTATATGCTTATATGTTGGCGAATGAATTATTTTTGTATGAGAAAGAATTATATGCTAAATTGAATTAAATTTTGTATTTTATGGTCGCTACACATGGTATCAGAGCCCTGGTTCAAAATCTGGAACCAAGGGCCTAACTACCCACCCAGAAATTTAAATAAACCACAACCAGAAATTTAAACACTCCTATTTAGTTATAGTAAATCCCTAAATAAATATATAAGGGTAAATATAAATTTGGTCCTGAGGGCCAAGCCACAAGCTCTAGCTCCACCTAACCTACAAGTGAAACACAATTGTTTTTTAAACACAGATCTATTGCACATTAAAAATGTAAAAGGCATAATAATATACTAATTGAAGTGTTAAATAAATTTAAACACTTGTTTCGAATAAACAAACCTATGTAAAGGAATATATATTTATATATATATACATAGTCTGCCAGGAATTTCTAAACAAGTTTATAAATAAACATTTCACACACCTATATATATATGTATATATATATTATATAATAAAAATAAAAATTAATTAAAGAAAAAAAAATTAGGCTCGAAGGCCAGTCTACGATTATGCAAGGGATGATCTCCAAGTCTGAGCTCAACACCAAGAGATACTTCATATATCGGGCCAACAAACACTACCTATGTGCATCACATGCCATTAATGAAACCACAAAGTGCTCCTTACGTGCCATTACTACTTGAAACTCATAGGCACATACATGTCAAAGATGCGTCCATCTTACCTAAACAGAGAAACCTGTACCAGATTGGAAGGCCACCACATATGTGTTGGCGTCCATAACCTAAAACCTGCATGAATGCTCTACCATCACTGCCATTAATTGACACAAACTTTAAGGCTAAAAACACTTGAAAACAATATCAATGACAGAAAAAAAAAGGGGAGAAATCACCTACTGGCAGCAATGCGTGCCTGCCTACTAACACTTGGATTAGGAACAACAGCCATCCGAATTTTTTCGTTCAAATCATGAGCAATGGGGATCTCAATACAACCATTGCTTCCAGGAGGAACACCACATGTAAGGGTAATGTATCTTCGAAACACTGTGTGTCTTTTGAATTGATCAGATAAATGGGCATGAGCATGTTCATCCTTAGCTACAACAAGTAAGCCGCTTGTTCCTTTGTCCAACCTATGTACAACCTGGCCGCACTACAGATTCAACATTGATAGAAGAAATAGTAGAGGGGATAGAGGCATGTTCTAGAGGATATATTTGAATATCATTATCACTGTCAGCTTCAGTCTCAAAAACAAGAGGCTCACATGAGCATTCCACTGATGGAAGCCCACAATGATGAAGAATTCCATTCACAAGAGTGCCATGAAAATTGCCAGGAGCTGGATGGACAACCACATGGGCTGGTTTATTTACAACAAGAACATTATCATCCTTGTTGACAATATCTAGTGATATATCTTCTGGGTCAACCCTTAATGGAGATAAAGTTGAAACAGTGCAGCTAACAATGTCCCCTCCACGAATAACATGAGAAGCCTTGTTGACGAGGCGGCCATTTATAGGCACAAGGCCCTGACGAACACTGGACTGTATGTGAGCTCTGCTCACCTCCTGCCTGTCCGGCCACCAAAGCATCCAGTCGCGATTTTGGAGTACCATCTGGCACAATGCCCTTGAACTTTAGACCTCCATAATCACTCTTGTATTCTTCTTCAGCGTTATGTTCCTAGGAGTATGATTCGCTACTACCTTTCACCATGCGTGTAGTATTACCAGAGTGAACCACCCAAGAAGCCTCCAACCAAGAGCTCACATCTTCATTATATTCATCATTGCCTTCAACCACACGGTTATCAGTTGCAGAGTGAACCGTCCGAGCTTCCTTTGGCCATCTCCGTGCAGATCTTGTAGTGGCCGTGGAAAAAGGAAATTTTAATATATTGGGAATGATGGGAAAAAACAAAGAGAACAAAACATCAAAGGTCACCGGTTCGAGTCCGGCCATTTCCTCATTCACTAAATACCTCTCATTTGTCAACGTACGTCCTGAGGTCAAAACCCTTTGCGAAAAAGAAGATTACCGTGGCCTCAGAAATTACATCATGGACAACATGAAAGAGGTCAAAACCCTTCAGAACAAATTGTTCATGGTGCTCAATAAAGCTCTCGATGTGGTGAAGCTGGTGATGGATGCTCTGGAGGGCTATGATTTCTCAGAGAGTGGCTCAATTCTCGGAGAGAAGAAGAAGCCCCCATTTTCTCCCAACATAAAATCTTGCATTTTTCTCTTGGAATCCCTTTTCCCTATTTTTGGTAATGATGAAAACGGTGTTGTTCCCTCGGATGTCAAGGATTCGGCCTGGGAGATTGCCGAATTTTGGAGAAAAGAGATGAAAATTGAGGATGTAGATTCCGCCAGTGGGTTGGATGTTCAGGCCTTTTTGCAGCTCTTGGCCTCTTTTAGGATCACGGCGGACTACGAGAAGAATGATCTTTGGGGGCTATTGTTTGTTATTTTGGGCTGCAAGCAAGCTACAGAGCTGTGTTGGTCTCTTGGATTGTCTTCTGACATTCCAGAAGAGCCTGTGCA
This sequence comes from Picea engelmannii, assembly GCA_009831015.1. Taxonomy (NCBI): domain Eukaryota; kingdom Viridiplantae; phylum Streptophyta; class Pinopsida; order Pinales; family Pinaceae; genus Picea; species Picea engelmannii. Next base: position 1,074,060 of record ML777941.1, on the reverse strand, counting down.
ATAGGAACTTGAGTTATATAAAAAAAAATCCCAAGCCAATACCAAGTGCCAAGTTAGAAGGAGAGGAGCATGATAGTGTGAATAATAAAAACAAAAAAGAAGAGAAGGAAGCACCAATTCCAAAGACTAGCGACCAACGCCAGAGACAAAACACACAAGCCATCGCCCAAGCACCAACGCTCAGAGCCGAGCATCAAGCCTGCTGAGAGGGAAAGAGCATAATGGAGAGGCGACAGAGTTCGTGTAAGGTTTTAGGGGAAGAGAGATCGAGAGAGAGTACGTGTAGGGTTAGGTTTAGGTCAAGAGGACGCTAGAGGAAGCAAGGTGGGCATGTGGAATCCATGCATGCCCGCACTTGTTTCTAAATTATTTCGATTTTCTTAAATTTTAAATTTCTTTTATAAATTATGCATGTGTTCGTTTAATTTTTTTTATTTTTATTTTAGTGTAAAGTTAATTTAGGTTAATTTAATTAAATTAATTTAAAGTGGATTAAGTTAATTTAAAGTTAATTATATTTAAAAATTAAAATTTTAATTAAATTAATTGTGTATTTAGTGTAAAGTTAAAATACATTAAAAGTTAATTAAAATATTAGAGGGTCCATGGGTTTTGAACCCAAGACCACCCACCAAGCGAAGTGCCTTAAGAAGAGCACTAACGCCAATGCACCCTCATGAGTCTTTACAAATAAATTCTTATACTTAAATAGATTAATGGTAACAAAGTGTATTTCGAAGTATAAACTCTGATTATCCAAGCGTCAGGCTCACGAGACCTTACACACAATTCATCAACCCAATCACTAAGCCATTTCATTCCATTCCACCAGTCAAAGCCAAGCACTAAGCTCCAATGCTTGAAAGCCACTCTACAATCCTTAAAGACTCGCACTTGCAACCACCGAGACATGCAATTCAATGCATATGTACAACACGCCAAGGAAATCTCACGAGTCAAGCATTGGAGGATATTTAGATGTAAGTGAAAATTTTAAAGGACTTAGACTAGGACAAGTGGGAAGGAGGCGACATACACACTAGGAGAGTAAGAAAGAGGAATTGGTGAGTATGGCGCAAGGCTAGCATAGCTATCGAGCAAGGGAGTCAATAGTTTTCTTAGGCGAAGAAATCAAGCTTAGATGTTTAATCCTAATCTTAATCCTAACCCAACCAATCCCCTAAAGAGAGTAATGTCTGTTTACAGACAAGTAAAGAAAAACTTACACCTAACCCTGTTTCTAGTTTAAGTAGCACCAATTTGAAACATCCTTGAACTCACCCTGACAACTTTGGTTGATGCAGGTTAAATCATACAGGATGGTCAGGACTCGAGGGAATCGAGGTAGGGGAGCATCGTCGCAGTCACCACCAACACCGCCAATGTCGCTGCCACCATCGCCCGAAATAGATCTCATACTATGCTCATTGGAGGCCATTAATGAGACTTTAAAGGGGCGACAACCAGCAGGGACCGAAGTGGAACCCCTACCGTCTGGAATAGGTAATCCAGAAGCATCAAGGGATTTAGGGGGAGGACCTCTACCCGAAGACATCACTCGAGAATTGGAGAAGATCAAACTTCTGGATTTTTTCGGGGGTCGTGCCAGTGAACGCGTGGAAGCATGGTTGGAAGGCATGACAAGGTGTTTTGCCTTAAGGGACTATGCATCTAACTAAAAGGCGAAGATCGCAATTTTTCATTTAAGAGACAACACCCTGAATTGGTGGGGCAACCTGGAAAGACAACTGCATCTTACCCCAGACACAGTACCTTGGAAACTTTTCGAGGAGAGGTTCCGAAGGAAATATTTTCTAGCGTACTAGGAGGAACAATAGGTAGGGGCATTTCATGCCTTAGTACAGGGAAACATAACTGTAGAAGAATATGAGATCAGATTTATGGAATTGGTCAAATATGTTTCGTATATGGATAATGGCAAATGACAGGTAGAGCGCTTCATCTATGGATTGAACCCTAAGATAAGATCTATGGTGCGGATGTGGAAACCGTCTTTAGTAGAGGAAGCAGTGGAAAATGCGCATTATGCAGAGGAACACACAAACTTAACCGAAAGTACGAGACCAATCTTTCCGCATCGTCCTGGATTCGTGGGGAAGGCCCCTAGGACATTTCCCAGGGGAGGGGGCTCAAGGCCAACTCCATATAGTAACAGAGTTGCACCAAGGGCAATAACTGCAAGGATTTCAATGGCAACGAGTGCAGCATCTCGTTCATCACCAACGACGCAGATAGGTCCACGACCATCTCAGGGAACAACTAGTAGGGGTAGGGGTTCCAGGGGAAGGAACTCATTTTAGAGATAGTCACATAACAGTGCGCAGGTTGAATCTCGTGTTACCTATTGGGGATGTGGAGGACCCCATTACCAGCGTGACTGCCTAGAGTTACAATTAGGGTTCGTGCATAGGGAAGGAAAGGCTCCGATGGAAAGAGCAAGTAGTAGACACCAGATTTACGCAACAGTTAATAATCGCCAGGCTGAGCATCAATCCATGGTGGTGGAGTCGTCAGGTACGCTAAATCATATCAATGTTAAGATTTTATTTGATTCTGGTGCGACAGATAGTTTCATTTCACCTTCTGCATTAGAAAAGAGTGGGTTGGTAGCCTACGAGCACAATGACTTTAAACAAGTCGAGATGGATTCGGGAGAAAAACAGGCGGTAGGACCTAGCGTTGATAATTGTATAGTAGACCTAGGAGTGTGTACTACTAGGTTGAAGGTATATGCCACTACTCTTGGGGCATATGACCTAATCATTGGAATGGATTGGTTAGCATCTCACCGAGCTTTGGTAGATTGTTTCGCAAAGAGGGTTCTTTGTGTTGACGATGAGGGAAGGCCAGTAGGGATCCAGGGTGTACGGAGAAAAGTGTCATTATGATTTATATCAACTATGAAGGCTAAGTGATGCTTGAGACAAGGGTGTCGATTATATGTAGTGGAAGCAGTGAACAAAAGGAGGGGACCCTCATTGGATCAGTATCCGATATTGTCAGAATTTAAGGATGTTTTTCCGAACGAGTTACCAGGGTTACCTCCTAAGAGGGAGCTTGATTTTACTATTGAGCTAAAACCTGGTGCAGAACCAATTTCCAAAACTCCGTATCAGATGACAGCGCCAGAACTTTGTGAGTTGCAAATGTAGTTGAAAGAGTTATTGGACTTAGGGCTAATAAGGCCCAGTGTTTCACCTTGGGGTGCACCAGTAATTTTTGTAAAGAAGAAGGATGGATCCTTACGACTGTGTATAGACGACAGGGACTTGAACAATGCTACAGTGAAAAATAGGTACCCAATGCCGCGAATAGATGACCTCTTCGATCAAATGAAAGGAGCAGCAGTATTCTCAAAGATCGATTTGCGATCAGGGTATCATTAGTTAAGGATTAAGGAAGACGATATCCCAAAAATTTCCTTTCGAACTCGGTTTGTACATTACGAGTTTGTCGTAGTACCTTTCGGATTGACCAATGCGCCAACAGTATTCATGAGCCTCATGAATGGCATATTCCAGAAGTACTTGGATCATTTTTTACAAGTCTTTCTAGATGACATCCTCATCTATTCAAAGAATGAAATAGAACATGAGGAACACTTACGAGTAGTGTTGTCCTGCCTTAGGGAGAACAAATTGTATGGGAAGTTGTCAAAGTGTTCCTTCTTCCAGAAAGAAATTCATTATTTATGCCATATCATTTCCGTTGAAGGAATCTCTGTGGACCCAGGAAAGGTAAAGGCCATTATGGAGTGGCCAGTGCCAAAAAATGCCCATGGGTGAGAAGCTTCATGGGGCTAGCAGGATATTACCAGAGATTTGTCGAAGGATTCTCCAAAATAGTGAAACCCATCACCACCTTGCAGCGCAAGGGGGTCAGGTATGAATGGACGGAAGAGTGTGATAGTGCATTCATTAAGCTTAAAAGGTTACTAACTAGTGCACCAATTCTACGAGTGTCGGATATGGAAAAGGAATTCATAGTCTGCACAGATGCCTCGAAGTAAGGGTTGGGGGCCATGCTAATGCAATATGGAGGAGTGATAGCTTATGCATCAAGGAAGTTGAAGAAACATGAAGAGCTATACGCGACTCATGATTTAGATTTGGCAGTTGTAATGCTAGCTTGGAAACTTTGGAGGCAGTATCTTGTGGGGCGAAACTTTGAGCTCAAAACGGACCATCAAAGTTTAAAACATCTCTTCACTCAAAGGGATCTGAATGCTAGGAAAAGGCGATGGAGTGAGTTTATGAGTGAGTACGATTTTGGTATTTCGTACATCAAGGGAAAGGAAAATGTGGTCGTAGATGCCTTGAGTAGGAGACCACGTATCTTCTCCTTGGTACCCTTAAAGGTCAATCTTAGGGAACATGTGTTGACACAACTCCAAGGAGACAATTGGAATTTAAAGGTTACTTCAAACCTCTAGAGCGGGAGGCAGTTAGATCCGAAGTATGAAGGATATAGTCTAGAAGCAGACGGACTGTTAAGATATCAAGGAAAGATGTACATCCCTGAAGATGGGGATATTCGAAGCATCATACTGAAGGAAGCCCATAGAGAACTTTATTGTGCGCATCCGGGTGTGAAGAAGATGTACGCAGACATAAGGAAGCTCTTCTTCTAGGTAGGCATGAAGTGCAATGTAGTCCATTTCATTACCAAATGCCTAGAATGTCAATAAGTGAAAACTGACCACCATCACCCCGCAGGCCTCCTGCAACCACATGATGTTCCTATGTCCAAATGGGAAGTCATTTCTGTGGATTTTGTTGTGGGGTTTCCGCTCACATCTCATAGACACAATGCCATTATTGTGATAGTGGATAAGTTAACCAAGATTGCTCATTTTATTCCGGTTAGAGAAACTTACGATGTCACTGATGTGGCACGTGTGTTTGTAAGCGAGGTTATCTGTTTGCACGAAATACCTAAGAATATCATTTTAGATAGGGACTCCCGATTCATTTCTAGGTTTTGGACAAGTTTTCAATTAGCGTTGGGGACTCAGTTGAACTTAAGCAAAACTTATCATCCTGAGACAGATAGGCAAACCAAGAGAGTAAATCAAATCATGGAAGACATGCTCAGGATGTATGTCATGGATAATCAAACCCAGTGGGAGAAATACCTACCTTTGGTAGAGTTTGCCTACAATAACAATTTTCATAGCTCCATCGGTATGCCACCCTACGAAGCTCTGTATGGAAGGCCATGCAAAACACCATTGAGTTGGGATAGACTAGAATACCGAGTAACAATTGGGCCAAAATTGATTCAAGAGATGGAGGAACAAGTGATTTAGATTAGNAGACTAAAGGAAGCACAGGATAGGTAGAAAAGTTATGTGGATGCACACAGGACCGACCAGAGTTATGAAGTGGGAGACCAGGTTTTCATTCATATCAGGCCTAATAAGAGTACCATATGGTTCGAGAAGGGGACAAAGTTGTCACCTCAATTTATAGGACCGTTCAAAATCCAAGAGAAAATTGGACCCATTTCCTATCGTCTCATACTGCCACCCCACTTGCATAAAACTCATAATGTATTTCATGTATCTGTTTTACGTCATTATGTTGCTGATGAATCACATAAACTAAATTGGAAGGAATTGCAGGTATCAGACATGGGAACCCTCATGGTAGAACCGTTATGCATATTGGACCATAAAGTCCGACAGCTCAGGAACCATCTGGTAGACCAAGTTAAGGTCTAGTGGGACAAGTATAGTCTAGGATCTGCTACTTGGGAAGACGTCGAGACACTACGATGATACTATCCCTCACTTTGTTTGACCACCTTGAGAATATGTTTCTCGAAGGTTGGGTGTATGTAACACCACCTTTTGACTTAGACAGACAGGATTACCTGAGGCCTATATACTTTATTTTCTATTCACAGTGAAACTTTAAGATGTAAGAACATTTATGAATGTTTAAATGTTATTGATGATGATGTATATAATGCAATCTACTAAGTGAATGTAAATTTTACGAATGTTTAAATGTTATTGATGATGATGTATATGATGCGACATATTGTGAGAATGTGAATTTAATGATTGTTTAAATGCTATTAGAATGATGTCGGATATGATGCAATCTATTTTGGTAAATGATAATCTTATGAATGGGTGTCAAAATTGAATAATGGGATATTATGGGATCTATTTCTAACTTGAAAATGTTGATGTTAAATTGTTGGTACATGGATATCAAATTGAAATGATGATTGTATGCAATTACATGATCATAATACATAGAAATGTATGAGTTTGTGTTACAGACTAATCTACAGGTTATGGTCTATGAAATAGCCAGGGAATAATGATGATGAAAGTGGATATCATGACCACTAGCCGAGAAACATTATGGTACGAATATTTGTATGTGAAATTATATTGGTTTAGATGCATTGCTATGATATGTGGACCAGTGCAGGATTTCAGGTGACGAGACTGTCCAAAACCGAATAAACGATGACAAAACCCCCAGCAATACGGTGCCACTGTATATTCCATTGTAGGGTGTGGACCCTAGTTATGATTAGGAGGGGTGGAGGCATTTCCCACCGTGTATCCTCCGAAACCTGAAGTCATGGGAGGATGGTGTTAGCTCACGCTCCAAAAGACGTGTGATGATGACTGTCAGTTGCCTGCTGGGGAAGCTTGGTCGAGATAGTGACACTTCTGCTGACGGGTTCTATTTGGAGTTAGGTCAATATAGTTGACGCTCCAAGATAGTCCAATAGAGGAAGGATAGGAATGGAGATGGAAGTAAGTTAGGGAGGAAGGATGAGTAGAAATAGTTGAGAAAGTATGGAGATTTGTCTAATGGTGAAATTTAAATGTTTTCCCTTCTAAAAAGAAAATGTGTATATATGAATATTCATAATTACGTAACTAAACCATAGTTGTCTAAATAAAATTGTTGAACTAGATAATTGTAATTAAAGGATTTCTCAAACATTTGATTGGTTTATTGTCTTTTATAAAAGACTAGTCTTGTTGATTGGATTGGATGCATACATAAATCACTAAAGGGTGATAGTTATTGATTATTAGTACACGCCTGAGACTTGTATGTACTCGCTACACATGCATTTCTTGTACATGTACACTAGTATGTATGATCTTTCTTGACTTACTAACTAATATTGTTGGTTAATTGTTATGAATGTGTGAACCATGTTTCTTTTCCTTTGTACCATGAGATACCTTAACTTCGGGACGAAGTTTCCTGAAGGGTGGGTGTATGTAACAACCTTGCTTAAATAGATGTATAGGGATGATTAATTATAATTAATTTGATAATCTGAATGTCCTAATATGTTAGTTAAACAATAATTATTTCTTAAATAATATTAACTAATTAATTATTTGTCCATGATTAATTAATTATTAATTGACTCATTAATTAATTGAGTAAAGAATTAAAAGGGGTTAATAATTTAATGTATTAAAGATTTATGTATGTGGGG
>ML777941.1:1048965-1065689 GCA_009831015.1 Picea engelmannii | reverse complement strand
ATGCGCACTTGTTGAAGGACTCTCTTTCTTGGCTATTTTGGAAATTTCTTGGTGGAAGGTTTACAACTAGGGTATGGCTATATGAATGCTTGATAAATGTAAGTGAATTTCTGCAAAACACTTCTTATTTGAATGGTTATGGTTGTTACTTGCATTTTGTTATTATAATTTGGTGGTTTAAACCCTAGGGGACAAGCACATGTTGGTGTCCTTGTCTCATGTCCCTACTAACATAAGCCAAGAGCCATTTTGATTTTTTGAAGTTAGATAGAACCTTTCCATAGAAACACTCTAATCCCATTCTTCTAGCGTAGTTGTTTTTTATCTTGTCTTTGAGCCAAGGAAGGAGAAAATGCACTAAGGCCTAGGGTTTCTACACCTTAGTGAGTCGTTTTCCCTAGGGTTTGATTGATGAAGCATTTCCTTAGCAACACTTCATCACTAAACTTTCTTGTCCTTAGCCATAGCATTTATCACTCACGCTAGTCGTTTTTATCTTGTTAATGAGCTAAAGAAGGAGGAGAAAGCACTGAGGCCTAGGGTTTCTACACCTTAGTGAGCCTTTCACCCCTAGGGTTTCATTGTTGAGGCCTTGCCTTAGAAAACACCTCAACATTTAACCCTCTTGTCTTTAGCAATATCACTATCATCACGACCCTTCAACATTTGCAGATTTTTGACTCCATTTGCCCGAATGACGCACTGATCTAAGACTTCTTGTGTTGAGTACCTTGATCATACACACATCCAAATACTTTGAACAACTACTAATCCTTCTAACTCTAGACTAACAATCACTAACCCTGTTATTGTCGTCATCTATTCATGCTATAAACATCTCTATGCAATATTTACTTATCTTTAAAGAAATTGAATGATTAGCTAAAGCATTGCTCCTAGTATTGTTACATTGATTGACATTCATCATTGCAAAGTTTCATTAGAATTTATTGAGAAGTGATGTACACTATAATCATTGATATTATACAACATTGATTTACTTCATCAATATTATTTCTCAATTGCTTATTATCAGAAAGTATTTTATGAAGTGCTAACCAACAAGTAATCTTGCACATGTACAGTTTCCTTGTTTCTTTGTCTCAGGAAGGTACACTTTCTTGGTTATTACTTATCTTTAATGGTTGATTAGCTGAGACTTTTTGATCAGTGGTGACTTGTGAGGGGGAATTTTATACTTATCCTTTCAAGCCTTTGCCTTCTCAAAACCCCAAGTCACTGGGGATGTCTCCCCTGGGCCTACCACCTTAAAAAAAAGAGCTATCCCATTGAGGTGACAATGGTGGGATAGTCTCAGTTACGCCAGTTTTCCATTCTTTCATCCATATTTTACCTTAACTACAAACTGTGTGATAACATTTTGGCGTCGTTTCCGGGGAACACTGAGTCAATTCTCCTCAAGACGACACTTTTCAGTAAGCCTTTCCTCAAGAGTCTTTATCTTACAAGCTTATCTGGTGACTCCACTTAGGGTGTTTTCCCTTATCTTTTTTATAATTTGAAGAAAATTATTTGGCGACTCCACAAATGATGACCTGTAGTGGGCGTCAGTACTTACCTCTTTCTGTTGTAGTCTCTATTACTCCTACAAACCTTGTTACTTATGTGAGTTCTCCTAGATGGTCTCACTAAGAACTATTTGGTTCTTTTGACCTAGCTAACATCCAAGGGGGATTACATGACCTACCCAAAGGGGTCGACTCATGGATACCAAGTTTTTCTGGAAAAGGAGTATCCTCCGATAACTCACATTCGACCCAGTTTTGTGAAAGTTTTGTGTTTCATCAAACCGATCAGGAACACCCTAATGTATTTATGAGGCTATTCACAAGTTCTCTCACTGGGGATTCCAAACCCTAGATTAATTATCTCTCCAAAGGAAGCATCAAAACTCTTGAAGAACTAGAAAAATCCTTCAAAATAATATGGTGTAAACAAGAAAATGCACAATCCTTGTACTCTATTTCAATTGGTGTGAATACTCTATTTCCCAAGTTACTCTCCTCTACATGGTTAGAGGTGCTTGAGTATCCTTTTATAGTAGTTTTTTTGGTATCAATGATGGCGAGATCCTTTATTCTTGACCTCCAAAAGTTTCTTAGTGGCACTTGAGGTAGAATTTTTCTCGGTGGCACTTGAGAAGCTCTTTAGTTGGTTTGGTATTTTAGGGCTTCGCTCTTCATTGTTTGCATTTCAATGTTTTTCTCATCTTGGTGTAGTTGTTTGCAGCTCCCTTTTGGTTTAGTGTCCTCAAACACGTGTTAGGTTTGGTATTTTAGGGCTCTGCTCTTCATTGTTTCCATTTCAATGTTTTTCTCATATTGGTTGAGTTGTTCGCAACTCCCTTTTGGTTTAGTTTCCTAGGACACATGTTAAATGTAATTTCACCATTTCCTCTCGAAAAAAAATAAAAAATTACGACATTTTTCTTGGAAAAAGAAAAAAATATTGGCAAAAACCTCCTCAAGAGAGGGATTTTTGTAACTTTTCATAAATAGAGTAATACTATAAGATATTATTGCAAAGGATTTAAAAGTTGGAGAGAGATTATTCAAAAAAATAATTACATATTCTGAATCTGATTTTACCTTCCCCCATAATGTAATGAAGTAAGCCTTCATGCTCTTACACCTCACAATATACTCCTCAAAGTTGTCAATGTCACCCATTTTGAGATTAGAAAGCTCAATTTTGGGTTTGGTTACCTGAGTGGTATAAACTATTCCAACAAGTGTCTTGAAGGTATCCCAAATCTCCTTCGCACTTTTGGTGTCCTTGCTGTGATGAATCACATATGGATAAACATATAGGGTGATTGGCCTAGGAGCTTCATCCTTCTTAGACTTATGAGGTCACAACTAGAATTGTGGGAGGAGGAAGGGGTTTCTCCAATGACATCCACAAACCCTTGCTCCAAAGAATGGAAATCATTTGGTCTGCCAAAATATTATTAATTAGCTCCATTAAATCAAGGAAACATCCATTTTCAGTCCATCAAGTTCCACAACAGTGAAAAGAAGAAACCTCAGTCTTTAGAAGTTCACCTTGATAGACACAAGAGGGAAACAAAAGTACCAGCTTCTTCCAAAAAAAATGTAGCGAGCTACCCCTTGCTGTAAAACAAAGGAAGGAAGAGCATGTTGGCCTTGACGAGGTTTTAAACAGGGATGATTTTAAAGATGGAAATTTATTTTAAAATGTAGAAACCTTAGGGAATCTTACTAATCCTTCATATGCCAACTATAAATGTTTGGTGATATTTTTGTAAAAATATTCAAATGTCTAAGGAGTTTATATAGTTTTTGTAAAATTTTGGCGATTTTTGAGGTAAAATAATTTTATCCTATAGAATTTGGGTGAATCATTTTTAAAATAGCGAATCTCGCTTTTGGAAAAACCATGGAAAATTAGCCCCTAAAATCATCCATGGTTTTAAACCTAGGAAACCCTAGAAAAGGAGGCCTTGGCCCTTGAAAAAGGGTTTAAACCCGAGGAAAAAAACTCTAAAAAACCCTAGAAAAATAAATGATCTGAAAACCCTAGTTCCATGATCACAACAAAGCCTTAAGTGGTGCCACTGGCCAAAAATATTTTAGATCACCTTTTGAATTGAGTAAGTTAGATTCACACCTGCTCTAAAACCATGTTGAGATTCACAAGAGAATCGAACGAAACCAAACAAACCCAAAATCTGTAATAAAGAGAGAAATAAACCAACATTAGGGAAACACAACACTTGAAGAGAAATCAACCAAGAGGAGCACAACCCTAGAGAGAGAGATCCCAAGAACTGTTGAAATTAAATTTATGATTTCTGAATTTGTACTTCATATGACCAAAATACCAACTGAAAACTGTCTAAATACCTTGGAAAACAGTGGAATCAAATACTCAACAATCTCCATCGTAAACTCAAAAGTGCAGACACTGCATAATGCGGAAAATCAAAACTACAAACTGTATAACCCTAAATTTGCATATAAAACATTGTTCTGGAAATTATGACAGCAAGTAGATAGCAACATTCAATCACACATCAGTCAATATTACTTAGGAAAGAAGAAATTACAGAGAAATAGATCAAAACTCTATGTACCCCTATAAAACTACTCAAAAGTGAATGATCTCATGCTCCTACCCTACCTTTCTTTTATAGACCAAGAGAAGGCCAAGGATCTCAAAAAAACCCATCCTAGCGATACACCTAAATTAGAGATGAAACCCTAATTGTTTCCTAGAATAAAGCACCCAACCTGCATGGAATAATTGTTGATTTTTCAATAAGCAAGGTTAAGCATGAAGTTCATTCCTTTTTAGCATTTAACCATAAACAATTATATTGCAACAACCAAGATCACAAGAAGAAACACCATGCACAAGAACACAAGAAGTATCATGGGAAACCCTTCTCAACAAGGGAAGAAACCCAGCAAAATCTTTTTCTATATTCTTCAAGAGAAATACCTTCACCACCAAGAAAACCAAGCACACAAGAGGGTGCTTGCAAACCCTAGAAGACTAGCGCCCAAGAGAGGTGTGCACTTTTCCCAAGAGGATGTACTTGCTGAAATTTCCAAACTCCCACAAAAGATATGATTCCTCAATGGGGAATTTACCTTTACTTGTATTAGACCTGACCTGTCAACATAAGTGTCTATTGGCACAACAGGGCCGACCTCTCTATCTCATAATATAATTAATATTAACCAAATTAATTATCTTTTACATTAATTATCAATTACATTAAGGTGGGGTTGACCTATACCCTTTACATTACAATTAGGGTTACAGGTAGATCTGACTCTTGGACAATATATAAAGGGATCTCATACACCCACGAGTGCTCAACCAGTAGGGGAACATCCATAGGGATGTCCATATCTCTGGCTCACTGCATTACATAAAAAAAGCACTTCTTCACTAGTGCTCACCCACTAGGATCACGTTCACTTGTGCTTGTCCATAGGCACACCCACTCAATAGATCTTCTTTCCCATTGCATTACACATGAGAGTAATCTAGAGTTTCATCATCAACTCTTTGCTCAGAGGAGGCTAATACATCATCTTCATGTTTGTCTCATGACGATGCACCCAACACTTTGGGATTTCACACGTTCACCTTGTGCTCAGCCACAAGCAAGTCCAACTCCGTAGATCTCCTTTCTCACTGTGTTACACATGAGAATCATCTAGAGTTCTTATCAACTCTCTATAAGGAGGAGGTCATCTCTATGTTCCATCTCTGTCTCAGATATGAACAACACACCCCTCTCAGGGGCTCTCTCTCAGGTTTGTGACCTGGAGAATGTCTCACATAGCTACAATAATAAACACTCCCTCTCATATAGGGAGGCGTTCTTCATCATGCCAAGTCTCATACTGATGTATTTTGAACTTTGTTCTTGGCTGTAGTTATCAACACTCCCTCTCAGCTAGGGAGGTATCCTTCACCAAGCTAATTTGGTGAAGATGTTTGCAATCTTCTCATGTGTAGGAAGGTACTGCATGTGTACTATTTTCCTCTGCATCATGTCTCTGATATAGTGAAATTTTATCTCAACGTGTTTCAATTTATCATGAAACACACATTTCTCAAAGAGCTTCACACAACTCTGATTATAATCATAGAATCCATCTCATGATCAAGTAAATCTGTCAGAAGTTTATGAAGCCACACTGCTTCACATACTCAATAATATATACTCTTCTTTTGTGGTACTCATGGCCATAGGGATTTGTTTCCTGTTGCACCAGGAACCCATGGCACAAAAAAACCAGATATGCTCTTCTGGTCCACTGTACTTTCTATCCATTCTGCATATCCCTACAAACTCAAGTCTACACTAGAGACATATCACAGGTCATATCTAACTATGCCTCATAGATATCTCAATACATGTTTCGTTGTTGTCCAATGAGTCTGTCTCAACTGACTCATGGAATGACTAAGTACATTCACTGCATAGCATGAATCAAGTTTGGTGTTAACCAGATACATCAGTGGTCCAATCAACTCTGGATCAATCTCGTCTGAATCATCATCATTCATTTTCTTCAAATCCATCACCGTGGATTTGCATTTTGTCATACTGAACTTCTTTAATATTCCTACTATATATTTTCCTTGACTTAGGAAAACCTCATTGGTCCTTTGTCATACTTCTTGTCCCAAGAAGTAGTGCATCATACTCATATCCTTCATCTAGAAATCAGAAGTCAAAGCTTACTTGTATCCAACAACAAGGCTTTCTGAATAAGTCATCAAAATCAGGTTCTCATCACCAACACTGTAATAATATATGTTTGGATGAGAAATACTCTTGTTGAAACCCAAACTCATCAAGAATCCATCTATCTGATATAGTTTCCAACTCATGGATGGTAGTACGGATGGAAGTGTATCGAGCTTACTGGAGCAACTGGATCAGCTGGAATAATGTATGTCTCCCTCTGAAATGCTGAAGGGGGAGAAGGTATTGTCTCACTATCAATATCCATCTGAGATTCTTTGGATCTTTGAAGGGCTACTCTTCTTCAAGGAAAACATTTCTTCTTGTCTCAATATTTCTCTGACCAGGGATGTAGATCTGGAGTGTCTTCGGATATTCATTATTTATCCCATAAATGTATCATTTCTCCTTGAAGGGTCTAGCTTGGACTTCTTCTCTTTGGGTACATGCAAATACACTGGGCACCCAAATATCTTGAAGTTTTCAATTTCAGGCTTCACTCTGGTGAAGGTTTCTTTGGGAGTTATGTTTTTCAAAGTCTGTTGAAGACTCTTGTTCTGAACATATACTGTGTCATGAATTTTTTTGCCCATGGAATCATAGAAGAATTCTGATCATGCATTATTTCATTGGTTGTCTCAATAATGGTTCTATTCTTCCTCTTTCTCAAATGGTTTTGACTCCCTCTGAGTCAAGTGACTCCCTTTGAAGGATACACATCTTCCTTTGTTCTTAACATGTCTGGAACAAGAAAACAAGAGGAACCAAAACAAGAATATCTCCTAAAGGAGAATAATGAGTATATCTCTAGAATCAAAACAATTTAAGGATTGTTGTCACAGCTACAACACCTACTTGTAATGTAGAAAACTTTAGAAATATAGGTTAGAGGAATGACAATTACAACAATCAAACCTAGAGTCTTCACTTCCAGTGTGTTGTTCCTTTGAATGCACTAAAATCCTTTTGGATCGATGTCTTTAGCAAAAGGTTCCTTCGTCCTGCAATTACTCTCATGGAAATGATACAAATAATATATATACAAGTGCATACCTGAGGGTGTTGATATGATTTCTCCAATGGCACATGGTTGATCTCTATCCTATGAAATCTTCATGAAGGAGGTAGTTATAGTGTCACCTTTTTGTATCACCCACAATAAGTCTTCCTTTGAAGTATTTTCTTCCAGGAACTTGAAGTTGTTTTATCCATCAAGCTTATCTTCCATCATAGTTTTGTTCATCATAATTTTAGATTCTTCACAACCCCTTGTCAACTTGGGCTAGAAAACCTAACGGCTAGGCTAGGCTAGCACTTTTAGGTTTTGTTGCTATCCTAGCTATTAGGTTTTGTTGGACTTATGACTACCAACAATAATCCTTTGAAATATAGTGTAACATTGGTGAGCTGAAGAGCTCTTTCAATGAGTTGCAGAAACCCTAATACTGGAATTTCTGGAGAAATTAGCGAAACCCTAGAAACCCTAGGGCCAAAATTTCAAAATGCTCGAAATTTCAATCTAAAGCTTGCTAGAGGTGCGTTGAAAGAGGCCATACACTCCTATGGTATTTTTAGCCCCAATTTCCAAGTTCCAAGTGTTGAAACCTCTTATAAGGGTAGGTCTTATAGAATTTCTGGAAACCCTAGGAGGGTTGTACGGTTTTGCAGGAGAGAGAAGATGGCTGAAAATTGCTTGTGCAATGGGTTCTTCAAGACCTATGCTCTGAAACCATGTTGATTTTTCAATAAGAAAGGTTAGGCATGAAGTTCATTCCTTTTTAGCATTTAACCATAAACAATTATGTTGCAACAACCAACATCACAAGAAGAAACACCATGCACAAGAACACAAGAAGTATTCTGGGAAACCTTTCTCAACAAGGGAAGAAAACCCAACAAAATCATTTGCCATATTCTTCAAGAGAAATACCTTCACCACCAAGAAAACATAGCACACAAGAGGGTGCTTGGAAATGCTAGAAGACTAGCACCCAAGAGAGGTGCAAACTTTTCCCAAGAGGATGTACTTGTTGAAATTTCCAAACTCCCACAAAAGATATGATTCCTCAATGGGGAATTTACCTTTACTTATATTAGACTTGACCTATCAACATAAGTGTCTATTGGCACAATAGGGCCGAGCTCTCTATCTCATAATATAATTAATATTAACCAGATTAATTATCTTTTACATTAGTTATCAATTACATTAAGGTGGGGCTGAGCTCTACCCTTTACATTACAATTAAGGTTATAGGTAGGTCTGACTCTTGAACAATATAGCAAGGCATCTCATACACCCACTAGTGCTCAACCACTAGGGGCACATCCCTTTTGCCATCGACAAGCTTCCAGGACCCTGGCGAATGCCTGCATACGAAACCATTGCTTTTCTTCCTTCAGAGCTTTTTCTGATTGTGAAGCCTAAAGATATTGAACGTGGGTTTATAACAGATGGAAGTTTCTGGCAGGAAATAGAGGGTTGGAAATGAGGAGATTCGACCCATGATGATAGTTTACAAGGATCCAGTGATCATGATGAATATACAGACTGAGCCATAGGAATTTGATATTGGTCAGAATGCAACTTTACAGATCATATATGAGGCTTAATAATGACACGAAGGTTTAACTTGAAAAATCCATAGAATGTAGCTAAATAAATCAGAACAACATAGGAATAGAATGTGATGCTTTTAAATCCCAACGCAAATTTCAGATAACAGTCTGGTTTGGCCCTTAAGTGTGAGGTAAATGCTATTTTGCAGACAACCTGCTTGACTAATCGATTTAGTTTCTAAACCCAAACCCTGGGTCATTAATCCTAATAAACAATGATATATAATTAGCAAATTTCTAGTACTTCATCCCCGGGCTGCTATTGCTTGAGTATTAAATTTTTTATTCGCATAATTCATGGTAGCTATGCTCGTAGGAAGTTAGTGGATCAAACACTCATGGAACTCTCATTATGATAGAAGATGCTTTTGGACCTTATCCATATGGAAAGGATTTGGTGCTAGAGTATTTCCCTAAACTAGGAAGACCATTACACAAAAAAGTACACAAACAAGATTTTGTCAGGGTCACGATCAAATTGGGAAACCTATGAATTACTCTTTTCTTTCTAGGTTTTATTGGGTGAAAAAGAAAGTGACTATGATCACATGGCTTTAACTTAGATGGTGGGGTAGCATGTTTGTTATCCTCTCCACCCGAGTTCAATTCCCGCAAGGAACATGTTGGCTCATTGTGATAAGACTAGAAGGGTAAATGCCACCTGTATAGAGGTCCATTCCTGTGTGCCTCGGCACGTCTTGGCCCATGCTAAATCATAAGTTTCTTGTTAGGTGTTGGCTTGCGAGTTGTTGGCACTAGCCTAGGGGTTATAGTGGTAGCTAGTCGGATTTGAACTTAAGCCTCGATTAGGTACTCCTGACCAATTATCGATTCCTATATATCTAAAAAAGAAGTAGTGACTCTGGTTAGGCTTGTGCTCTACTTTCTAAGTTGGCTCGGTCGAGGGAAGAAGCATCACCATAACTCCATTTCTTCGGGACTACCACGAAAACATTCTCATTTCATAAAGTTGTTATCTTCCCATTCACATCCCTCTCTAAAACAAACTATTTCATTTGGGTGCCATACATGATTGTCCTTATTGTAGTAGGAGTACACCCCATCCATTGACCACCCAAAGATGACTCAAGCGAGAGAAAGAAGGGTTGTGGGAAGGAAGGTGGGATCTATCCCCGTAGCTTTAGCCAATCATTAACCTCATAGGTAGGTGGGTAACCCCATAGCTAGGCTAGGTAACCCTCAATTAAGCATATGACCAACTACTGATTAGATAAGATTCAATCAATCAATCATAAGCATATATCTAGATTCAATTTTCTAAGCTGTAACCATAAAAATTTCAAATAAATGTTGTATAAAAAATATACAAATTTAAATTAGATTTATTAAAAAACTAAACAAGCAATCATGAATTAATTAAAATCTACAAGTGTTGAAATCTAGTATTATATGTGTATGTGTGTGTGGACTTCTACTTCATTTTCGACTTCAATGACTTCATCAGTTATGAGGCAAATCTATTTCTGTTTTTTGAAAAATATTTTCCAAATTACAATCAATTATATTAGACAATATTTTTTTTTAATTCCAAACATTATATATATAATATGTATGCATGTACCTGGTTCCATTTCTTCTTGTTGATCGTTAAGATGTAAATCTCTAATTACATTATCATCACTTGTTCCTTCAATATTTACACGTTCTTGTTTCTTTCTTCTATAGTACTCTTTCGACAATTCATTATGATGAGTATCATCTCGAGTATGATCATATGTTCTCTTGGGCTCCCTTTTGTTGTCCATGATTATTCAATTTGTAAAGGTTTTTAAAAAATCAACATTTTATAACAAGAAATATAATTTCAAACATCAAACATTATAGCTCAATATTTTTTTTTAAAGAAATAAAAAGATTAATTTATAATCATATATTAAAAAACTTGGAATAAATTTCTCAATAAACCAAGTTGCTTTAACAGAAATTTTGGATAAACAATGGATTTTAAACACAAGTTAAAAAAAACTTTGATCTTGAAAAAATTTGATTGAGAAAACCTTGCTTATGAAAAAAATTATTCAAAAAGGATATTGACTTTGAAATGATTTGTTTAAGAAAACTTACCTTCCAAAAAAAACTCTTGGATATAGGAAGAAATTGTTTATGAAAACCTCCACTTTCAAAAATATTGTTGAAGAAAATCTTCAATTTATAAAATGTTGTTCCAATAAAGTGAAAATAACGAAAATGTTGCCCCAAAAAACAAAAATAGCGAAAATGCAGACTGAAATTGTTGTACAAATGTGTTAAAAGCATTTCGACTGAAATAATTTATATCTTTTCGCATCGAACAGTTGCATCCCTCCATTTTTTTCCGGTCGATGAATGTTTGATTTTCAACTTTTCAGCCAAAAACTGTTTTCAACTGAAAGTTAATTTTTCCGTTAAAACTAACTTTCGACCGAAAACAGACTAACTTTTAGCCAAACTATTAGTTCAGCCCAAAACCTGCACCTATGGTACTTTTCATAAAACTGTCACTTCTCTTTAGCTTAGTCCAACTTTCGAATGAGCAGACTCCTTCAAATATTGTCAGTCTGGTTTCAAAACTAATACCAACATTTTTATAATTGAATGGACTTTCATTTGATACAATTTGTATTCAATTTAATTGTTTTTTAGTATTTTTAATTAATTTTATAAAAAAATGTCTAAATATTGTTTTAGATGACATAATGATTCAGTAAAATGAAAAATTAATATCTCCAATAATACACACTGGAAAATTATGAAAAATTTATATCACAAAACCTTTCATTGTCCTCTTCAAAATGGTATTTTTAGATTTTACTTTTAAATCAAAATTAATGCACATGGAGTCTCACTAAACGTGTTTAAAATATGCAACTTTTTCAGATTGGTCAAATTCAAAAATTTGTATAAATTATAATATTCATCGGTTAAATTCAAAACTTTAGTTATACTTTAATAGAGTCTGTTTAGATTATTGCAACATATATCATTTTTCATAAACACGAGTTTAATAATGAGTACATTCACTTCTAAAAACATAACTCGTTATCAGTCCCTTCATTTTTAAGGAACATATTGTCAAAGAATTACTAAATTGACATATCAAATGTCAATAAAAAAAATTCAAAACATAGTCAATAGAAAGCTAACAAAATTCATGACACATTTTGTTTTTACTATGAAATGAAATTCTTAAAAAAAAAAAAAAACTCTTGTTTACCTGAAGTTGAAAAACTTATGAAGATATATTTTATTTTCTCAAAAAACAAGGAAAATAGACACCCACATTCATGATTTCATGTTAATTTCAAGTGTTTTTAAATTTAATAGATTTAATTTATGTTTTAAAACTATATTGAAATCTATGCAGGTGATATCAACATTGATGATGAAATGTTATAAAATGTTGATACTGAAAAATTTGGGGACAAAAAACCTGACCATGTTATACAATATCGTGTTGAAATGATTTATGATAATTTTTAAAAAAATGAATCAATAGCAATACAAACTCAAATTTTGAGAGGTTTGATAAGGTCGAAAAAGTTAAAAGAAACTACATCATTATTGGGTATTCAAAAAACAACAAAAGATAGAAAGGTGAAATAGAGTGTCATTGAAAATATAACAAATGCATTAAAATCTTTTGGAAAGACTAGAAAAAATTGCTAGTGTTTCACGTAGAGTAATACAAACAACAATTGTTTTATCTAGCAATGTAAAATATTGTTTGGCACAACATATGGAAAAAGTGATGGGAACCTCAAGAAAAACATTGTACAAACATAGAAAATTCCGATTACAAATAGATGCAAATGATGAACTTGCATGTTGGACAGTTATTTGTAGACACCCTTACAAAGATAGACTTGCAAAAGATGATAAAATTAAGGCCCATGAATATTGGTTGGAAAATTCTTTTGTTTCACCGAATGTAAGGGATGTGTTTTGACAAAGAATAGCACAAAGTCAATATGAAGAGCATCCAAAACATATATTGGAAATGACACAAATAGAATTGTTCAATAAATTCAAAGAGAAACACAATCAAGTTAAAATTTCCATCAATACATTTGTGTAACAAAAACCATGGTATGTTAAACCCATCATTGTTTGTGACACATGTTGTTGTTGTTATCATGTGGAATTTGAATTATATTACGACACTTTTCTTGATTTTGGTAAAACGTTTTGGACAAGTTCACCTCCTCCTTCCACAATCTATGCCTTTATATCCCAAATTGTATGTGAAAGAGAAGGTGTTGAATTATTTTACCAAAAAAAATGTGTTGGTTGAAAGAATAACGATCACTATGGAAATCTAGCTTTATTTCACTCCAAGTATCATATTGATATGAAGTATCAATCATTGTCCAATATAACTGTGAATTGAAAGAGATATGAATATATCAATATTACTGCTCCAAATTCTTCAAATGTTATTTCCAAAAGGATTGATGTGCAAGAGGATAAGATCTATGTGATAGATTTTTTGAAGAAGTTTTAAAATGAAGTTTATAAATACACTAAACATTCAAATAGAACTCGATGGAAAGACCTACAATTCAAACAATCTCGTGAAGTGTTTCCACCTGTGATGATTTTATCAGTGATTGATTTTGCAAAGAATTATATATCTGTTGCACAAAGATAAATACAAACTGAATATCGTCATTCCAATCAAGTCTCTATATGTGTCCACATTCTATATATACATGCTCAACCGAATTTTGATAACATAGAAAACACCAATGTGAATCGACATGTCATTAAAGAATACCATTTTTATATAAGTGACGATCATACACACAATATAAATTATGTACAACACTGTTTTGATAAACAATATGATTCCTTGAAAGCCCGTGGCATCAAATACGATCAACATTGGATAAGGTCATATGGATGTGGATGTCAATTCAAATCTTCACGCTCATTCTATTGGTTGTTTCGACTTCATAAGAAATCAAACATTAAACATTATTAGAATTTCTTTGAGACTAGTCAAGGGAAAGGAAAGCATGACGATGCAAGGGCATGTGTAAAATGAGCACTTTGAAGGTATCAGATGAATAATTTTGTTAATTGATGTGTATATGTTGATCAAGTTATTCAATGGTGCCAAGTATCTCTAAGCCACAAACATAATTTGTTAAGGGATGTGCATAGGTGTGTGTATATATGTTGTACATGTATGAAAGTTTAATATCAATAATTTGTTAAATTAACATATATCTATATATATATATATATATATATATATATATATATATATATATATTGACATTAATTTACTTTTAATAAATTATTCTTGAACCGTGTAGGTTTTTTTGGCATGTTGGAATCCAAGATGTAGATAGATCGATCCCATATGATTTCAGTACAATAAATGAGACTCAAAAATTGCATTCAATTAAAACAAAAGCCTACCAAAATGTGTATGTGTTTGATAAAATGAATGCATATTGTTTTTGTTCTATTTGCATAGAGGACACAAAATCTGATGAGATTTGTGAAAACAAAATTGGCAAATATGTTAAAGCTTGGAAACATACATAAATCAATACAAAGGAGAAATTGCCACTTGCAAGCTTAGATGAGATGGAATCAATTGACACTATAATGTCAACTGATGGTGATAGAGTTTTTGATCTTGTTAGAGAAGGTAAAATGTTGTACAATTGTTCAAAAATATTTTTATATTTAAACAATACATAGATGTATGTATAGATATAAAATGTATGTTATAATTTAAATAGTACATAATTGTGCATATTGATCTAATGATCTGTTTGTTGTCATATGGGGCCTTATTTGCAGGAGATGTATTTGTTGTGGTTTCACCTGTAGAAAATGATGAAAACGTTAAATATTATTTGATGTGGTGTATAGAAATAAAGATGAAGTTATTGGAGGATTATAATGATAACAATTTTGTATATGAAAGAGGATCCATCATACTGGAAGACTATTTTTTTCTAGAAACCCATGAAACCAAAAGTCATGTTCACTTTCAAGACTATCGGTCGAATGTCATAAGTTTTCAATATAGTCATTTGGTATGTGCAATGTGCATAAAGTTAATAGAGGTTCAATCAAAGAAAAAATTGAAAGTTATAAAATGGAAAATGAAAAAAGCCGATCATGAATGAATAATTGAAAATGGCATACCATTACGATGTTTGTAAATAACATTAAAAAAAAAAAAACTGCATCAAGTACATTTATATGGATACATAGGATTCAACCTTGTTTGGTTTACTTTTGTGGTCCATTCGAATAAGGTGATTTTTGATGAATTGTTGTACTACTTTAAAAAAGTTTTCGCATAAAACTAGATCTCAATTGGCTGTCAATTATAAAATATCTGGGTCCCCATATGTCCTCCAGACAACTTAAGGGATGAGATAACATGATCTGAATTTTACGATCATGCCCCGAATAACTATATAGTACATACATGTCTTACATATAATATGTTGGTTTCAATTTTTAATTAACTTGTATGCAATGATTTTGATTTAGAAATGGAGATCTCAAACATATTTTCATCTCACATATATCTTTTAGTTTATATTCCAAATCATGGTACAATGAAATCATGACTGATAATGTTTGGGGGGGTCGGATTTAATAGATGCCAGAAGGTATGTAAGTAATATTTGTAACTTAGAATTGGAGAACAAATGTTGTAATCTTTGTAAGGCCAAGAAAGGCAAGGTGCGGTCTCTGAGAAAAGTGCACTATGTGATGAAAATACAACCTTGTCTTGTAGTAGTTGGTTGAAGTTGCAATGATGTTGTAAACTATAAAATTTTCAATATATGAAACTGTGTGATGCATATGTTCTTTATAAATTCATTTACTACATTTACAATTCATTTTTACATTTTAATTGAGTCATGATTGGTTTGAAATTATTTCATGATGTCTTATTGCACCTAAATCTTTATATCACTTTATATTTTTGTATTACTTGCAGAACTTGCAAGAAATCATTATTGTACCATGTCATTTGTATTGAAACCGAGATCTAGTGCAATATTGTGTATGTTTATAGTGTTTATAGGACTAACTTGATTGTAGTAGAATAAATAACATCTTATATGCCCCTACAACTCAAAATATTTGTGATATGTTTCCAACAATTTAAGAAATCAAGGGATGAAGAAGTGCAACTATGGATTCTACAATAAGGTTTATAAATATAAATCCAATACAACCAAATTTGCAATGACAAGATCAAATTATATGTATTTTTTAGAGTCAATATAGAGTATTATTTTATTGAATCCATGCAATTTATCCTTGTATTTGATTATATGTAGTTATTGGGAACTATTAATTTTATACTTGTGTTGTTTGGGTTATGATTTTAATCACTAACATGTATTTCAATTTGAAAATGGAATAGAATAGGGGAACTAGTAGGAAGGAGAGGTGTAATGCTCATCTAGCTCTTGTAAACATATTATTATATTAGTTGTTGCTACTGTCACCACCATCACTCTTGTCTATATCTGAATAAGTTAAGCTCAAGATCTAGGTATTGACCTGATTTGATAAATTATTGTAGCACACTTTAACAAAACCAGAAGACACAAAGTATCGGTTTTTCCTCCTTTTGAGTATAGAAAATTTACAGAAAACTAAAATTCTTTGTACATAAACAACAAGAGAAAACTAGAGTACATGCCTACAATTATCTCACCCACCCTTCAACTCTGTAAGCGAATCTTCATGAGTAATCTGAGAATATATAGACTATACATATAACCACAAATAAAGTTCACAATTCCATCTCCCCTTTCCACTTCTCTCTCTCTCTCTACACTTCTTTCTCCCCTCCCCTTTCCTC
>ML777941.1:986015-1048915 GCA_009831015.1 Picea engelmannii | reverse complement strand
GAAGTCCTATACCCTAACTTAACTATATACTCACATGGAGAGGTATTGTCTCCCCACCTAAGGTGGTTATCCTCCTCTCAAAGATGGATGAAAACCTAAATGGGTTAAGCTATAAACAAATTTCACTTATGGATGAGTCTCTTCTCTAAACCAAAGGATTCTTGTAACAATCACTAAGATCCCCACCTATATATTGGAATTGGGATATGATTTATTTATTTATAATAAAAGATACATGTCATCCATTTTTTAAATTTGTATAGAAACTTTTTGGTCTCTTCCCTAAATCACCATTTCATAGATATTTTTTTTATAGATGATTTAAAAGAAAATGACATACATACAAATTTGAAAATATTTCCAAGTTGGGTCTAATACCAACTCAAATTTTCTAATCATCTTGAAACCTCACTAAGGATTTTCTTGTAATACTAGTCCTAGCCAAGTGATTTTGAATTATAGAACTCAATGTTGTGTTGAAAATATAAAATTATATTGATGCATTTCTAAATAAACCTTTTCCGTATTTAATGGGGAGACAAATAATCATGGAAAATGTATATTAACAATCTTGTTATAAGTAATTAGTTTAAAAAGTGAAATTCCCTTTAGTTTTCCTTTGGTTACCTTATGGGTAAGCAAGTACTCAAGAGTTTTAACTGGTGTGGAATAAAGTGTCATTGAGAGATGTAACCTTTATAGATACAATCTTGTATCATTGATAATAGTAATATAAATTTAGACTATTTGCTGGGTAAAAGATACATCTTCCACGAATCTTCAAAAGATACAAACATTAGATTGTTCTTGAATGTGCTTCGTTAAAGAGTTGCAATCATATTTACTCTACCATTGCCTATGCCTAGAACTACCAAGAGGAATAGAAAGGAAAGAAAACCATACACGTATATTAATAAATCACTATGAATGAAGCTACAAATCTTATCTAAAGGCACACATTCACATAATTGAAATTCTATTGTATAAAAACACTTATATAGAAAACATATGTAAGCAAATTTGGAATTAAAATATAGGCTACGGTAATTGCATGTGGTTGATTTACTATTTTCAAAAGAAACCTATCAAAGTATATAAAATAAATTATTAAGATACACCTATTCCTCTAAAGTGGGCCATGCCTCTATAGAATAGGGTGATGGGGCATATTACACCAACAATGAACTTAAATTAATAATCTAAACATCAATGTGAATACAAACCACTCATGGAACTAAAATAAAATGGGAAAATAGATATTTATATTATATTTGAAAATATCATAATTCTTATAGCACAAAATGCCACACTAATACTTTTGTGTCATGGTCTAATCCTTCCCTACTACTTTCTAGACTTTTCCCCCAAAGGACCTTTCGAAATTATTTAAAAAACATTCCCTAAGAGCATATATGTGGGTTTCTCTAGTGAAACACGTGAACATCCGTGCTTTACCACATTGCAACCCATGGATGCCCTCAAAATTTGTGAAAAATAAAATAATCTCGTATTTTCAAGCGGGCTTTTTGGTTGGACTCATTTCTCAACTACCCTTTCCTGTACACAACAGAATCCAACTCCCCAAACTTATTTGGGATGCTATAAAATAATCATTGAGGGATAAGGAGAGGTCAAGTCCTTTCATGCAAAGATATGTTGCCAGCATCTAGCAAGCCTCCCTTCCCTATAATTCTCTGACTAACACCCCCTCTGGTCTGGAAACTCCTTTTCCAACACTTCTTTCTTAGTTTATATGACTATAGAGTGTCTCCTTATCTCTATCTGAGTCATTGAATGAAGTTTTCTTTGGTTGAGTTGATGCTTGAGGATTTCTGGAGAACCCACATAGTTGGCTTCACGACAGTGTCAGAAGTAGGACAAGGTTGTAACTTTTCCTCTTACTGTTAATAAAGAGTTTGTTTTCCCTCATTTATGGTATTCATTGTATGTTTATCTATACACTTACTTTGAATTTGATTTATAACATGCACATGCTTTTGATGAGATAACTACCTTCGTAACAACACTTGTTCTGTGTCTTTCTTATAGGCTGGTTCCAGTAGAAGACCGGGAGCTCTTTGACAAATTGGAGCTTGGGATCGACATCAAATGGGAGAATAAGGCACTCTCCTTCTCTCTTCTATATCCATACCTACTCCTAATTAAGTAGTTTTTTTCTTTAGCCTTTGTGTGTTTGTGTTTGAGGGGAGATATTTATCTCTACCACTTAGTCTTGCTCTGTTGTGATCCTGACCCAAAATCACAGGGGATACAATCCCTTAATCAGAATTGATGACTCCACTGGGGATTCTCCTAGTTGGGTTAGTTTGGTTGAGGTGTCTTGCTTGCTTGCTTTGTCCTTTTCTGTTAGTTTCTGAGTCTTTTATAGAGTCTTTTAGCCTTGTAGGACCTGTTACTAAGTCCTGAAGCCCTCTATTTTAGAGTGGCATTTTTTATTTTTTGAACTTACCTAGAAATCCACAAGTTTATTTTCTGTAGCATGCGTACATCTGTGAGTTGCATCTCTACAGCCCGTAGATATCCACGATTTGTACTGCACACAGCCATGGACCTATGTGAAGTTGAAATTTTTTAAAATTTATCTTCCTTTCTGGGTTGAATTCTTGGTTTGATCAGTCACCTAAGCTATCTTGAATCTCTATTTGGCTTTGCTTTGTTGAGTATTGAAGTTATTTTATACAGAAAAAGAAAAATACCTTACTCTTGGTTTCCTAGCATTCTTGGCTTATTTTTAGCTTGCATTTTTAAGTAAAATGATTTTCATTTTGAAAAAAATTCCCCCTCATGGTCAGAGGGGAGGGGGGGGGCATGAATCGTGTATTCTGCAGTTTCTTTTAGAATCTTTTGTTAGTTTTTCTTTGAAAAAAAAACCTAGTTTTATGCTAGTTAAGTCTCTTTCTTTCTTTGCATTGTTTGCATTGTTATTTGAAAAATAAAAAGATGTTAGTAGAGGTTTCTTTTTTCTTCTCATCTAGAAAGCATTTCAAAAGAAAAATAAGAAAAAAAAATCCTTTTGGCCTATTTTGCATTTTACATTAGAAAATATTTTTTTTCTTTTTAAGGTTTGAAGGATTGTTCATGCATTTTCTTTGTGAAACTCTTTTTCATTTGAAGAATTAGTGTAAAGTTTTCTTTGCCAATGTTCTTATAAGTTTATTTTTTGTAAGAGTCTCAAACAACATCAGTTGCACCTCCATACCCTTTTGAGTAAAAACAAACACTAAAATTAACACTAAACTTAAAATGTACTAGACTTTGTTTCTAGGGTTCACAAACAGGTTTAGAGTTAGGGCCTTGGATTAGGATTGGCTAGATAACTCTCCAAGGCCGAAAAAAAAAATATGAGTCTAAGCTAGGGAGAATCTCAAATCCAATTGTCGTATAAGTATGGTTGGGATCCTACTCTAGCACATGAGTTAAACTTAAGGTCACGTGAAGGAGAGTCAAGGAGATTGACCCTTCGAAGCTTGACTAAGGGTAGTAGAGAGATCGTATATTGGGGATTTCGCTAGTTCCTTTACCTCTGTGAGAGGCGATGCTTTAGAAGCTTCAAGATTTGTTACCCTGCCCATATGTTCTATCTCGATTGTCAACTATACCCCCCAGAAGCTGACTGTGAATTGATAACCTTAGTTTCTTTTCCTAGGGATCTTAGAGGTGACTGCGGGGGCTTGTCATGGTAGCTGGGGTAGATTTTGTATCACACTTTTCAGTACTACTGGAGGGTGCCCTGCGAAGTGTGGGTACTTGCACCAGATAATGCTGGTTAGTGGAGTTCGGGATAATTGCTTATCACTCCTTTGTTCATTGGTCCATGGGACTTGATCAACCTGCACCTTTGTCCATAAGGTCCCTTTCCACTTTTTTATTTCTTTGGACTTAGGACCTCATCCACCTGGGATGAAGATTTGGAAAAATTGTTTTCTTGCGATGTTTCTCTTGGGGATTTTTATTGGAGTGATTCTTTGTGTAGTTGGCCTTAGGTTGTTTCAGTGTCACCACATGTGGATCATTGATTCATGGTGGTTGACCAACCACTCCACTGGTCGGGAAGGACCCCTAGTATTTCTCTTGAAAGCTTGGAGCCGCTTCCTAGAAGGCATGGGTTTTTATACCATTGGTTCACCATAATCACTGCGTGAGACTTTTATGGACATGAACAATCCCATAAGGGATGAACTTGTGCATAAGAACAATATGACCAAAGTTCTTGAGGATACCAACCAAGGGACCCCTTCCCAAGGGGATTCTTGAGCTTTTCATTTCTTTGGAAATGTTGGTGGCCCCTTGATGGCCACTTTGAACATTCCTGGGTTGAATGTAGGACTATCAGTTTGGTTGTGTACCACTGCAAATGTCCCAAATTCTTTTGATGCTTCTCAGATAAGCACCTTATGCTAGGGGCATCATACGAATTTTGATCCTTCACCTTCTACATCCGCAAAGGTTACTTCTCCTCCTCCTCCCCCTTCCGGTGAAAGTTTTTCTACTAGTAACCACAAGTCTAAAAGGAATAGGAAGAGGAAGGGTACGAAAAAGAAGTCGCCAAACTCTTCTAGTCATGTTGGAGACTTGTCACCGGCCTCTACAAGTCATGTTGGGGGAAAGCGACCAACCTCTGCTAGTCATGTTGGAAGTACAAGTCCAATCACTGTGAATCATACTGACATTCACTCACCAACCTATGGTAGTCATGTTGGGGATTTGTCAAAAACCTCTACAATTCATGTTTAATACAAGCAACCATGCGCTGCAAGTCATGTTGGGGGAAAAATTCCTGTCACTACTAGTCATACTAGCATCGAGTCACTGACCTCTGTGAGTTATGTTGGATTCTTGTCACCAACCTCTTCTAGTCATGTTGGGGGCAACCCACCGACCACTGCAAGTCATGCCAGGGGCACTAAAATGGTAGAGAAGCATAGATGTACAAAATGTAAGACCAAGTTCCCTTATAAGATTTGCAAAGGATATTATCTTACTCATTTGTTCCCTACTATTTTTGTGGCACAAGAAGCGTGATCCTTGTTTGGAGGCCCTTCTAGTTTAGAGTCATCTTCAGTTTCCCAACAGTTTAATAAATCTTTGGTTGATGAAGCAGTCATGCCAATGAAATATTCGACTAAAACCACTCTCGTTTTGGGGGGTGATGCATCCCTTGACCATGATGTCTCGTATCCTATTCAACAAGTGGTTGAGGAAGTGGTTCCACTGATGTAATCTTTGGTTGATCCCACTCTTCTCTTAGAGAGTGATAGGTTTAAGGAGGAGGTGATCTCTCTAATGCAATCTTTGGTTGATCCCACTCCTCTTTTGGAGAGTGATTTGTCTTCGACCATGTCCTTAACATTTCTAGTTTAGTACCTCCTAAGCAAGGGGGCATTCCACTCTCTTCGAGTGGGCCCCCTCCAAGTCCTAGGATGGTTTCCTTTGTTTGGAATGATCTTGTAGAGCTTGGTATTCCTTGTTATTCACCCTTATAGATAATGGTGAGAATTAATGAATTAGGCATTCATCGAATTATTGTAGACAAAGGATCCTATGCAATCCTTTTATCATCCTTGTCTTGGAAAGATTTGGGTTCTCCTAAGCTTGTGTCAGCTACCAGTGAGATGTTGGATTTTGAAAGAAGTACTACGAATCCATGGGGATTCTTCTTCAGTTTCCTATGATGTTAGGTGGGAAGACTTCCTAAGTCGATCTGTTAGTGGTGCCAGGCCCTTTAGACTTTAATTTTCTTCTTGGGCATGATTATGTGTATGAAATGAATGATGTGGTGTCTACACTCTTTCGTGTGATGCATTTCCCTCACAATGTAAGCATAGTCACTATTGATCATCTTTCATTTGATAATCACCATCCTGGTTAGGATTTACCTTAGGTTTCCCCTTTGTGTGTTCCTAGTATTCGAGTAGACTCTTCCCCACCATGGGTGAATTATGTGGCACCTTATACTCGGTGTTCAATTGCTCCTAAGAAGGATCCTTTACAGTTATGTTCTCCTTATTGAGACAAGGTATTGATATTTGATCAAGTTTTTTATCCGATGGGGGCTTGGGATCCCTTGCTTCCCCCTATTCGCCCGAGTAATTTGGTGTTTCCTCTTAAGTCTAATCTTGTTGTTTGCAAGACCTCAACCCCTAGTATTTGTGAGTTGTTGAGCCTCGGTTTCATGGATATTGAGTTTCCTTCATATGAGTCTATCCTTGAAGCTATGTTTATGGATCGTCGACCTCGACCCGAATTGGAAGCTTTACAGGTTTTTTACCAAAGAAGCCCTTGGCTCGAGCCTAGCAATAGGCTCTTCCTGGAGAACTACTATGCAAAAGTCGCAAGGCTATGTAGTCCTCTATACATACTATATTTTTAGGGTTTTTTGTTTTCAAGTTATGTATTCCTGAGTACTTGTTTTTATTAGAGGTTTTTATATTGGACTTACTAACTTATGGGTACGTGTTTTTGTTCTTATATATATAAATTTGGAGACATTTTCTTTGGTACCTTTTCTTCCATGTCGATCTTTCTTGATATGTAATGATCTCGAAATTGACATGTAGGTTAGGTTTTCCTGTCCATGCATTTTTTCATTATCCATTTCTTGATTCATTCATCCTTATGATCGACCCCATTGAGTTGTGACACATAACCTTATCTTTTGTTTATAAGTGTTGTAATTCATGTGGTAGAGCCTACCTTCCATGAGAACTCTAGTCTAGAATCCCCTTGTATTTTGGTGCTCATTTTGCAGTTTTTTTTTAGGCTCGGGGGTCCTGGTGTAGTCTCACCATGATTTTGCACTTGAACTTCATGCTTCTTACTCTCTCTCATTCTGGCCTTTTTCCCACAGTACCCCTATCTTATGGAGTCCATAGTTAAGCTCTTTTCAGACTCTTAAAATTGAAAATATTTTCGAGTGAAGTTATTCCTTGTACACTCGTTAATGGACCTAAAGGAACATTTGTCCAGCATAAGTTTACCCCTTTTTTGGACTGGGCAAGACAACTTACGAAAAAGGTATACTCTAGTCTACGAGCTAGAAGAGTTCTCCTTAGTTGTGTTTTATACTTTTTCGGGCTTAGGGGACTAACTTTACAAAAAAGGACAAGAGATTCCATAGTTAAGCTCTTTTTAGACTGCTTAAAAATGAAAAGATAGTCGAGTGATCTTGTCTCTTTCACACTCGTTAAAAAGGTTTTGAAGAGGATTCCTTTCATTATAAGTTTAACTCTTTTCCAGATGGACTAGACTATGTATGAAAAAGGAATACTCTAGCCCTAGTGACCTGAAGAGTTCTCCTTGGTATGATTTTATTCTTTTTTGGGCCTTGGAGACTAAACTTACGAAAAAAATCATTATGGAGAGTTGTACTTTCTGAAGTTGAGTCATAGTTTCATTTGCATATTGAATGCTCATGCTTTTAGGCCTAATGTAGGATTCAAAATGCTCTCATTAAACCACTTGCTTATGCATTCCTATCAGTTCCCATCCTTGGATTTTATGCCTTTCCGACTCGATACCTTATCCACGGAGGGAACATACCTCGAGTGTCCTTATACTACACATGCTTCTTTGCATTGAACACAGGTATGTTCCTTGCACTTTGGGACTAATTTTCTTTCTCATGACACTCGTTTCATCCACTGTACAATAAGAATTCTTTTATTCTTTTTCATGCTTTATAACATGAAAAAGACAAAAAAATAAAAAATAAAACAAAAAGAATGGGAAAACATCTATCTCTTTTGTTGGAAGCAGTCTTGTCACCCTTGAACAAAGCACAATCTTGAGTCAACTTCTCATCATTTTGGGTTAGTATGGATTTAGAAGACTTTTTCTCACTTTGAGTTTTTTCTCCCTCGGTTGGTTATTATTACAAATATATGGAGCATTTGTTGATGCCTCATGTGTCACAAATGTATCCCAACTTATGGTCATGCTTCTTGAGTCACATAATGTGTCATTCTTATGTTCAAGGTAAAGTTTTCAACCTGTGTTGGCCATTATGTAGTTATCCTGTGACCTTGCAAATAGACCTTCCCGATTCACTCTCATCATCATGAGTATCAGTCTCTTCATCCGATATTTTCCAAATCTTTTACCTTCCGCCACCCCTCGTGCTAGATTATGGAGGATTCCTTAATGCCTTCCTTCCATTGGGTTCCCTCCCATTGACTTCAACACATCTTGTTCTAGGAGAGGGATCTATAGTTATGTTTTGGTACCTTGGGGCTTGTAGTCAACAGTGGCAGGTTCCCTCGGTATTGATAGTGGGAATACCTCAATTTCCTTTGCTCGATAGTTTCTACCAGGTGTTCAAAGCCAACTCATTCATTCACACTTGTTAGATAGTACCATATTACATTGAATCCCATTTTCATTATTGATGGGTTGTCTCGCATTTGTTAATGATATACCTCAATGAACGATAATCAAATGATGTCTCACTATGTTCAAATTCGACTCATTTATTTACATAGTGTAGACTTGTACCATGACAGATCATAGTGAAGAATTTGGGTGAAGTACAAACATCACATATTTTGTGTTCCTTCTCGACTCATATGGTGCCACCTCATAGATTAGTACTCACAAAGGATCATATCGTTTTTTGCCTTGGTCCCAATTATCCTCTATTGTTGATTTTGAGACATAGCTCCATAGTGTATTTATTTGTGGCCATAATACCTCCTATGTCACAAACGTATCCCAGCTTATGGTCATGCTTCCTGAATCAAACAATTTGTCGTGCTTATGTTCAAGGTAAATTTTTCAACCTGTGTTGACCATTCTACAGTTAGCATGTGACCTTGCAAACATACCTTCACAAGTCAGTCTCATCATCATGAGTATCAGTTTCTTCATCTGATCTTTTCCAAATCTTTGGCCTTCCGCCACCCCTCGTGCTAGATGATGGAGGATTCCTTAATGCCTTCCTTCCAGAGGGTTCCCTCCCATCGACTTTGACACATCTTGTTCTAGGAGAGGGATCTAGAGTTATGTTTTGGTACCTTGGGGCTTGCAGTCATCAGTGGAAGGTTCCCTCGCTATTGATATTGGGAATACCTCAATGTCCCTTGATCTATAGTTTCTACCAGGTGTTCGATGCCAACTCATTCATTCACACTTTTTAGATAATACCATGGTAAATTGACTCCCATTATAATTATCGATGGGTTGTCTCGCATTTTTTTATGGTATACCTCAATGAACGGTAATCAAATGGTGTCTCACTGTGTTCGACTTCGACTCATTTGTTTACATAGTATAGACTTGTACCACGATGGATCATAGTGAAGACTTCGGGTGAAGTACAAGCATCACATATTTTGTGCTCCTTCTCGAATCATATGGTGCCACCTCATAGAATAATCCTCATAGAGGATCAGATCATTCGTTTCCTTGGTCCCAATTATCCTCTGTTTTTTATTTTGATACATAGCTCCACTGTGTATTTATTTGTGGCCATGATCTACTTTGACATGGATCCACTTTGTATTCTTCATTTCCATGCTTTCTACTTCATCTATATCACATGGATCCACTATGTACTATTCATAGCCATGGAATTTAGTTGTATTTTCTATATGCCATGGATCTTTAGTGTATTTTTTTTGGTGGGAATGCTTACATCATTTTTAAGCATAGGTATGGTCGACTCGAGAAACAAAAATCTTGCTTGGTCCTTGTTGATGGTTATTGTTGTTGGATCAATTGTTCAAGAACCTCCATGGATTCTTCGATGGATCCTCGCCTCTCAGATTTCATAATGTATTTTAGAAATCGTTTTTCCCTTCTGACCTCACACATTAGGGGGCATATGTTATAGCACAAAATGCCACACTTATTCTTTTGTTCCATGGACTAACCCTTTCCTACTGCTTGCTATACTTTTCCACCAAAGGACCTCTCAAAATTACTTTAAAAACATTCCCTAAGAGTATATCCATGGGTTTTCCTTGTGAAACATCTGGACATCCACACTTTACAACATTGCCACCCACAAATTCCCTAAAAACTTGTGAAAAATAAAATAATCCCATGTTTTCAGGCGGGTTTTTTGGTTGGACTCGTTTCCCAATGACCCTTTCCCATACACAACATAATATAACTTCCCAAACCTCTTTGGGATGATATAAAACAATCATTGAGGGCTAAGGAGAGGTCAAGTCATTTCATGCAAATTTATGCTGGTAACATCTAGAAATCCTCCCTTCCCTATAATTATCTGAGTAACACTCCCTCTGGTCTGGAAACTCTTTTGCAACACTTCCTTCTCAGTTTATATGAATATAGAGTGTCTCCTTATCTCTATTTGAGTCATTGAAGGAATTTTTCTTTGGTTGAGTTGATGCTTGAGGATTCCTGGAGGAACCCGAACAATTGGCTTCAAGATGGATCCAGAAGTAGGACACGGTTGTAACTTTTCCTCTTAATGTTAATAAAGAGTTTTTTTTCCCTAATTTATTGTCTTCATTGTATGTTTATCTATATACTTACTTTGAATTTAATTTCTAACATGCACTTGATTTTGATGAGATAACTACCTTCGTAGAATCACTTGTTCTGTGTCTTTTTTGCAAGCTAGTTTCAACATAAGATTGGGAGCTCTTTGACAGACTGGAGCTTGGGATCGACATCAAATGAGAGAATAAGGTGTTCTCCTTCTCTCTTCTCTATCCCTACCTACTCCTAATTAAGTAGTTTTTTTCTTTAGCCTTTGTGTGTTTGTGCTTGAGGGGAGATATTTACCTCTACCACTTAGTCTTGCTCTGTTGTGATCCTGACCCAAGATCACAGGGGATACAATCCATTAATCAATAATATATTTCCATCATTGTTCCTTGTCTATTTTTCTCCCCTTGATTGAAGGCAAATATCTCCTTTTATACATGATTATTATTAACAAATTAATAAAGACTCGTTAATACAAATGTTCTTGAGAATCACATATTCTAAAGATGTTGAATATAAGTATTGGAATCACATTAAAATACAATTAATAGAATGTTGGAGCACAACTAACAATATTGGTGTTTTTCCTTTGGATGTTGCATCTCTATTCAATAATATCTTAATCATGTAAGTATTTTCCAAGGAAGAGTTCATGATATGATTGCGAGGTAATTTGCATTATTCATAGCAATCTATAGGATCTTTAACAATATCATATCATTTTATCATACTTCTTCCACTTCCATAGATTTGTAGCCATAATGGTCAATGTCAACTCGAAGTGGGTAGTTTTGTAGCAAAGGTATCTATAGCAACCTTTCAATTGATCTATTATTCCAAATCAAACACATAATATGTTACTTCCTCTAATGCTAATCATAAAATCAACTGAAATACTATGATGTGTGATGAAATACAAAGGGATATGGATTCCAATCAACTTGAGTTTCTAACAATAAATTATGTTGATACAACTGAAAATGAAAAGTTTAATATTCCTCATCACAAATAGAGTATAATTGTAGATTTTTTTTAGGATTTAGAATATCGCATGATCTTCCTACAATGGGGGTACACATATGAAATCACGTCCATATCTCCATCAAATATACTAACTAAATAAGAGAAGGAAACTTGTAGACAAGGGTCACATGAGTTATATGGGAAAGTCCATGGTTCAGATGTGGAGAAGTATATATCTAGTCCTTGGGGATATGACTAATAAGATTTAAAGAAAAAGAATTTACAGACTAGCACATAATGTTGATTCAATTACTACATCTGTTTGGAAACAAGGATGGAAGACTAATGAGTTGATAAACATTATAAGTGGAAGGTTTATATTGAACAATTAAAAAATAATAATATCAAAAACAAAGAGGATGATGTACTAGTCTAGTCCAATAACCCTTCTTTATTGGAATATACTCCTAGATTGCAATGAAAAACCATGTTTGTTAATGCCAATGCAAATGAGCCACTTTATTCCTAAATGATTCATATTATATAAATTACAAAGAAGGTTGCTTTTAGGAGGGTCACGAGGGATGTACAAATAAATATGCATAAATTAAGGCTTTGAAATTACTAATGAAGCTAGCAATTGATAAGGGGGGTTAAAATATCCAAGTGATTGGTGACTCTTCTGCGGTAGCCAACTAGATGTTCATGGTTATTTCAATATGGAAAACATTGTTTTGCTATTATTCCTAAAAGAATTTAAAAGAGTACCTTCCAACCTTTCATTGGTTCTCCTCTACCACTCTCTCCTCCAAGTTGGCCTATAATAGATTTGAAATGCATATAAACATTATTGTAATTGTACTTATATTGAAAAAAAAACTAATAATTAAAATCAAATTATGATGCATCAAATCATAGTTACAAGTTTTCAAACATGCTTGATACCTGTGAATCACCAACCAGAACATTTTCTAAAATGGAAAAAGAAGGCTACTCCACACCGAAGGTTCCCTCTTGGTTTCCCTATAATACATATTTATATATGTGCGTGTAAGTACATATAGGACATTTTTAAATATTTTAATTAATTAAGATTAAATGATTGACACTGGAATTTTCATAACTAAAAAAGTTTCAAACATGAAATTATACATGTGAAGTCCCAACCTCCGTGAAATCTCCCATGCCTACTGACCCTATTTTTAAATTTAATGTTGAATCATTTAACATCCGAGTGAATTGCAATTAATAAACATAAACATTTATGTGTTAATTCAAAAGTTACGATGAAGTGGATCAAATAACAAAATAATTATCATAAAATGCATGAAACATTTGGATTGATTTTAATACATATCGATCCCATGCCCTCTTTCTCACACCCTATTAAGTCTCGCCAACCATTACGAAAAAAAATTACATAAGCCCGTACCTCTTTGAGGCTCATGCATTCTATCTCATCATCTGTCTTGTAAACAAATCTTTCATGGACACTGGATCACACTCTTTGTTCGTTCAAACCAACATCAATACCAATAAGAGATGAATTTATATTATATTCTATTGCATCCCTCATGTCCTTGCCAACTTGTGAAGTGGCCTCCATCTCTGAAGGTAAAGAAACCACCCTTGGTGGACAAGATACCAAGGGTGGTGGAGATCTAGGCAATGATGGATCTCAATATGCACCTCTCTGATTATACGTTCGACCTTTATCAACACCATAATACTTGGATGGTAGGTCGGTATAAGATGAGTGCATATTCTCAAAAAACTATGCATAAATAAATCTCGCAAAATAATATGGTGCCTCATCATTCCATGGAAATATTCCATATGCTACCAAAAATTGATTAGATGGTCGATAGCGATGTTAGGGCACTTGAAATATTGCACCTTCAACATTAGTCGCTTTGTTCCTTCCTTAAAATTAAACAATGATTTTGCTCTCTCTTTTCAGACCCTTTTCCATATTTAGATCCAATTACCAGGGCCCATCACTACTCTCTTGCGTCTCCTCATAAAATCAATCAAAGTACTGGTTGTTGGACCAAGGTTCTTATATATATCAATGAAGTTTTGAAAAGAATGCAAAACAACCTCCAAGTTGTGTTTGCTCTCAACAGGGAGATCCATTTGCTGAAGATAATGCTTCAACTTTTCATGGTGGGATGTGAAGTGTTGAAGGGTCATTTATTCAACAGTTCATTCCTAAGGAAATTCCTCGCCAATGTCTAAGGGATAGGTGGTAATAGGGGTGTAATCTTCATTTTGATGAAAATTCACCTTTGGTTCACCTTCACCCTCACCCTCACCCTCACCCTCTACTTGATATTCACCCTATGCTTCATTAATGCCCCCAACATTAGTTGAATCCTCTACACATTTAAAAACATTTGCATATAGTTATGACAATATACAAAAACATGTTCATATGCACTTAATTTATATAAAAAATAAAATAAATTTACCGGCCATATATTCTTGATGTGATTGGGGGTGTATGTTGAATGTTGACTGATTAAAACTTCCCCCTAAATCATCACTAGCAAAGGATCACATTGATCCATCATGTAATGGATCACCTGCTACATCACCTGCACATGATTGTTCTCTCTCTTGTGATTCCTTACTATATCTAGATGAATTTGACAATCTTCTAGAATGACTAGATCTTCTTGTTTGACTGAGCTCTCTTACTTCACTAGTTGCCCCTACCTGACTAGGGTTTTTTGTCGAACCAGGGGTCCCTGACAAGATAGGGGTCCCTATCAGACTAGGGGTCCCTCTATTTATTTCATTGGACTGCCTGAAGCATTTGCGAGGCATAATTGGAGGCTCAATTTGCAACAACTCCTCTAGATCCATATATATTATATATGTGTACCAAGCTGCAAATGTATGACAAGCAACAAATGTATGTGTCACAAGAAAATTATGTTAATCAATTGACAACATTTTAATTTACATCAAACCAATGCCATTCTTCGTCTGGTGTCTATTCATATTGAAACTCCAAAGTATCAATCCTAGTTTTCTGAGTATATTAATGAAGGTATAGAACCTGAAACATTGAAAGTGCCTACTGCCATTCGAGTCGCCTCGCCAATAATACACACTAAGAAACATATCCCTAAAGTGTAGAAGCATTACTTGACAATGAAACTAATCTATGAAGAGATAAAGGAAAAATTAGTTTATCGATTGAATTCTTTTAATATCGGTGCCGATGAAGAGAATGATGAGTAAATTATTAAATTTATTGGATCAACTATTTGTTTTTCCCTTCCTTTTTGGTGAATTGCAAAACTTTTCCAAAAAGAGGATGCTTGGTGGTGGAAGGCTTTGTGGAATATTAAGAATACTCTTAAACCAAAGGTGTATATGTGGTTAGTTTTTAGGAATGAATCATTAACATAGGTACATCCCACAGTTTCAATGTGCATCTCAAGTTAGATCAATATTTGAAGGCATAAAAATCTGCTCAAAGGTTTGAAAAATCCAAGATTATGAATCATCCTATAATTGAATAATCAATATGCTAGGGGAATTCAAATGGTGTTATCCAAGAGAAATAAGGTAATCATGTAAGTGAAAGGTCACATATGCCAACAATGAATCAACAAGGGAAGATAATACACCAAGACTTTTGGAGGATGAGTGGGGAAAATAGGTGAAATATGAGAGGAAGAAGGTGTCAATGTATTGGATAAAATTGTGTAGTTGTAGGCTATGGAATGTAACCAAGAGGAATATTCATAAAAATTATTTGAATAAGATGAGATAAATTATGAGAAATATCTGAGATAAGTTATTTCAATTAGGTGAAATATGAGAAGAAGAAGGGGTCGATGT
Organism: Picea engelmannii; assembly: GCA_009831015.1. Lineage (NCBI taxonomy): Eukaryota > Viridiplantae > Streptophyta > Pinopsida > Pinales > Pinaceae > Picea > Picea engelmannii. The sequence goes on along the minus strand of ML777941.1, from coordinate 1,033,624 downwards.
ATTGGATAAAATTGTGTAGTTGTAGGCTATGGAATGTAACCAAGAGGAATATTCATAATAGTTAGTTGAATAAGATGATATAAGTTAGACATGTTTTGAGGATAGATCTAGTTTATGTCTATATGAAAGGCATTAAGGAAAGTAGATCTCAAAGAAGGATACGAAGAGGACACATAGTTCATTGATTGCATGTTTGGTAGAAATCTATAAGTAGTTCATTGATCATGCCAATATCCTTTCCAATGGGAAATGGTTTGTATAGAGCCTCAATCATCTCAAACATAGTTGATTTAATTCTCACTGAAATTATATACCTAGATATCAAGGGATATTCTCTAGAGGTGACAACTAGCCAACAACTTTGTTTTCTTTTAGAAAATGCTTCATGTATCACTTACTTCAATAGAGATTGGAAATCCAAAGGAGAGCATCATGTTTTCACATGAACTTCAAATTTGTAATACCCTTGTTTCCCCCAGTTTGTAAATATAACTATAACTGGCCAAGAGATGATGGAAGACTAGATATGTGTGAATGTTGGATTTGATGAACCTTTTTGTTATAAAAGGTCAATGTATGTATTTTATTTTATTAATAGAAAATGGAAAGGTGTTGCATAACTTTTGAAAAGGGGGTTTTCCAAGATAGACCATGGATGCTATGAGAGAGATGGTGAGGGGAACCATAAGTGGTTGAGATGACCCCCCCGCCAAACTAGTACCTTAATGGATTTAATGGCTCAGACCCATAATAGTTCTTTGACCCAAAAATGAATTGCCAGTCAGAGTGGTAGCTGGAAGAGTCCTCCTCAAGAGTTAATGAGGAGATGGGGCAGAGTACCCATCTGCAAGACTTCCAGACCTGAGCAGGAGCTGGGGATTTAGACCCACACAACCTTGCTGAGGAAGGAAATAAAAGAGGTAATTCATGGGCAGAGGCAAGAGAGCGAAAAAAAATAGATCAGCGAAGAGAACAGAGTTGAAATACCAATCTCGAGAAGAGAAAAGAGTAGTTGTAGCTCTTTGGTTCAATGAATAACTGAGAAATAAGCTCGTTCTAGGCGCAAGAAGCTATGGAAAGGTTTTTTGTTACAAGATGATAAATGAGGATGACGAGTGATTGTGGAAGTACTCGTGTAGACCTCCTTGCTTGGTATAGAGAAAACTGGTCGCCAAGATCCCATTGGAGGAGGAGAGTAACCTCCATCCCTGACTGTCATTGAGCAAGAATAAAGAGTCTCTCTCAGAGCATCATGGTCTAGCTCGAGGGTCACCAATGATAAATCCATTCAAGAGTGGTTGTGCTTATAGTTGGGTGGAAACAAGCACCCCTTACAACAGTCGTTTCACGAACTCTGGTTTTCTGATAAGTATTTTCATACTCTATGTGTTGAAATGGAAATGATGAGTGAGTATATTTATATGTTTATGACTGAGTTATGTATTGAATGATTCAGGTAGAAATGTGTATTTCTTCTCTATGAACCCATGCTTTGAAGGGTCTTTTGTTTACTTCAACTGAGAAGCTATAGATCTATGGGATGTGTTATACCCTAGCCTAGGGATAACTAAGGAGATTATATCTTGAGGCCCACAGGTCCTAGACATGGAGTATCGAGAGCCATATTGACTTGAGCCTGGCCCTGGAGGGCCCATCTTTATTATTTAGTGCCTCCATCTTATCAACAACAACATCCATCCCATCGGCTTGGTCCTTCAACATCAATGGGTCTTGCTCCATGAGTTAATGAGTCTAGGTATCATGGTATGTGTCACTCTGATTCTCAAAACATTTGAATATGTGCATTTAATTATTTTTACTTCTAACATGTGCTTGGACCTTATGCCTTTCCACTTGTCCACACCTGGGGGGAATGACAGGATTCCCTAGAAAGTTGGTTCCCATAGGTTTTTATTTTCCATTGGGTGGGTTCATGAAAGGTCATCATCTATTCCAGCATAATTATCACTTTTCATCTTTTTCCCTCTCATCCATCCCCTACACTGGTTCGATCATTGGTTTTTCCAAGCTAGCAAAGGGTTGTACCTTACCTTGTGGGAAGAAGGGGATAAAGGAGGGTAAAAGTAGCTGGAAAAAGATAAAATCCAAAATATCAAAACCTTCAGATGCTTCGCCTAGGGATCCCCGAGAAAGCAATAAAAGGCTTCTCAACAAGAAACAGAGGGACCCATAAAATAACAAAATCAAGACCTAGTTGGAGGATAGGGGGTCTCATCACGAGCCAACCTATTAGGTCCATGGGCATGTAGTGGTATGACACTACCATCCAGTTGGTCACCACACTAGGGTAGTGGTTCTTGGTGGCATAGACAAGATAAAGGGGGTCACATCACAAGCTAACCTTCTCGTCTCCGTGAAATGCTTGTGGGTAACATTGTCACCACTGGTCACCATGCCAGGGTAGTGTCCCCTAACTAGTCTCTTGAAATAAAAATAAATAAGATAAAAAGATAAAAGGCATTGAATGGTCTTGGAAACATTTGCATCCATGACAAGGTGAAACTCACCCTCTTTAGAGGCACCCACAAGTAAGCCATACATTCCCCTATCATCACTGCACCCATTGATCAAACATCCCTCACTGCCTCATCCACTTATTGTATTCACCTAGAAACATCCCACGTCCAATGAGAATTAGCCCAATAGGAATTCCTGACGTCCTCTCCAAACCTAGCTTGTAGAATAGCATAACATCTTTGAGCACTTGTCTGGGAAAAGGGGGTTTTATGCACATCTTTAAATAACTTGATTATTAGATGTGATTGACATTTCTATGATCCCTATGACTTATGAGCCCATGGAGGGCGTACATGTTGTTGTTGCAGGGCCACACTCGATGGATAGGTACACATAGGGAGATGATTAGTTCATGCCTCCATAGGGACAAAATCCCACCACATGGATGTTGAGACCCTAGCCAGGGGCAGAGACAGATTAGAGGTTTGCCCAAGAGAGAGAGGAGGACATTCCACCAGAGACAGCCTGGCAGGCCTGGACCGAGGGGGGTATTTCCCTCCTACTATGATGTTGGACTTGAAAGGCCCATGATGTCACCTCTGTAACCCTTGATGTTAGGGTCCTAACCCTCACATAGGTATAATAATATATTCGGATGTAATAAAGGTCAATATTAATAATGCCTTTCAATAAAATAGAATAAGGCTGATGTAAGAAGACCTAATAGAAGCTTCCGCTTCTAGAAGGATCTTCCTCTAGATGCTTCTTTTGAGAGACATATTTAGTATAAATAGGAGTCAAGGGTATTAGAACCCTAGCTTGGAGATTATTGTAATAGAGTGTTGCTCGACTAGAGGTTGCCCCCTCGAAGAGGCCCGTGAACATTGCTTTCTGAATCAAAGTGCCATTTTTGTTATTGTTCTTATATCGTTTCTATGTTATTGTGGAGATTATGCTGGTTATATTACTATTATTCTTCCATTTCTAGCATTTTATTGATGTACTGCATACTTTTTATATATCTGGTATATTACAAGTGGTATCAGAGCACTTTCCTTGGCAGAAATTGTGGGTAACTTTTTTTTCAGGGTAGAGATGTATTCCGGCGTCTTTAAGCCATAGAGATCTATCATTATGCGCATAAACCCATGGTTGAGGGATTCATACACGCAGGAAATACAAGTGGTTCTTAAGTGTGCATCTGTTGGCCACCCTTGTAACCCTTGTTGGTACCCCTTTGAGTGGTAGTGCACCTATGTATGGATCGACCTAGATTTCTTGAAGCCCTCTTTAGATAAACCAGTCGACCACCTGAATGTTATAGTGCCACCGAGAACAACACTCGAGAAGATACTCTCTAGTAACTGGGTATTCGGGTAGTACAGCTAAGGGTACGGTCGATCCTCCTTAGTTAGTGCCCTGAGATATTGGGCCAAGTACTACTGTTGGACCCTGCACGTATATCAGAGAGCTATAACACAAGGAAAACCCTTGTTTGTAGAACCCTTGAATACCTAACCCTTGGGGGACTAAAACATAAACAAATTAAAACAGACAAGATCTATTGCCGCGCAACTCTGTTTGAGTTTCCAAATGACTACACTTTTCTTCCTGGTTAAGAATTTGGGGATTTCATCTCTGAAGTACTCTTCAGACCAGAGTATAACTCCGTAGGTGTAAAATTTTTCATCTCTGCAGTACTCTTCAGACCAGAGTCTGGAAATTTTTTCACCATTATTTGAGACATATTCCATTGGATTCACCTCTTCTCCCTTATCACCTTCATACATATAATTTTTTGGAAACAAAATTCTAACCCCAGTCACCCCTTTTCAATTCCCTTGTCCACATGGCCCATACCCATAGCCAAGAATTGGAAGCTCGCTTCAATACCTTGCAATCTAGTCACCACGACCCAACAGGAAGTGAAACAACTCAGTGCCAATTTTGAAACCATCAATACAACCATGCAATCCTCAATGGAGGAAGTCAAACAAGAGCTAACCACCCAGCTTGAATCTGTCTTTTCATCACTCTGTACCAAACTGAATATCCCTACAGATAACCCTTCCTCTGACTCACCTCCCCATATTGAAGGTGAACATTCCTCCCATTCCCATAAATTTCAGCACCATCACTTTCAACGTGACCTACACCTTCCGTGAGTGGATGTGACCAAATTTGATGGCTCGGACCCCACTGGTTGGGTAACCCAAATGGAACATTATTTCTCTTTATACAACATTACAGATGACTTGGCCAAACTCTGGTATGCTATTCTCCATCTAGATCAAGAACGTTGGCAATGGTGGCAATGGAGAAAAACTTCCTGTCAAGGGTATATTGTTTGGACACACTTTGTGGCTTAGCTTTATGAACGCTTTGACATTGACACCAACCATTTGGGTCGTTTGAAAAAGTTAAAACAATTAGGAACAATAGAATACTTTATAGCTTCCTTTGAGCGCCTAGCTTTTCGAACAGAGGGCATGACCGATGCCTTTTTTTGAGAGTGTTTTTTCAGTGGCCTCAAGGATGAGATTAGGGCCCATGTCCTCATGGCTCAACCTCCGAGTTGGGTGGAGGTTACTAAAAGAGATAAAGAAGCACAACAGGTTGTATCTTCTCAAAACTGAAAACCCTCTTTTATCCCTCGCCCTAAACCCGTAAATCCCACTAATCCCTCTGCCCCACTAAAGATCCAAAAATTGACCAGGGATGAAATAGATGAACGCCAACTCAAAGGCCTTTGTTATAAATATGATGACAAATATTTCCCGAGCCACAAATGTAAGGAACAAAATATTTTTATGGCCATCTCCGAGGATATTTCAGAAGAGGATGTTGAAACTCCCCTTGTGTCTGAGTCACCTGAAACCACTTACATAACCCCTCCCTCAGACCCTCCCGAAGTAGAACCGGTCATTTCCCTCAATGCTCTCACTGGCTTCTCCGCTCCCCAAACCCTCAACTTAATCGATTACATCAAGCATCAAAAGGTCATCATTCAGGTTGATAGTGGAAGCACCCATAATTTTATTCATCGCCACATTGCCCAAGAAACTCATTTCTACATCCATGCCGTCAGCAATTTCCAAATCATGATTGCCAATGGTGGTTCCATGAAATGTGGAGGGTGCTGTGAAAATGTGTGTCTCCAAATTGGTGACTACCACCTAAAATCCCATATGTTTGCTATCGACATGGGTGGTTGTGACATTGTGTTGGGTGTAGATTGGCTAAGGACTTTGGGTCCCATTCTCATGGATTTTAAGGAATTAACCACGCAATTCGACCAAGAGGGCCACCAATATAAATTCCAAGGCATCACTATGGGTTCACCTGAGATCATTAGTTCCCATCGCATGGAAAAGATGCTCAAAAAAGGTCATTCTGGTGTTATTGCCCAACTCCATGCCATACAAGCAATAGAGACACCCTCGGTCCTGCAAGACCTCCAAGCCCTCCTTTCTAAACATCAAATGGTATTTTCCACTCCCCAAGGACTCCCTCCTTCTCGTGGTGTTCATGATCATTCCATTCCCCTTGTACCTAGAAGCCTTCCTCCCAATATCCGTCTGTATAGCCACCCCTTTTCACAAAAAAATGAAATTGAAAAAATCATCTAGGAACTCCTTAATGCAGGCATTATCCGCCCTAGTACGAGCCCCTACTCTTCTCTTGTAGTCATGGTCTTGAATAAAGAAGGTTCTTGGAGAATGTGTCCTGACTTCTGTGCCCTCAACAAACTGACCATTAAAGACAAATTTCCCATTCATGTCATTGATGACCTCCTGGATGAATTGAGTGGCGCCCAATTCTTTACTAAACTTGATCTTCGCTTGGGATACCACCGGATACGTATGAAAGAGGAAGACATTCCCAAGACTGCCTTTAGAAATCATGAGGGCCACTATGAGTTTTTGGTCATGCCCTTTGGCTTGTGTAATGCCCCCTCCACAATTCAAAGCCTCATGAATCATGTCTTCCATCCTTTTCTCCATCATTTTGTCTTAGTTTTCTTTGATGATATCCTCATCTATAGAAAAACTTGGATATACCACCTTACTCATGTGGATCAAGTTCTCAATTTACTCTCTCAGCACCAACTTTTCCTGAAACAGTCTAAATGTGCTTTTTCCACCTCAGAAGTAGAATACTTGGGTCATCTGGTTGGCAAGGATGGTGTTAGGGTGGATACGAAAAAGATTGAAGTTATGCAAGACTGGTCGCACCCAAAGACTCTCAAAAGCTTGCATGTATTTCTGGGATTAATAGGGTATTATTGCAAGTTTGTTAAGAATTATGGAAAGATTGCAACATCTCTCACTGCTCTCCTCAAAAAGTGCTCTTTCACTTGGACTCCATCTACGGCTCAATATTTTCAAACCTTGAAGATGGCCATGTGCACCACTCTAGTTCTGGCCCTTCCTGATTTCACAAAGACCTTTGTGTTGGAAAGTGATGCCTCGGGGAAAGGAGTTGGTGTTGTCCTTATGCAAGAGGGTCGACCTATGGCCTTTACAAACAAGAAACTATCTGAAAGGAATATGGGAAAATCCACCTATGAAAAGGAAATGTTGGCTATTCTGCATGCCATTGATCTGTGGCACCCTTATCTATTAGGGAAACATTTCCAAATTAAGACAGACCATCAAAGCCTCAAGTATTTTCTGGAACAATTCATTTCCTCCCCAGGGCAACAAAAATGGGTGACTAAGTTCTTTGGATATGATTATGAGATCATTTACAATAAATGCAAAGACAATGTGGTGGCAGATGCACTTTCTCAAAAATATGAAGATGAAGATGAAGGCCTTGCCATTGCAACACCCTAGCACCTTTTTATTCATCTAAGCTGTCATCTTTTTCATCTTTGAGCTAAAGAAGAAGGAAAACTACTCGGGCCTAGGGTTATCTACTTCCTAGTAGCCATTTCCCCCTAGGGTTTGGTAATTGAAGCCTTTGGTTACCAACACTTCAATTATTGACCCCTCTTGTCTCTATTTCTCTTATTATCATTTGTTCCTTCAAGATTTTTCGCTACATAAAAGGACTCCATTTACCCTAAAAAAGAACTGATCTAAGCCTTACAATTGAGTGATTGACAAAAACTACTATCAAAACCTTTACCCGAAGCTCTCTACTAACTACTCCTAACATTAGAATAGTCTAATCTACTAACCTATTTGTTGTTTTTTATAAATTAATCTACAACCATCTATTACATCATTAAAAGCACCTAAAAGCAATTGTAGACTTGATTTATACACTGTCTGATTTGCTTCCGACAAATGCTAGTACTTTGCTATTGTTGAGTAATTATTCTTGGTCATTGTGAAGCCATTTTAAGGAATTTATTGTGAAGCAATTATCTCATAAACATTGCTTTTATAAAATTGTGTTTGCTTCATCATATATCAACTATTTATTTTATTGATAAAGTCCATGGTTTTATGAAGTACTAATAACAAGTTGTACTTGCAAAATATATCTTTTCTTGTTCCTTTGCTCTGGGAAGGTACATATTACTACTTCACTACTTCATTGGTTAAACCCTAAGACTTTCTAATCAGTGTGACTTGTGAGAGGGGATATTTTCATAGACACTTCAACCTTTGCCTTCTAAAACCCCCAGGTCACCGGGGACGTCTCCCCTAGGCCATCAACCCTAAATAGAAAGAGGTATCATGTTGAGGTGAAAATTATAGGACAAAATCCCGTTACACCAATTTACCTTCCCTTAACCTTTTCCCTTAAAATAAATACAAATTGAGTGATATCATTTTGGAGTTGTTGGGGAACACTAATTCAATTCTCGTCAAATATGACACTTCTCGGTAATCCTTTCCTCAAAAGCCTTTACTTTACAAAGCTTACCTGGCGACTCCACTAAGGGTGATCCCCTCATCCCTTTGATAGTTTCAAGAAAAATATCTGGTGAATCCACAAACCTTAGGGAGGTACACCAACCCTCCCTAATCCTTTGAAAGAAAACCTCCCCAAAACTCTCCTGTAGTAAAATCACTTTTTGGAGGCAATCTTCCCTTAAAGACAATGTCTAGCATGGGAAATCAGACCGTCATGCCAAACCAAGCCAATAACCAAAGACAATGGTCATCCAAGCTTTTCAAACCACTAGACATGATAGCTATATTGAGATACCCTAGGAAAATGCCCCCTAAATATGAAAAATGGTTACCCAAATTCACTGGAAATGATGTAGTTAGTTCTAAAGATCACATGAGCAATTTTTGGGCCTTCTTCCAGCTTCATCCCATCAGTGATGATGAGGAAGATTTAGCGATAAAAAATTTCTCTGCTACCCTCCATGATGGCACTAGACGATGGTACAATGGTCTCCTTGATGCTAGTATTAAAACCATGGATAGGTTAGAGGAAGTGTTCCTCAAATGATGGAGTTGTAGAAATTTTAATACAAATTATGTATTTCATGGATTCTCCTAATCTAACAATTATATGCCATTGTTAAATACATAATTTCTTCTACAAATATTCTTGCGGATTTTAAAAAATGATCGCCAATTGCGATATCAAGAAGAAAGATCAATCACACATAATAGAGATGTTTTACCGGGAAAGCATAAAGCTAAAAACCCCACTATCATATATTATGTATATCATGGATCATGAAACAATCTCATAAAAAACTCTAATCCAAGAGCTCTTAGTATAATACAATTGTCTCACACTGTCATACAAAAATCAACAAATACATGTGCCAATTCTTTGCCTCCAGAAAGCCTACCTCCTCTATGCAATCCTTGCAATAGAAAACCTGCAAAATGATTCAAATTCCTCTTGTCTAGGCTACACATTGCTCATGGGCACATCCACTGTGTGTGTGATTGCATGAGTGCACTTCACTCAAATCACAATTGATAGTCAAAGTATCCCTTTCACCTGTTATCTCAACTGGGTCTCCATTGGATCTGGCATGCATGTAGTTAACAGTGGTAAATCTTCAGTTGCATGTGAGATCACTTATTGTGAATTAATTAATAATTAATTCACTGAATTCTCACTAGTGTAAGTTCAGTTACAACTAGTACAACTAAGCTTAACTCACTTAACTGAGTTAAACTACTTCACAACTCACATACCTACACTTATAACTCTGTTAAAACTTCAAGTCACTTAGTTACAAATAATTCGACTTCCATGTCCCACCATTCAACCTTTGAACTCAAATTTCCTATAGCTAACTGATTTGCCATTTCAGTTAACCATTTTCAAGTAATTATGAGATAATATATTAATATTTATTGTCCAATTTATTTAAGGGAAAAATAAATTAGACACACATTTCTTGTTGACTTTTCAATAGGAGTGTCAAGGAAGACCCCAACATGTTGTTGATAAGACTGAATAACCTTGTAAAACAAGAGAATGAAACCGTTAGAGAGTTCCATGAAAAGTTTGAAACCTTGTTGCAAAATATCCCAGTGAGTCATCATTCTTATGACAGTTTCCTTCTTTTCCTTTATACCAAATCCTTTACAGGTCAGCTAGGGTATCTCCTCAGAGATAAAAACCCTCAAACAATCCAAGAAACCCAAGATTTAGCTACAAGGATTGAGGGAAAACTTACATCATCTAGAGTCGAGCTTTTCATAACCCCAAGAGTCAGAATGGACACTAAACCTAGGATAGTCCACAATGTTGAACCTACCTCAGACATTAGTACTAGCTTGGAAAAGTTAAAACTCACTGTAGATGGCATGGTAAAAACCCAAGAGCTAATGATGAATAGGATTGTCAACCTAGAAAGGAATCAACAACAAGCCCCTAGGGTTCCTTACTAGGGTTAGCTCCAAAAGGGGAACCAATTTTTCAGACCAAAGAATGATCAAGAGGTTCCAAATACTTCAGCCCCTGCAAACATAGTGGATGAAAACCCTTGGTGCCTGCAATGGAGTGAGTCACACTGGGAGCATGAATGCGCTTTCAACAATGGAAACCATGAACAAGTGAACATAATGGACCATACCATCAGGGATCCTCAAATGTTCCTTAATATTACTCCTGAAGAACATCAAGAAGGCATAAAATAAGAAACCAAGAAGGCTAGGATGGAGGTGATAAACAACCTTGACCAAGAATAAAGAGAAAAGTTGAAGAAAGAAGAATTCCAAGTGTATACTAGACAAAAGAGAATGAATTACCAACCTCTCTCTACTGTTCTTGTGGCATCACAAACAAGACCTCCACCCATGAACATACTCCTTCCTAAGAATCCTCCCAAGACTGACAAAGTGGACTTGAATTTTGACTTTGAAGGGGCATTAGCCAAAATGCATGTGACCATCCCCTTGAGAGAAGTCATCAAGGTACCATCTGTCAAAGAAAGGTTTGATAATTTTTTCAAAGGGTCAAATGGACCAATGGACCCTCTTATTATGCTAAAAGATGATCACTTTAGGTTTTAGTATGATGGAAATCCACCCTTCTTCATGACCTTATTGATAAATTTCAAATTCCTTAACAACTATATGCTGGATTTAGGGGTAGGTGCTAACATGATGTATTTGAAGGTGATGGAACAATGGGGCCTAAAGGTCACACGACCTTACATGAATGTGTGTGGCTTTGAATCCAGAGGCATACCCATGCATGGGGTGGTTGATAACATGGAACTATGCCTTGGAATATACCTCGAGAAAGTGATCCATATGGACATCATAGTGGTGGATGTTCTAGATGTGTGGGAGATGCTATTATCCAGGAAATTTGTTGCGATGTTGAGAGGCACCCTATATATGGATCTCACTTATATCAATGTACCTATGAAGGATGGAACAATAATCCACCTTCTAAATGTGCCAATGACCAAAATCCATGTGAAAGAAATTGGCGATGACATTGAAACTAACGAAACACATGAGCCAATCAAAGAAAGTCTTCCTGAATTTTCTCTTGATGACATGCCTTTTGCTACAAAAGAATACTTTGATCAGATACAATGGATGAAGAAGGAGGATTATCAACAACTATTGCAAAAATATAAAGACAAAGAAGTTGGGGCTTTCAAATTATTAAATAAAGGAGAAGATAACATACTGATCCGACCGTCCCAACAAGAAGTTTTCATAGCAGAGTCCCACCCTCCTCCCTCAAGGAAGTACACCAGGTTGTACACAAAATTACCAAGTTCAAAACCAAGGATTACAAAGAGGGAGACATAGTCTGGATGTGGGACAAAAAGAAGGGAGAGCCTACTAATATTAAGGGAAGTGCACAGTTTTGGCTTGGACCCTTCAGAGTTGGAAGAAAGTCAGTCAATGATGCCTATTATTTGTCGACATTGGAAGGAAGTAGGCATCCGTTACCAGTTAGTGGGAACCTCCTCAAACCACATCAGGGGGCAGAGACTTGACTTCATAGGTAAGTACAGGTAAGTAGGAAGGCATTTGCATTCATTGCATATACCATCTGCATTTCATGCTAGAGTAGTTGTATTTCCATTTTTATATATGCTTGTTTTCATTTTTTTTACCATATATGAGCCGAGGGTGATATCACCACCCCAAATGATTACTAATAATTTTTGTTGAGATCAATCAGGTCACAGGTCATGCCAGAGATGTTGAGGTTCTCATGCGCTCTACGGTGAGAACATGTCCTTGAGTTAGAGCCAGATGTTATCCCCTAGCCTAGGGATAACTAAGGTGATTATGTCTTGAGGCCTACATGTTCTAGAGATGGAGTATCGAGAGCCATATTGACTTGAGCCTGGCCCTGGAGGGCCTATATTTCTTCTTCAGTGCCTCCATCTTCTCACCAGCAACATCCATCCCATCGGCCTGGTCCTTCAACAACAATTGGTCTTGCTCCATGAGGTAATGAGTCTGGGTATCATGGTATGTGTCACTCTGATTCTTAAAACATTTGAATATGTGCATTTAATTCTTTTTAATTCTAACATCTGCTTGGGCCTTATGTATTTCCACTTGTCCACACCTAGGGGGAATGACATGATTCCCTAACAAGTTGGTTCCCATAGGGTTTGAGTTTCCACTGGGTGGGTTCATGAAAGGTCATCATCCATTCCCACCATAATTATCACTTTTCATATTTTTCCCTCTCATCCATACCCTACACTGGTTAGGGAATTGGGTTTGCCAAGATAGCAAAGGGTTGTAACTTACCTTGTGGGAAGAAGGGGCTAAAGTCCCAAAGGGTAAAAGTAGATGGAAAAAGATAAAATCCAAAAGAAAAAAACCTTCAGATGCTTCACCCAGGGATCCATGAGAAAGAAATAAAAGGCTTCTCAGCAAGAAACAGAGGGATCCATAAAATAATAAAATCAAGACCTAGTTGGAGGATAAGGGGTCTCGTCACGAGCCAGTCTATTAGGTCCATAGGCATGTAGCGGTATGACACTACCATCCATCTGGTCGCCACACCAGGGTAGTGGCTCTTGGTGGCATAGCCAAGAAAAAGGGGGTCTCATCACGATCCAACCTTCTCATCTCTGTGAAATGCTTGTGGGTAACATTGTCACCACTAGTCACCATGCCAGGGAAGTATCCCCTTACTAGTATCTTGAAAGAAAAAAAAAATAATATCAAAAGATAAAAGGCATTGAATGGGATTGGAAACATTTTCATCCACGACAAGGTGCAACTCACCCTCTTCAGAGGCACCCACATGTAAGACATACATTACCCTGTCATCACTGCACCCATTTCTCAAACATCCCTCACCACCTCATCCACTTACATGTCCTAGATTTGTCTTCACCTGGAAACATCCCATGTCTAATGAGAATTATCCCAATAGGACTTCCTGACATCCTCTCCAAACTTGAATTGTAGAATAGCATAACGTATTTGAGCACTTGTTTGGGAAAAGGGGGTTTTATGCACATGTTTAAATAACTTGATTATTAGATGTGATTGACATTGCTATGATCCTTGTGACTTATGATCCCATGGAGGGCATACTTATTGTTGTTGCAGGGCCACACCTGACGGATAGGTACACATGGGGAGATGATTAGTTCAGACCTCCATAGGGATAAAATCCCACCAGGTTGATGCTGAGACCCTATCCAGGGGTAGAGATAGATAAGAGGTTTGCACCATAGGGAGAGGAGGACGTTCCACTAGAGACAGCCTGGCAGGCCTGGACCTAGTGGGGTCTTTCCCTCCTGCTATGAAGTTTGTTCTAGGTGTATATCGGTGGCCACCCACCTTTTCCAGCTGGCTCAAAACAACTTTCTAGCAATTTTGATAATTTACTATTTTTAGCAGTTTTTCGGGTCATGAACTTCCAGAGCTGTTTTGAGGCCCTAAACGATGCTTTTTGGGGTATGTTGCCGACGAAAAATTTCATCGTGAAATTTTGTGCAACTGTTTTATTCCTCAGATAGATATTTCCAATGGTCTATCATACGCCTAAAATGGAGATCGTATGCAAAAATTACAACCTCGGGAAGTTGATGTATTGACTTACCCAAATGGGGCCCACATGACTTTTGGCACTTCATCTCTTAGGGTTAGGTTTTTGGATGTTTAGGGTTTTTGAAACTCCTGTTTATTGTAAAAAGGCCTTGAGAGCCTCATTGTAATCATCTTCTTGCAAATGAGCATAGTCATCACATATCTTCTCAGAGATAAGCCGCCACCATTCCAACAAGCTTGTTTTCCACTGCATTTTACAGTTTCATCTTATTTCCTTATTGAATAGAAAAATAGTTTTAATGTATCTATGTTATTCTATGTTAAGCATCTGGCAATAATCTGTAGTCATTTCATTCTACTCATAAAATCCAGATCAACGTTGGCCTTGAAAGGCCCATGATGTCACCTTTGTGACCCTTGATGTCACCAACTTTTGATGGACACTTTGGAGGCAGTTATGTGCCAAGTGGCACGGGTGGCTTGATCTAGAGGCCTAGGGAGGCCTAACATTTTGCTCATGGAGGCAAACATTTCACTAGAGAGGACTAACGTCACCATTTACGCTTGATTTAGGGTTCAATTTGTCATTTTAATGTAAAAACTGGATATTACATGTAAATTGGCCATGTCGGCCTTTTTGACTTAATTCTGGTCATTGTAACTATATAAATAAGGGATTTTCCCTTGTATTATTTCATCATATTTCACTCACACTTAGTGAGGTCTGATATTTGTGCCCTACTTAGGGTTTCTTGGCTGAAATTTAGTGCGCACTTCTTGAAGGAGGCTTATTTTGGAGTAATTTGGCATTTTTCTTGGTGGAAGTGTTCAACTAGGCTATTTGCTAGATGATTCTTGGTGAATGTAAGTAAATTTTCTGCAATTCTTCTTCACTGAATGGTTATGGTTGTATTTATCTTGCATTTATACTAATATTATGAAATTTCTATATTAAAACCCTAGGACGCTAAAGCACATGTTATTTTTCTTGCCTTAATAACAACTTTCACCTACGAAATTATGCTAGAAAACCGTTTTTCTTGAAGCTTTTTGCTAAGGGCCTTGCCATTGCAACAACCTAGCACCTTTTGGTTCATCTAAGCCATCATATTTTTCATCTTTGAGCTAAATAAGGAGGAAAACTACTAGGGCCTTGTTGGCAGCCACTAATTAATTTTGATTCTTATCACAATCAAAGTACCCACAAAAAGATCACATCTTTTTGTAGCTGCCATCACCCCCCATTTGTAAATATTTATATTTATGAGTTTCGAAGCAATGATTGGATTAAGTTTGCCTCATTGAGTTTTTTTCTTTCATTTTTGTTTGCTTTATTTTTTAATTCGTGACTGTAAGCATGAATTTAAAACATAAAACTTGGATTGGTTTTATAATCTTTTTACCTTATAAATATCGTTTTAAAAGTCACCCATATGTGATTAAAATTCAAATCTTGTGAAATGGTTGATTATGCCATTATCAAAAATTTTGTTTTAGCATGGCCGTTATGAATTCAATGGTTCGATAGTTCATTGTTGACATGTTTTGACGCATGGAGAACCTTGGTTAACTGTTGATATTCTTCTCATGAGTTTAATTGTCATATTAGCTTTCATGAAAGTGAGTATAGGCATGTTGTACTTGTGCTTTCGTCTCACCTTGCTAGCTTGAAACATTAATGAGACCATTCATCATGCGCATAGGGTTTTGCACCCTGTAGGGTTTGGCCATTATCGTGAGGAATGGTTTGGAGTCTTATGAACCTTCTGGTGTTCATTTCCCCTAATTCTCCTATCCAAGTTATGATAGCCCCCAGACTCTATGATTTTCGTGCTATTACATCCCTTTAGAGCTATCCCTGTTGGTCATTTTTTGGAAACCTAAACCTATCCCGTTTGATATTTGTTGCATCTTTGTTGTAGTGGTAATGGCGCGCGTGGTTCGTATCGAACCAAATAGATGCCAAGCTTTGCTATCCCATGATGATGTTATTGATGACCTAAAGGCTTAGGGGTGGGATGCATTCCTCAAAAAGTTTAAGGGCTATAATCTCCAGGTTGAAAAATATTTTGCACAAACCTTTGACGGCTTCAGAGCCAAGAATGGAGATATATAGTTGGAATTAACAAAGGATTTCATGAGAAAGAGACAAGACTCCCATCTAAAGGCGAGAGGTGGTTTAAGAACACTAAGATAGAATATGTCCCATGGAGTTTATTCATGGCTTACCGTAAAACCACTTGTTGTATAAAAGGTATTCCTATTGCTCTGTTAAAACCTAGATGGCATAGTCTCCTTTTAATTCTGAAGCGGTTTGTTACGTGTGAAGGCTTATATGGGATATTATTTCTATACCATATTCATTTTCTTATGAATTTCATAGGGTTTGAGATGGATATGCCTTTTTACCTGTTGATGCGTCTTTACAAGATGTCCAAGCGTTATAAACGACATTGTATCAATTCGAGTCTGTTTCACCATGGACTTGTTAAGATCTTGTTGGTTCATCACTTGTCGAAAATAGGTGATAGTTGGGAAACCTTTCTGGTGAGAAATTGATTCACCCAAGCTGACACTACAACCAACCCTCTTTTAATTGCAAACCCTAACTTGGACGAGCTAGTGGTTGAAATCTTGTTCGTTAATTCAATTGATGGACCAATTTTTTTTAATGAAATCCCTCTAGATAAAGGATTACCATGTAGGTTTTCACATGGGAGATCTCTGAAACAACTGATTGCCAAATTAAAGGAAAAATATCCTCATGTGCGTGTGAACGATTGTACTTTAAATGTTAATGTTAAATCTCTTGTCAAGAATCTATGTAAAGGAAGGAAATAATAGAGCATGGATTTAAGTTTCAAGAATAAGAATGCAGGTCGTTTGATTTCTAGAAAACTAAGAAATCGAAAAGATAATCATTTGAGCTTGATCGATCTGATCGATATCGATGAGTGTTTAGATAGTGAGATAGAGGATTTCTTGGTTTGAGAAGACCCAGAAAATCAGTGTTCCAGGAGAGTGGTTATCACCCATGTCAAACAATATGATTTCATGACAAATTTACCCCCGTTCCTTAAGGGTAAAGAAGGATTTTCAGGTATCAGGCATGATCTGGAACAATCCACAGGTAATATTGAAGCACCCCTTGTCGACTGTGTCCCACGTCGATCTGCCATTTCCCTGGTGCACTGTGATAGTTGTCTCGATTGGATGGAGCATTACTACACATATGTTCCACTCTTACAGGCCTGAATTAAAACCTTGACTGCTCAGAACGCTCTGTTGAAATAAGAGAACCTTGATTTCAGGGCACATACAGAGAGGGAAAATAAACGAATCAAGAGGGCTGGAAATATAATCATAAAGAACACAACCATTTATAAAGAAATTATAAAATCCGAACTGTCAGATCCCTCTTTGGCTAATTTTTTATGGTAAAATGTTTTTTGGTTTTGATTTCATTCAATTCTTTTATGAAAAAATGAAATAAGTAGATTTAATTTTTGATTTCATTTGCTAAAAGTAAGACTATCTATAGAATCTATGATTCTGTAGCTAAGTCTCTTTTGAATAATTAATAATTTTTTTTTTCTAATATATCAAATCGGTTTTGCTATTCTTAGGAAATGGAATATTGTGTTGTTGATTGCTTGGAGCAAAAAAATTTCAATTATACGCTCAAATGTTTAGTGGTTTCTCCTTTTTTATGTTTTATCAAACTTTGGTTTAATTTTGAACAAACCAACTCTTGCATGAGTGGTTACTATTTTCTCTATTTTTGTAATATTACCCAATTTTTGTGGATTCAACTCTATCCTGTGTGATATGAACATTTGAATCTTGAAGTAGTTTAAAATACTGTTCACTCTCAGTCGTAAGGAAACCTTTTTTTGGAGGCATTATGGACATGTAACTTTCAAGATTGTATGGAAAATTTGTTCACACCTTGGCTTTAGACCAACGTGACACTGTCCCATTATGTTTTGCCTTTTATATTATGGAATGTTAATATGTTATACATATTTAGTCTTATTAGCATATAATGTTTCATTTTATTTAGCATTTTAAATTCTGTATGTAATTTGTTGTTCATATATCACATCTGTGATCATTATTTCATTTAAATATCATTGATTTATGCTTGATGTTAAGTGATATATTACATGAATACTTTATATTAAATTTCTCTTACTATAAGTATTCGTCATTACAGGATCACATGATCTATATGTTTATTACTCTGTTTCTTATATCTTTACTCCGAAGAACACCTTTGAGTTTACTCTGGGAATGTTAGCACAAGCCTGTTACATGTTTTTCTCATAGGCAAGATAGCTGGGAGTTTGAATTGCAGAGAGACATAAACTCAATAATTGATTAATTTCAGGTTGGTTTTACTTGCATTCTATGTTTGTTATTAGTTTTTTTATTAATGAAATAGGAACAATTTAGATTGGCTTTGACTGTTATCCTGTTCTTGTTTCATATTATGTCTTATTAGTATGTGTGAATTATTAGATTTTAAATTATTAAACTGAAAATATAAAATGTATGTTCTTTCTTTATATACTTCATAAACAATTTCAAAAACATTGATTTCACATGACATCTACCAAAACTTCCAATCTGTAAATACCCTATTCATAATCACATGCTTATGTTTATTCTTTAACACTTGTAAATAATTAAATTCATGTACATAGTATTGTGGTTTTGTTTAGATTAGTTTCCTTTATTTTTGTCATTTAAGATTTTAGTTTGCCAACAAAGCCATTAAACCCATCAGATCATATCACTCCAAACGACTTGGGTTATTTAAACAACCCCGATTTGGATTTGACCTTCCAGTTGATGGTGTGTCACTTACGCCCATCAAAAAATGGCAGTAGAAGGAGGGTCAAGGTCAATTTAATGATTAAATGTTTCACCCCTCATCGTTTCATAATTCTAGATTTATAAATCCTTCTTTTGTGTCATCTTATAATGCACTACAAGGCAGGTTAGATGACAAGCTAACTATTTGGAGTTAATTTCTTCAATTTCTTAATTTTTCATGGCTCCTGCCCAAATCATTGTGTTGGAACATGTTGTTAATGTCTCACTACTAGTTATTCCCAACAAGCCAACTAATCTCTTTTCAGAACTCACCTTTGATGGTGAAGGGAACACATCTGCAGTAGACCATATTTCTATTTTTTTTTATAAATGTCTAAGACATAATATCATTGATCCTAATGTTACATGTAGATTGTTCTCCCTCACTTTCTGAGGTCGAGTTAAATATTGGTTTGAGTCTTTTCCAGCTAATTCGATTCATTATTTGTCTGAGTTTGTAATTGATTTTTTATCATATTTTAACAATTATGATTATGATGAATTAAGTGAAGAATTAGGTTGCTTAAGGAAATAAAATGGTGAATCATTCAATGATTTTGGAATTAGGTTCATACATGTTTGTACTAGATTCCGTTTGAAAGAAATGTTGTTTATTAATGAATGGTTTGAATATCTCATTTATCTCTCAGATAAGCAAGATCAATTAATTGTTAACCAATCTGAATTGAGCACTAATACTCAATCTCAAGATGGTTCAATTTTTCATGTTGATCTTGAAGATTTTGAAGCACCACAATTTTTGTCAACTTCTTTCATTTTGGAAAATCATGAGCAATATCATATTTTAAAAAATGCAATTGTCACCTCTAATAATTCTTTTCCAACATTGTCTCCTCATGTCGAAGAAGGAACCTTGACTCTAAAAGATGATAGTTGTCATAGTCTCATAGATTTTATAATTGTTTCTAAAGTAAAATAGGTCAAATGTGAAGTTGATAATCA
Organism: Picea engelmannii; assembly: GCA_009831015.1. Lineage (NCBI taxonomy): Eukaryota > Viridiplantae > Streptophyta > Pinopsida > Pinales > Pinaceae > Picea > Picea engelmannii. The sequence continues at coordinate 1,013,879 of ML777941.1, read as the reverse complement.
TGTGGATGATAAAACTTCCCCTAATTTAATTGAACAGGTCCCTGATCAATCAGTAGGAGACAAAATCATTAGTCAGACTATTAATAAATCTTCTATCTCTAATGATCTGCTCTCAAATTTTCCCTTACACAATGAACCAAATTGTCTCTTAGGAACTATATCGTACTCTTTAAAAGAGAAAACAAAGGTTGATCAGTTTATACAAGGAAAGGGAACAAAACTAGAATTCGAAATGCATATACCTATCATTTCAAGAGATGCATTTTGTCTCCTCAATTCTTCTACATATTATTCCTTGTACCCTAATATTTTTTATCCTAATGTTGTGCAAATTGTGTGTTCCATATTACCTTGGAGAGAATTCAACATTATATAATCAGGTACAAATTAATAGAGATTACCGAATAGAAGATAAAGAGGACAATAATTCTTCCCATGAACATATTAATGTTTATTCTCATCAATTAGCCATGGGTAAATCAAGAAATGATTTGAAAGAGTCCCAAATTTCATCTTCCATTGATTCATCTCAATTTCTGTTTAAAGAAGGATCTAAATTTTTCCATGATCAATTATTTGAGGTTGAAAAGTATAATCGACCAAATATTATTACCAATGATGATTATTCAAAAAGGTTGGTTGTTCTATTTAGTCCACCTCAAATAGTTAATCTTGAAGTATTTAAGCTCAATGGAAAGTTTCAAGAGAATGAGAAACTTCTTTTCCGATCAAGAATCACGATAAGTTCTCGCCATCTTGATCCGACCTTTTTACAAGATTCTTTCCTTGATAGTCTAATACTTTATTCTCATCAGGAATATTTGTCGTATATGAATTCTTTAGAACAATCCCATGTTAGTAATTTCATGTATTACGATAGGATTACAGATTGGTTGGAGTGTTCATATCTCGAAAAGTTTCCAGGGAATGGTAAGATTATCTTCACTTTATTTAGATATCAAGGAGGTAAATTTGATACACTCATTTTAATCCTTAATATATGGAACGAAAGGAAAATTTCCGGGAGTATGGGGTGTTGAAATTACTAAGACAATTGAGAGGGGGGGGGGTGAATCAATTGTTACTATGCTTAAACAATTTATGACTATTCAAAATATTTTTAATCTCTTCCAAGTGACCATCAATATTATACAAGATATGAACAACATAAATAATGAACATCAGTCACACATAAGATATACACAGAGACATATTTTCATGAGGAAACCCATAAAGGGAGAAAACCTCCTCTTCTTCGAATGATAGGCAGTCTTTTAAGTTCTGTACATCATCTATCTTTGAGCACCAACTCAATGTGAGGCTACTACCTCTTTTTTACAAGCTCCAACTTGTTGAGAGCACCAACTCTTTGGTTTCTCTAGCACCCACTAGAAGGAAGAATCAACTCCCTAAATGTTCCAGCACCAACTGGACTTAAACAAGCACCAACTTGCATACAAAAAACTCTATGTTTTCCATAGCGCCACCCTGTCACCCTGTTTTCTGGCCACAACTAGATGGAAGATACAACTTCCAATATTCAAGTACCAACTTGAATATCAGAGGACCAAAGTCATCCCTAGAACCACCCTACCTCCATGATTATAAATAAATGATTGAGTAACCAACAATACAGATATATCGATTCTTACCACTTCTTCTCTGTTTTGCAATTCTTCTCTACTTCACTATTCTCGTGCTCTGTTCATACTTGGTTTGACTCTTTGTCTCTTTCTATTTGTTCCTCTCAGGCTCTTTGGTATGTGTTCATTTTTCTCTCTTCACCTTTTTTTTTTCTGTTCAACTTTTGTTTCTCATCTCTGAGTTTGATCTCACACTATGAAGACTGTGATTTTTCTTTCTCTTAGTTCAACTCATTTTTCCAGTGAGAGAAACCAACCTCACATAGTCACTTCATATCTCTTTTATGCTCTCCCACCGATTCAGTTACACCTCGAATCTCCAAGGAAAATGCCTCAACAAATGAATCGCCAAACGTCCAAGAACTATGATTCAGTTTTGCTAGTTGGATCGTAACTGAACAATTAACCATGAGGTGAAATAGTAGCCCTTCCATCAGATTTCCAAATAACCCACACCATTGGATTACATCCGCAAGGTCTCGCGTTTATCCCATGTGCCCACTGGCTGTGACCACAAGCCTAATCAAAAGGCACTTCTCAGTTTTTCGTTTTGTGAGTTTTGTTGTGAGTCACTCTGACTCTTCCAAATCCCAATCATAAAATGGAGCCTAGAAACTTGCAAGCTCCTTCCTTCACGTGACCATCGATGGTGACCATCGGCTATGCCAACAGGCGCTTTGCAATTTCGCGTATCGAAAATCTTGTGATGAGACATCTCAACTCTCCCATGTCATGATCTCCAAAATGGATCTTAGCTGGGATAGCTCCTTCCTCTCATATGACCATGATTTGTGACCAAGCGCTTATTCAAAAGCGGCTTCACGACTCGCGATTTTGGGAATCCTGTGAGGAGGTGTATTGACTCTCCCAAGTCGCGATATCCAAAATAATCCATATTGGATCAACAATTCATATCTCTCCCTTTGATGGATGGCTATGATCATGTCGTGACCTCGCACCTCACGAGTTTCTACAACTTTGCCTTTGACTTTCCTGATTTGCAAGTCAGCAAAATTCCAATCGCTCGCCACATGTCCTCTAGCTCCAATGGCCAGGGTCATTTCATGACCTCACATATCATGAGTTTGAGGGGTTAGAGCACCTCCTTCCTTTGACCTTTCAGTCAGTGAAATTCTAATCTTTCTCCACGTGTCCTTTGGATCCTACGACTCAGGTCATTTCGTGACTTTGCATATCTTGAGTTTGAGGGGTTAGAGAACCTCCTTCCTTTGACCTTTAAGTCAGCAAAATGAATATCTTTCACCACATATCCTCTGGATCTTATGGTTCAAATCTCATCGCGATTTCACATTTCACGGAGTTGGAGGATGGCTCTCGGCTTTATCCTCTTCACAGTTATACTAGATCCGATGGTTTTTGGTCCTCAGCGCTCAGATCCAATGTCTGATATTTGTTCTCCTCTTTTGCGTTCTCCTCCTATCTGAATTCAAATTTGACGGCCAGTGGGAATTCGGGATGGGTGATCCAACAATCACTGAGCTTACACTTCTGTTCTTGCCATGCCATTATCGTTGTACTGCTGATCTTTCTATCTTTGGCAAACAAATATACACTCTTCATGTTGATCTTGCCATCAATGAAAAACAAGCATACTCTATCTTCTGCCTGTAAATATGCCAACAATATCCCCCTTTGGCATTGATGGAAACCTTGAAGAACCTGAAGAACTACACTATTCTGCCTAGACATCCAACCATACCATTGTAGCATCCTTACCATTACCACACTTTCCCCCCCTTTGAGATCAATGTCAAAGAAGAAACACACTCCCCCTGATCTGTTGCAGTACATATCAAAGGTATCAGATATACGACAAGAACATACTCCCCTTAACAAGGTGAACAGATTAGATGAAAGCAGATATAACCCCCAACTTCTGACGAAGATATCCAAAAGGTGTCACTATTAACGGTTTAGTAAAGATGTCAACTATCTATTCTGTGGAAAGAATATAATTCAGCTGAACAACTTTGTTTGTAACTTGTTCTCTAAGAAAATGGTATTTTATTGCTATATGCTTAGTTTTTGAATGAAGTACAAGATTCTTGGAGACACTAATGGCACTGGTGTTATCATGGTGAAGTGGAATCGGATCAGTATAATTTACCTTCAGATCTGCAAGACTTTGGATCATCCATAAAATCTGAGTGCAGCAAGTAGCAACAACAATGTACTTTGCCTCTGTAGTTGATAAGTAAATAGACCCCTGCTTCTTACTAAGCCATGCTACTAATGAGTCACCCAGGAAGAATGCACCACCACTAGTGCTCTTTCTCTCATCCACACAATTTGCCCAATCAACATCTGAATAAGAAGTTAATTGAAAATTCCAATTTTTAGGATACCAAAGACCATAAGTCATTGTGCCCTTCAAGTATTTGAATATCCTTGTTACAGCTACTAAATGACTTAGTTTATGAGCAGACTGATAATGACCTACCATTCCAACAACTTGCATTATATCAGGATGGGATGTTGTGATGTACAAAAGACTGCCTATCATTGATCGATATGTCCTTTTATCAACATCAGGTGAGATACCATCTTTACTAAGCTTGCAACCAACCACCATAGGTGTACTAACAGGAGAAGAATCTTCCATCTGAAATTTATTCAACATCTCTTTCAAATATGTTTCTTGAGAGATAAATATTCCTGCAGAACTCTAATTTACTTGTAAGCCAAGAAAATGTGACAATTCTCCTATCATGGACATCTCAAACTCTGTTTGCATAGAGTTAGAAAACCATTGGATAGAACAATCATTAGCACATCCAAAAATAATGTCATCTACATAAACCAAAACAACTAGTAAATCATCACCTTCATACTTAATGTAGAGATTGTTGTCAGCAATACCTTTCTTGAACCCTTTGTCTTGTAAAAATTTGTCTAGTCTATAATACCAATCTCATGGTGTTTGTTTCAGTCCATATAAATCCTTCTTCAGCTTGCAGACATAGTCAAGATTATCTGTCAGTGAGAATCCTTCAGGTTGCTCCATATATACTTATTCCTCTAGATCTCCATTAAGAAATGTTGACTTTACATCCATCTGATATAATTTAATTTTTTTATGACATGAATATGAAAAAAACATTCTGATAGCTTCCAATCTTTCCACTGGTGCAAAGGTTTCATCAAAGTCCTGTCCTTCAACTTGTGCATACCCTTTACAGACTAATCTGGCTTTATTCCTAACAACTTGTCATTTTTCATTCATTTTATTCTTGAACACCCATTTGGAGCCTATTACATTCTTATCTTCAGTTCTAGGAACAAGCTCCCAAGTATTGTTCTTCTCAATCTCATCAAGCTCTTTGTTCATATCTCTAATCCAATCATCATGTTGGCTAGCTTCATCAAAATTTTTAGGTTCAATCATAGATAAAAATGAAACCCGAGATTTTTTTGAGTCTTTAATCAATTTCCTTCTTGTCTGAACTCCTTTATTTATATCTCCAATTATCTGATTTTCAGGATGATTCTTTCTAACAATTTTGAGAGGTGGTTTTGTTTCTTTCTATTGATTTGTGTCAGTCGTAGTATTCATATCTTCATTTGATTCAGATTCTTCTCTTTCTGATCCTTAGATCTGTTCATCTTCATCTTCAACTATATCTTTTGTGCTTGGTTCAACACTGCTCACATTTCATACCGAGATTTCTTCATCAACTTTTATGTCGATACAATCAACCAATTTATGCAACCTCTTATTGTAACATATGTATCCTTTACTATTTGTAGCATAACCTAAGAAGATACCTTCATCAACCCTATCATCATATTTTCCAATATTTTCATCATTATTCTTGATATAACATTTACTCCCAAAGACTTTAAAATTCTTGATTGAAGTAGGTCGTCCAAACCATAGTTCATAAGGAGACTTTTCACTGTGTGGCCTAAGATGAGATCTGTTAAGGATATGAACAGCTGTATGAATTGCTTCCACCCAATATGTCTGAGGAATATTCCTTTCATTCATCATTGATCTTTCCATCTGCTGAACTGATCTATTATGTTTCTCAACTACTCCATTTTGTTGTGGAGTCCTTGGAATAGTGTATTCCCATTTGATTCCATGTTTATCACATAACTCTTTGAATTTCCATGAAATAAAATCTCCTCATCTATCAGACCTTTTTTCCTTCAATCTTTTTCTTGTTTGATTCTCAATCAGAGCCTTAAACACTTTGAATTTTTCAAATTCTTCAAAATTTTCCTTCAAAAATGCAACCCATGTTAGTCTAGAATAATCATCAATAATCAACATAAATTAGTCTTATTTTCCTATACCTTATTTTCTTGATGGTCCACATAAATCCATATGTACTAACTGGAGGGGATTTTTTGTTGAAGGAAAGTTTTTAGATTTGAACTGTGTCCGAGTAAGATTTCCTATCTAGCAAGGTTTACAAACAGATTCATATGGCTTTGATATCTTCAGAAGATATTTTACTGCCCCATTGTTTCTAAGCTTGATTATATGATCAAAATTTAGGTGTCCAAGTCTCCTATGCCATAGCCAACTTTCATCATACTTTCTTAAGTAGAATTCTTTTGTTTCTTATTTTAACACATAAACAATGTTTTTTGTTCTTATCCCTTTTGCAACCAACTATCCTGAATACACATACTTTATTTTACAATCTTTAGAAGTAAAAAAAATTCACATCCTCTGTCACAAAGTTGAATGACACTTAGTATATTATGTTTCAAACCATCTACAAACAACACATCTTGATATTTTCCTTTGCCATTACTCAAAATTACTATTCCTTTACCTTTTATTTTTCCTGGTGCATCATTTCCAAAAGTTAGATTCCTGGATTTGCTTTCACTTAGAGTTAGAAAATTACTTTTTTCTCCAATCATATGTTTGGAACATCCACTGTCAATATACCAGGGATTCTTTTGTCTTTGGGATGATAACACTAGTCTACACTTGTCATCTTCTTTCTTCTTCCAATCCCTGAAATTTTCAACAGTGGGATTCAAATCTGTCTTATAATTCCTTAAGAAACAATCTGCAACTTTATGTCCATAGTTATGGTAGACATAACATTCCGGTTCACTGAATAATAGATCATAATGATTGTTATGCTCATAACTGTTGTTATGTTTCACTTGCAAACTTCTCCCAGCCATCACATGATTTATAGTTTGTGGTTGTTTGTTTCTTGGTTGTCTCAATTTTTGTTGTGGCAAATAATTATTCCTTGAGTAACTTGATTTCTCATATCTAAATCTTAAAGAACAAGTTATAGCTTTGTGACCAAAGTAAGAATAGAAAAAACAATATCCATAGAAAAATACTTTGTACCTGGAAAAAGACTGTCTTCTTTGAATGGGTCGATTTCTTCCATGCTGATAGTTTCTCTAATCTATAGATTCCGTTTTGGTAGTTTTTATTTCATTCCTTCTTGGTGTCTGATTTTCTTTCTTTGTTTCTGTAGAGTGGTTGTTGTCAATGATTGTAGATTTGACAAACTTGATAGGTTCTGTATTACTTGGATGATCACTACTTGATCCTTCTTCATATCCCAAGCCATCTTTCAACTTTGGATTCCTTTACTGATTTAGAATGGAAGTTAATCCTTCTGATGCTTTAATACTTGATAGATTTTGGTGATACAATGCCTTAAACTTCTCCATCTCTTTTCTGATTCTTACTATCTCTTCTTCTAAGGCTTCACATCTCTCTTTCTTCTATGATAACTATTGTTTCATAATTTCCTCTATTTTCTTTTCCTCCTCTAATTCCACTTTTAGTAAATCAAAGTCTTCATCAGGTTTTTTACCATTCATTTTAAATTGCATCACCAACTGCTTTTGTTTTCTCTTCTTACATCTGAGTCTGTCAATTTCTTCCAAAGCACTGATTAATTCACCTTCCATATCCACCATAACTTATTCATCATCCATGTCACCTCCTGTGTGTTTATCATCAAGATCTCCCATATACATAAGAATAAAATCATTCACTTTGTATTCACAAGATGAATCACTATCATTGTCTTCTAAGGAGTCATCATTGTTTTCACACAAACTTTTCTTTTTACTATATTTCTTAAATTTGTATTTCTTTTCATCATCAGAGTTCTGTTCCTTTTGGTCCTTTTTCTTGTGAGGACACTTAGATGAAAAATGACCTATTTTACCACAGTTAAAGCATTTGAAGGGCAAATTTCCTTGGTATTTTCCCGATCCTTTCTTTAACCTTCTAACAAATTTTGCCTCAATATCATCTAGTTCTGAATCAATATTCTTGTCTAGTTTAAAATATTCTTCTCTAGTAATGGATTTATCTGTGCTAATTCTCATTTCATATGCATTTAGAGTTCCTAGGAGTTGATCAATGGAAAAAGTTTTAAGATCATTTAGTTCTTCTATTGCAGAGACTTTTGGATTAAATTTATTAAGCAGAGATCTTAAAATCTTCTGAACTAAAAATGATTCTTCAATCTTCTCACCAAGACCCTTCATGGAATTCACAAGTTCTTCAACTCTTAAAAAATACTTGCTAACTGTTTCATATTCATTCATCTTTAGTTGTTCAAATTTCAATCTATATGTTTGAATTTTGGCATCTTTTACTTTCTCATTTCCTTCATAACTGCTAATAAGTTTATCCCACATTGCTTTGGAAGTTTCAAGATGCATCACCTTTACAAACTCAGCTTTAGCAAGTCCATTAAAGATAAAATTCATTCCTTTAGAATTAAAGCTAAATTCTAACTTATCATCCTTGGAAGCTAGCACAATAGGCTTTATGTATCCAGTCTCTACTACATCCCAAACATCAACACCTAAGGCCATTAAGTATGTTCTCATTCTAACCTTCCAGAAGGAAAAAAATGTTCCATCAAACATAGGAGGCTTATTGGCTGAAGTCCCTTCATGACTTGTCATGTTTAAGATTACAGATCTACCTTTAAATAAAAGAAATCCACTCTGATACCAATTGTTGAAATTACTAAAACAACTGAGCGGGGGGATGAATTAGTTGTTATTGTGCTTAAACAATTTATGACTATTTAAAATATTTTTAATCTCTTCCAAGTGACCATCAATATTATACAAGATATGAACAACATAAATAATGAACATCACTCACACATAATATATACACAAAGACAAATTTTCATGAGGAAACCCATAAAGGGAGAAAACCTCTTCTTCTTCGAATGATAGGCAACCTTTTAAGTTATGTACATCATCTATCTTTGAGCACCAACTCAATGTGAGGATACTACCTTTGTTTTACAAGCTCCAACTTGTTGAGAGCACCAACTCTCTGGTTTCTCTAGCACCCACTATAAGGAAACATCAACTCCCTAAATGTTCCAACACCAACTGGACTTATACAAGCACCAACTTGCATATATAAAACTCTGTGTTTTCCCTAGCACCACCCCGCCACCTTGTTTTCTAGCCACAACAAGATGGAAGATACAACTTCCAATATTCAAGCACCAACTTGAATATCAGAGGACCACAATCCTCCCTAGCACCACCCTACCTCCCTAACTATAAATAAATGATTGAATAAACAATAATATAGATATATCAATTCTTACCACTTCTTCTCTATTCTGCAATTCTTCTATGCTTCACTATTCTTATGCTATGTTCATACTTGGCTTGACTTGTTGTGTCTTTCTATCTATTCTTTCTCTATTCCTCTCAAGCTGTTTGGTATGTGTTCATTTTTCTCTCTTCACCTTTTTTGTTATGTTCAAATTCTGTTTCTCATCTCTGGGTTTGATCTCACACTGTGTAGACTGTGATTTTCCTTTCCCCCAATTCAACTCATTTTTCCAGTGAGAACAACCAACCTCACACAGTCACTGCATATCTCTTTTATTCTCTCCCACCGATTCAGTTACACCTCGAATCTCCAAGAAAAATGCCTCAGCAACTGAATCACCAAACATCCAAGAATTATGATTGAGTTCTGCTAACTGAACAATTAACCATGAGGTGAAACAATATCCCTTTGATCAGATTTCCAAATAACTTGCACCGTTGGATTACATCTGCAGGGTCTCGTGTTTATCACATATGCCCATTGGCTGTGACCACAAGCCTAATCAAAAGGTACTTTGCAGTTTCACGTTTCGTGAGTTTTTTTGTGAGTCACTCTGACTCTTCCAAATCCCGATCATGAAATGGAGCCTAATAACTTGCAAGCTCCTTCCTTCACATGACCATCGACGATGACTACCGGCTATGGCAATATACGCTTTGCAATTTCGCGTATCAAAAATATTGTGATGAGACATCTCGACTCTCCAATGTTGCGATCTACGAAATGGATCTTAGCTGGGATAGCTCCTTCCTCTCATATGACCATGAGCTGTGACCAAGTGCTTATTTAGAAGGCGCTTCACGACTCACGATTTCAGGAATCCTGTGAAGAGGTGTCTCGACTCTCCCAAGTCGCGATATCTGAAACACTCCATATCAGATCAATGGTTTAGATCTCTCCCTTTGATGGACGATTGTGATCATGTCACGACCTTGCACCTCGTGAGTTTCTGCAACTTTGCCTTTAACTTTCCTGATTTGCGAGTCAGCGAAATTCCAATCACTCACCACATGTCCTCTGGCTCCAATGTCTGAGATTTGTTTTCCTCTTCTGCGTTCTCCTCCTTTCTGAATTCAGATCTGATGACCATCGAGGATTCAGGATGTGTGATCCAACAATCACTGAGATTACACTTATGTTCTTTCCATGCCATTATCGTTGCGTTGCTAATCTTGCTATCTTTGGCAAACATGTATACACTCATCATGCTGATCTTTCCATCAATGACAAACAATCATACTCTGCCTTTTGCCTGTAAATATGCCAACATGGGGCACTTCAGTCTAGGTTGATGGTTATGTTAGGTCCCCATAACTCTCACAAGCTTCACAATCTCATTTTTTCATATTTTTGTGACCCATATAATGAAAAAATTGCAGAATGGATGGAGGATTCATACAAAAAGAGCGTTCAAGGGAATGGTAAGGTCATGCTTTCTTTGTTTTTTGATGATGATAAAGGTAATCATGATATATTTTTTTCATTTTTTGATATACTATCATTTTTGTTAGTAAAATTTTATTTTGTTTCCATTGCAGGATTGGAGTTACTCCGATGGCTACATTGGAAGCATGAATTCACTTAGTATTTTGATTTGTTTAGTAGTTAGAGTAGGTTTAGGAATTAGGGTTCCTTTAGTTTTATTTCTCACTGTTTCTCTTTGTAATAATGCAGTTAAAGAACACAAGTGGGCACACCAAGAGAACCATAATATGACTATTATCAGGGAAGTCCACTTTATATCTTTTTCTCTTTGCTTTTCGATGAATATGTATTTTCAAAAGCACAGTATTATCATGAAAATTTTAAATGGAAAGTAAGGAGATAAGTAAATTTGAACTATCAATTCAACCCTGACCCAAGGTTCCATGAGTAGGACTGCACTCATATTAATGAGGATTTGTCTATTTTCTTTTAGGCTCTCAAGAAGTATTTCACCTGATGATTTTTGTTCCACCCTTTTGTACACATTTTTAATTTTCTTTTCTTCTTTTTAATTTTGGTTCTTTTCATTTTTCTTGATTTTGATTTGTTTTCAAAATAAGTTTGTCTGAGTCACCATTTCATTTGTGGAAGGAAAATTAGAATTTTAATTCATTAGCAACAGTTTACGACTCCTCAAAGCACCAGTGCTGTAAATGCTAAAACTCAGATCAACAAAAGTAAATTTTTGTTCAAAACAATGTTCTTGGTTTTTCTTTAAAATTACGAGAAGACACGCTTATCATTAATAAAACTCTTAATGTTGTCCCTTTTTTAAGGAAAACAACTCAATTATACCGTCCTGTCCTCGAGATGGTTTCTTAACATAAATCTAAGTGTTCAGATCATGATGAAGGTCATCAAATGAGAAAATAAGTTATAAAGGATCAAGTTTTGTTTTCAAAATCTGAGATTTTTCAGTATCACCCCGCTCTCTTGAATATCATAAAGTTTCTGCAAATTTATAAACAGATTCTAGAGAGTTGAAAGCACTGCAAAGTGTGGGAAGTGTCTGTAGACCCACTGAGACATTGAACAAATCTATTGGCAGCGGATAAATGCATGCATGATGCCAAGACAACTTCATTGGGGTACTGAACAGGATTGTTGGCAACAAAGAAATGTCAGGTTTAAGAAAATTTTCAGTTATGTATTTTTGAATTGATCAAAAGTAAAGATGTTCTTTATCATGAATGGATGACTCTTGGATAGGACAAAGGTGTTAGAGTGGGTTAAATGACATCCCTGTCGAGGCTATGGACGCCTGCTAGCAGCAGTGGCCTTGTCAACAGTATCGGAGTTGGTTGCCTAAACATCATTTCACTCATAATTGAGATTTGATACCAGATTGAATTTTTGACAAAAATACATCTGATGCTAAACTACATTATTTTCTGAGTTATGATCATAATGCTTGACCCGTTGTCAACTGTTTCTAAAAATGCATTTCATCTGGTTCACCCTAACATGATTTTTATGGTGATGCAAAGATAACTGCTTCACCCAGTACGTCACCATTGTTGGCAGCGACTAATTAATTTTGGTTCTTATCACAATCAAAGTCCCCACAAAAATATCACATCTTTTTGTAGCTGCTATCACCCCCCATTTGTAAATGTTTATATTTTTGAGTTTCGAAGCAATGATTGGATTAAGTTTACCTCATTGAGTTTTTCGCTTGTGTTTTTTTTTTTTTTAATTCATGACTGTAAGAATGAATTTAGAACATAAAATGTGGATTGGTTTTATAATATTTTTACCTTAGAAATATCGTTTTAAAAGTCACGCATATGTGATTAAAATTCAAATCTTGTGAAATGGTTGATTATTCCATTATCAAATTATTTTTTTTATCATGGTTGTTATGAATTCAATGGTTCGATAGTTCATTGTTGAAATGTTTTGACGCATGAAGAACCTTGGTTAACTGTTGATATTATTCTCATGAGTTTAATTGTCATATCAACTTTCATGCAAGTGAGTACAGGCATGTTGTACTTGCACTTTCATCTCACCTTGTTGGCTCGAAACATTAATGAGACCATTTATCATGCACATAGTCGTTTTGTACCCTGTAGGGTTTGGCCATTATCGCGAGGAATGACTTGGAGTCTTCTAAACCTTCTGGTGTTCATTTCCCCTAATTCTCCTTTATGAGTTATGATAGCCCCCAAACTCTATGATTTTCATGCTATTACATCTCGTTTAGACCTGTCTCTGTTGCTCATCTGTTGGAAACCTAAACCTATCCCTTCTGATATTTGTTTCATCCTTGTTGTAGTGGTAATGGTGCCTGTGGTTCATATCGAACCGAACGGATGTCAATCTTTGCTATCCCATGATGACACTATTGACGACCTAAAGGCTCGGGGGTGGGATGTATTCCTCAAAAATTTCAAGGGCTATAATCTCCAGGTTGCAAAATATTTTGCACAAACCTTTGATGGCTTCAGAGCCAAGATTGGAGATATACAGTTGGAACTAACAAAGGATTTTGTGAGCTTGGTGACATGACTCCCATCTTGGAGATATACAGATGGAACTAACAAAGGTATTCCTATTGCTTTGTTAAAACCTAGATGGCATAGTCTCCGTTTAATTCTAAAGCAGTTTGTTACGTGTGAAAGCTGATATGGGCTAGCATTTATATACCATATTCGTTTTCTTATGAATTTCATAGGGTTTGAGTTGGATATGCCTTTTTACCTATTGATGAGTCTTTACAAGTTGTCTAAGCGTTATAAATGACAGGGTATCAATTCGACTCTGTTTCACCATGGACTCGTTAAGATCTTGTTGGTTCATCACTTGTAGAAAATAGGTGATAGTTGGGAAAACTTTCTAGTGACAAATGGATTCACCCAAGATGACACTACATCCAACCCTCTTTTAATTGCAAACCCTAACTTGGATGGGCCAGTGGTTGAAAGACAGTTCGTTAATTCAATTGATGGACCAAAATTTATTAATCAAACCCCTCTAGATAAAGGATTAGCATGTAGATTTTCACCTGGGAGATCTCCGGAACAAATGATTGTCGAATTAAAGGAAAAAGATCCTCATGTGCCTGTGAATGATTCTAGTTTAAATGTTAATGTTAAATCTGTTGTCAAGAATATCCGTAAAGGAAGGAAACAACAGAGCACAGATTTAAGTTTCAAGGATAAGAATGTGGGTCGTCTGATTTCTAGAAAACTAAGAAATAAAAAAGATAATCATCTGAGCTCGATCGATCTGATCGATATCGATGAGTGTTCAGATCGCGAGATAGAGGATTTATTGGTTAGAGAAGACCCAGAAAATCAGTGTTCTAGGAGAGAGGTTATCAACCATGTTGAATAATATGATTTCGTGACAAATTTACCCCCATACCTTAAGGGTAAAGAAGGATTTTTGGGTATCGGGCACTATATGGAACAAACCGTAGGTAAGATTGAAGCACCCCTTTTCAACTGTGTCCCATGTTGATCTGCCATTTCCCCGGTGCACTGTGATAGCTTTCTCGAATGGATAGAGCATTACTACACAAATGTTCCACTCTTACAGGCCCAAATTAAAACCTTGACTTCTCAGAACGCTCTGTTGAAACAAGAGAACCTTGATCTCAAGGCACATACAGAGAGCGAAAATAAATGAATCAAAAGGGATGGAAATATAATCATAAAGAACACGACCAGTTTTAAAGAAATTATAAACTTCGAACTGTTAGATCCCTCTTTGGCTAATTTTTAATGGTAAAACATTTTTTGGTTTTGATTTCATTCAAGTTTGTTATGAAAAATGAAATAAGTAGATTTAATTTAGATTTCATTTGCTAAAAATAAGACTAGCTACATAATCTATGATTTTGTAGCTAAGTCTCTTTTGAATAATTAGTAATTGTTTTTTCTAATCTATCAAATCAGTTTTTCTATTCTTGGGAAATGGAACGTTGTGCTGCTAATTTGTTGGAGAGAAAAAACTTTCAATTATATGCTCAAATGTTCAGTAGTTTCTCCTTTTTTATGTTTTATCAAACTTTGGTTTAATTTTGAAAAAACCAACTCTTGCATGACTGGTTACTATTTTCTCTATTTTTGTAATATTATCCATTTTTTGTGGATTCAACTCTATCCTGTGTGATATGAGCACTTGAATCCTAAAGCAGTTTATATACTGTTCATTCTCAGTAGTAAGGACACCTTTTTTGGGACGCATTATGGACATGTAACTTTCAATACTGTATGGACAAGTTGTTCACACCTCGGCTTTAGACAACGTGACACTGTCCCATTATGTTTTGCCTTTTATATTATGGAATGTTAATATGTTATACATCTTTACTCTTATTAGCATATAATGTTTCATTTTTTTGGCACTTTAAATTATGTTTGTAATTTTTTGTTCATATATCACATCTGTGATCATTATTTCATTTAAATATCATTGATTTATGCTTGATGTTAAGAGATATATTACATGAATACTTTATATTAAATTTCCCTCACTATAAGTATTCGTCATTACAAGATCACATGATCTATATGTTTATTACTCTGTTTCTTATATCTTTACTCTAAAGCACACCTTTGGGTTTACTCTGGGAATGTTAGCGCAAGCCTATTACAGGTTTTTCTCACAGGCAAGATAGCTGGGAGTTTGAATTGCGCAGAGACATAAACTCATTAATTGATTAATCTCATGTTAGTTTTACTCACATTCCATGTATGTTATTAGTTTGTTTATTAATGAAATAGGAACAATTTAGATTGGCTTTGACTGTTATCCTGTTCTTGTTTAAAATTATGTCTTATTAGTATGTGTGAATTCTTATATTTTAAATTATTAAACAGAAAATATAAAAGGTATGTGATTTCTTTATCTACTTCGTAAACAATTGCAAAAACATTGATTTCACAAGACATCTACCAAAACTTGCAAACTGTAAATACCCTATTCATAATCACATGCTTATGTTTCTTCTTTAACACTTGTAAATAATTAAATTCATGTACATAGTATCATAGTTTTTTTTTAGATTAGTTTCCTTTCTTTTTGTCATTTAGGATTTTAGTCGGCCAACGGAGCCATTAAACCCATCCGGTCATCTCACTCCAAACGTCTTGGGTTATTTAGACAACCCCAGTCTGGATTTGACCTTCCAGTTGACGGTGTGTCACTTATGCCCATCAACAGGCCTAGGGTTACCTACTTCCTAGTAGACATTTTCCCCCTAGGGTTTGGTAATTGAAGTCTTGGGCTACCAACACTTCAATTATTGACCCCTCTTGTCTCTATTTCTCTTATTATCATTTGTTCCTTCAATATTTGTCGTTGCATAAAAGGACTCCATTTACCCTAAAAAAGCACTGATCTAAGCCTTACAATTGAGTGATTGACAAAAACTACTCTCAAAACCTTTACCTTAAGCTCTCTACTAACTACTCCTAACCTTAGAATAGTCTAATAGAATAACCTATTTGTTGTTGTTACTAAAGTAAGCTACAACCATCTATTGCAGCATTAAAAGCACCTAAAAGCAATTGTAAATTTGATTTATACAATACCTGATTTGCTTCCGACAAATGCTAGTACTTTGCTATTGTTGAGTAATTATTCTTGGTCATTGTGAAGCCATTTTAAGGCATTTATTGTGAATCAATTATATCATAAACATTGTTGTTACAAAATTATGTTTTCTTCATCATATATCAACTATTGCTTTTATTGATAAAGTCCATGGTTTTATGAAGTCCTAACAACAAGTTGTACTTGCAAAATATATCTTTTCTTGTTGGTTTGTTCTGGGTAGGTACATCTTACTACTTCACTACTTCATTGGTTAAACCTTGGGAATTTATTATCAATGTGACTTTTGAGAGGGGATATTTTCATAGACACTTCAACCTTTGCCTTCTCAAACTCCCGGGTCACCGGCGATGTCTCCCTTGGGCCATCAACCCTAAATATAAAGAGGTATCTTATTGAGGTGACAGTGATAGGACAACCTTCTGTTACATCAATTTTCCTTGCCTTAACCTTTTCCCTTGGAATAAGGACAAATTGAGTGATAAAAGGATGTAATCCTGCAATAGTGTCGGGGAGGGGTTTACTGGAATGCTTAAGTCCTATCGACCTCTAGATTCTACCTTCAAGGGAATAATAAGTTCAAACCCTATGGAAGGAAGGGTGCATCCTTTATACATTTCACTTATATGATCGAGGGCTCATGCCCGTGTCCTTAACCAATTCATGGCTAAGAAATTAGTGCGTATCCCATGAGAGTTTTCGAAGTACCCATGTGGCCAAGGTTTGGGAACCCTGCACTATGTCCTAAATGGAGCTAAGCCTTTCTGGCTTCGGAACTTCAGGAGTTCAGAGCTCCAGAGTGTTTTTACCTTACCATTTGTAAACCGACCGAAAGGCAACTGATTTTTATGGTTACCCATGAGGTTAACCAACACCTAGCGGTTTCCCTAACCAAGACAGATAGACCTTCCCCACCATTAAACTATGATCCACTCATCAATCGTGAAGTAACGCAAGCCACAAGTTCGAGGGTGTTTGGGAGTCCCCTTGGCCATTGGATTTATGCCAAGGTAACTTCAACAAAGTCCTCCTTCGAGAGAATAGGGATGCTAAAGCACAAAAATATCTGAACTCTAGAGTTACGAAGTGATGAGAGCCGTGTATCTGGGGAGTCCGTTAGGAAAACCTATTAACTGTCTGATCAAATAGTGGACGAACCCACGTATGATACTTCGATGAAGTCCTGCTTCGGGAGAGCAAAGCGACCATAAGGCTGAAACTCCCGAAGGCCGGAGCTGCGAAGTGATGAGGACCGTAGATCTAGGGACCCTTTGGGATCTCCCCTGACCATTAGATCTAGACTATGGTCAGCCCAACAATGACCACTTTGAGAGCAAGGAGGAATTCATACCACGGATCCCCTGAACATTGAAGTTATGAAGTAACAGAGGTTGTAGATCTAGGGGTTACGTGGACACACCTTGACCATGAGATCGAAGGGCTTGGAAGGAGATCAATCCAGGGTGACATGGCACACTAACGTCACCCAGGGTGACATGGACCCACTTTTGATGTGCCACGTGTCACCTGGATTCATACGTTTCACAGATCGTACATGCCCATTAAAACGTGACACATGTCACCCACTGTACGGGCCACATGTCCTCTTTGCCTTGCCGCGTGTCATCCCTAGCACTTATCTGTTTGGTCCATTTGGTGGAAGGAGTATTCATGACCCACCTTTACTTGCCTTCGCATCTAGTACATCGCATCTAGTACATCAACATGTGCGAGGGTGGACCCTTCAGGGGAGATCCCTTATTAGTTTGTTTATTAATGGAATAGGAACAATTTAGATTGGCTTTGACTATTATCTTGTTCTTGTTTCAAATTATGTCTTATTAGTATGTGTGAATTCTTATATTTTAAATTATTAAACATAAAATATAAATGTATGTTCTTTCTTTATCTACTTCATAACCAACTGCAAAAACATTGATTTCGCAAGACTTCTACCAAAACTTGCAAACTGTAAATTCCCTTTTCATAATCACATGCTTATGTTTCTTCTTTAACACTTGTAAATAATTAAATTCATGTACATAGTATCGTAGTTGTTTTTAGATTAGTTTCCTTTCTTTTTGTCATTTAGGATTTTAGTCGGCCAACAGAGCCATTAAACCCGTCAGGTCATCTCACTCCAAATGTTTTGGGTTATTTAGACAACCCCGGTCTAGATTTGACCTTCCAGTTGATGGTGTGTCACTTATGCCTATCAATAGGCCTAGGGTTACCTATTTCCTAGTAGCCATTTCCCCCCTAGGGTTTGGTAATTGAAGTCTTGGGCTACCAACACTTCAATTATTGACCCCTCTTGTCTCTAGTTCTCTTATTATCATTTGTTCCTTCAATACTTGTCGTTGCATAAAAAGACTACATTTACCCTAAAAAAGCACTCATCTAAGCCTTACAATTGAGTGATTGACAAAAGCTACCATCAAAACCTTTACCTTAATCTCTCTACTAACTACTCCTAACCTTAGAATAGTCTAATAGACTAACCTATTTGTTGTTGTTACTAAAGTAAGATAGAACCATCTATTGAAGAATTAAAAGCACCTAAAAGCAATTGTAAAGTTTATTTATACACTACCTGATTTACTTCCGACAAATGCTAGTACTTTGTTATTGTTGAGTAATTATTCTTGGTCATTGTGAAGCCATTTTAAGGCATTTATTGTGAAGCAATTATATCATAAACATTGTTATTATAAAATTCTGTTTGCTTCATCATATATCAACTATTGTTTTTATTGATGAAGTCCATGATTTTATGAAGTCCTAAGAACAAGTTGTACTTGCAAAATATATCTCTTATTGTTTCTTTGTTCTGGGTAGGTACATCTTACTACTTCACTACTTCATTGGTTAAACTCTGGGAATTTTTGATCAGTGTGACTTGTGAGAGGGGATGTTTTCATAGACACTTCAACCTTTGCCTTCTTAAACCCCCAAGTCACCGGGGATGTCTCCCTTGGGCCATCAACCCTAAATAGAAAGAGGTATCTTGTTGAGGTGACAGTGATAGGACAACCTCCTATTACACCAATTTTCCTTCCCTTAACCTTCTCCCTTGGAATAAGTACAAATTGAGCGATAAAAGGATGTAATCCTGCAACATTGTCGGGGAGGGGTTTCCTGGAATTCTTAAGTCCTGCCAAACTCTAGATTCTACCTTCAAGGGAATAATAAGTTCAAACCCTATGGAAGGAAAGGCACCTCCTTTAGACCTTTCACTTGTATGACCAAGGGCTCATGCCCGTGTCCTTAACCAATTTATGGCTAAGAAATTAGTGCGTAGCCCACGAGATTTTTCAAAGTACCCATGTGGCCAAGGTTTGGGAACCCTACACTAGGTACTAAATGGAGCTAATCCTTTCTAGCTTTGGAACTTCAGAAGTTCATAGCTCCAGAGTGTTTCAAACTTACCATTTGTAAACCGACCGAAAGGCAACTGATTTTTATGGTTACCCACGAGGTTAACCAACACCTAGTGGTTTCCCGGTTTCCCTAACCTAGACAGATAGACCTACCCCACCGTTAAACCTTGATCCACTCAAAAATCATGAAGTAACCCAAGCCACAAGTCCGAGGGTGTTTGGGAGTCCCCTTGGTTGTTGGATTTACGCCAAGATAACTTCAACGAAGTCCTAATTCGGGAGAATAGGTATGCTAAAGCACCAAAATATCTAAACATCGGAGTTACGAAGTGATGAGAGTCGTGTATCTAGGGAGTCCATTAGGGAAAACTCTTAACTATCTGATCAAACAGTGGACGGACCCACGCATGATACTTCGACAAAGTCCTGCTTGGGGAGAGAAAAGCGACCATAAGGCTGAAACTCCCGAAGGCCGGAGCTACGAAGTGACGAGGACCATAGATCTAGGGACACTTTGGGATCTCCTCTTACCATTAGATCTAGACTGTGGTCATCTTGATGCTGACCACTCCAGCAGAAAGGAGGAATTCATACCACGGATCCCCTGAACATTGAAGTTATGAAGTAACAGAGGCTGTAGATCTAGGGGTTACGTGGACACACCTTGATCATGAGATCAAAGGGCTTGGAAGGTGATCAGTTTGGGGTGAAGTGGCATGATGACATCACCCAGGGTGATCTGGCATGATGACGTCACCCAGGGTGACATGGACCCATGTTTGACGTGCCACGTGTCACCTGGATTCAGACATTTCATAGACACTACATGCCCATTAAAACATGACACGTATCACCCACTGTAGGGGCCATGTGTCCTCTTTGCCTTGCCCCATGTCATCCCTGGCACTTACCTATTTGGTCCATTTGGTGGGAGGAGTATTCGGGACCCACATGTACTTGCCTTCGCATCTACTACATCACCACGTGCGAGGGTGGACCCTTCAGGGGAGATCCCTTATTAGTTTGTTTATTAATGAAATAGGAACAATTTAGATTGGCTTTGACTATTATCCTGTTCTTGTTTTAAATTATGTCTTATTAGTATGTGTGAATTCTTAGATTTTAAATTATTAAACATAAAATATAAAATGTATGTGCTTTCTTTATCTACTTCGTAAACAATTGTAAAAACATTGTTTTCGCAAGACATCTACCAAAACTTGCAAACAATAAATACCATGTTCATAATCACATGCTTATGTTTCTACTTTAACACTTGTAAATAATTAAATCCATGGACATAGTATCGTAGTTTGTTTTATATTAGCTTCCTTTATTTTTTTCATGTAGTATTTTAGTCGGCCAAGAGAGCCATTAAACCCGTCAGGTCATCTCACTCCAAACGTCTTGGGTTATTTAGAAAACCCCGGTCTGGATTTGACCTTCTAGTTGACGGTGTGTCACTTACACCTGTCAACAGGCCTAGGGTAACCTACTTCCTAGTAGCCATTTTCCCCCTAGGGTTTGGTAATTGAAGCCTTGGGCTACCAACACTTCAATTATTGACCCCTCTTGTCTCTAGTTCTCTTATTATCATTTGTTCCTTCAATATTTGTCGTTGCATGAAAGTAATCCATTTACCCTAAAAAAACACTGATCTAAGACTTACAATTGATTGATCGACAAATAATGGACGGACCCACGTATGATACTTCAATGAAGTCCTGCTTTGGAAGAGCAAAGCAACCATAAGGCCGAAACTCTCGAAGGCTGGAGCTGGGAAGTGACGAGGACCGTAGATCTAGGGACCCTTTGGGATCTCCCCTGACCATTAGATCTAGACTATGGTCAGCCCAATGCTGACCATGCCGGGAGCAAGGAGGAATTCATACCACAGATCCCCTGAATGTTGAAGTTATGAAGTAATAGAGGCTATAGATCTAGGGGTTACGTGAACAGACCTTGACCATGAGATCGAAGGGCTTGGAAGGTGATTAGTATAGGGTGATGTGGCATGCTAACATCACCTAGGGTGACGTGAACCCACGTTTGAGGTGCCACATCTCACCTGGATTCAGACGTTTCACAAACCTTACATGCCCATTAAAACATGACACATGTCACCCACTGTAGGGGCCACATGTCCTCTTTGCCTTGCCACGTGTCATCCTTGGAACTTACCTGTTTGGTCCATTTGGTGGGAGGAGTATTCGAGACGCACCTGTACTTGCCTTCACATCTAGTATGTCGCCATGTGCAAGGGTGGACCCTTCAGGAGTCCGGGACTTTGGGACTCCGAGGGTTTGGGATGCAGAGTCATGGGTAAGTTGAAAGGCCCAAAAGATAGAGCCACATGGAGATATTTTTGACCCTTTAGGAGTTTGGGAATTCGGGACTCCATAGGGCATGCATGCAGAAAGGAAAAAGGGAAATCAATGTCGAAGTGCCGAACACCGAGCTTCCCTCTATCTCATGCGTTAAATGAATACCATGTCCCATCATTGGATTGGATGGTGGATGAACCTTCCCTATGGATATAGGAGCTTGGGGATGGTACTAATGAGGTGGAGCCACATGGCCCTAAACTAATAATGCCCGAAGATCTTTGGGAGACCATATCTTGTAAACCAGAGGTCGGATTAGAGCCTGATAACAGTCATTAAGAAGATATGGATGAGTAAAATATTATGAATACCTCGGAGAGATGATTCTAGATGATTAGAGTAATCAAAATTTTGATGCCCCATCCCTAGAAAGGGTACTTAAGGGTCAGGTGTGTTACAAAATTCCAGGAGGTTTTGAATTCATGGGAATTTTGGTTCATGGTTCACAACATAATTCCTATATTGTAATGTACCCAACCACCCCCAGGTTGGGCTATGCTACTTCAAGATGTAACATACCCAACCACTCATAGGCTGGGCACACTACCTCAAAAACTCACTTCTGAACTGAATTTGAATTATGATGAATTTTTAATTAACAAAGGGGAATGAAATAATCACATGTAGAGATCAAGATTCATGCTACACATAAAATAAATGAATGTAATTCCATACACAACAATGACAAACAAGCATGCACATTCTAAACATGAATCTCAAAGATAAAAATTAATACATAGCGGAAATAAATATACAGGTGAATAAAACCATGACAGAGAGAACTTATCTTTAATGAAATGAATCACCAACTGGCTACAAACCAATGATGTTCCACCCAACAATAGACACTTTTTTTCCAAGTCTCAACAAGAATGTCACCCCTGAGCCAGGTTTATGAATCCATAAGGACGGTTCCAGAGTGTCACTCAACTTCCCAACCTAGTCAACACTCAATCTCTCAATGCTTCTCAACACACACAACAATCCAAGGTACACAAAATCTCTTCTATCCATCCTACACAACACAAGAGAATGGACCCTCTTCTCTACCACGCATTCCCTCATGCTATCCACCTCCTTCCAGGGCTCCAGTGCCTCTAGTCAAGAATATACATGTTGGGACTCTCAGGATTCGTAGCTGTGAGAAAAAATTAACACATGCCAAAGAATCTCAGACGTGCAGGCATTAATTCATGGCTGGAATACACCAACCGTCATTATAGCCAACAAAACCATGGCTCCTCTCCAACAATTCGTTTTTGTTTCCCAACCCAAGATAAAAAATGAATGAGGAATAACGAGTGGGTGAAAGAATGAATGGAGAGAGAACATAATGAAAGGTGTGAACATTGAACAATGAGTGAGTGAGTGAAGAAGAAGATGAATAAGAAGAAGAAGAAGAAGGACCCCCAAACAACCCACAAGATAGGTTTATATATTTACTTGCAAATCAAGAACCACATGGCCTTCCCTAAGAAGCTCATGTAACCACTCCTCTCCATTAAAACAATTATGGGTAAATAAAATATAAAATAAATAATTAGCCCCTCAAGCCCCCTCTTTTGTGGAATCATAGCCCCCTATAACTCTTGTCCTTGTCCATCTAGCAGCTAGTGATGTATTTATTGTTAATAATGATCAAAACATTACATTTCCTAGGCACAATGGCCTCTTTTAATTGTTTCGACACTCTGGCCTTTCATAAATTAACAAAATACATTATTTAATATGGGGCTCAAAATATGGATATTACATTCCCATCCCCCTTATTTTGGCACTATCCTAAGTGCATATACAAAACATAAATCGAAATTTTAAAATTTATTCAAAAATTTGCGGGTAGTCTGCCTGTATGGCATCTTCTTGCTCCCAAGTAGCATCTTCAGGACTGTAATAGGTCCACTGGACTTTTACTAGCTCTATAACTCGATTCCAAAGAATTTTGACTTTTCTATCCAATATTCGCATTGGTTGGACCTGAAATTCTCCCTCTGTATCTACCTGAATCAGATGGAAATCAATAACATGGTTAGGATCATGTACATATTTTTTTAGCAAAGAGACATGAAATACATTATGCACATTCATGGAAGAAGGAAATGTAAGCATGTATGCAACTGGCCCTATTCTGTCCAATATCTCAAATGGACCACAGAATCTGGCTCCTATGTTTGTACAACTACCAAACTTCGAAGAGGTCTTCTTGGTCTTCACTTTTAAAAGCACACGCTCCCCCACTTTAAATTCTCTAGTTGTCTTGTTCTTATTTGCATAAATGTTTTGTCTATCTTGAGCCGCCTTTAAATTCTGCTTAATTTTAACCATTCGGTCTTCCATATCTTTGAACAATTTTGGCCCAAGTACTACTCTATCTGTTGGGTTGTCCCAACTCATTGGAGTATTGCATTTTCTACAATACAAAGCTTCAAATGGGCTCATTTTCAATGAAGCTTGATACCCATTATTATAGGTAAACGCAACCAAGTGCAAGTAATCCTCCCACTTAGATGGCTCATCCATCACATACATTCTCAACAAGTCTTCAATTACTTGGTTGACTCTCTCTGTCTCCCCATCTGATTATGGATGGTATGCTATGATAAAGTCCATATTTGTACCAAATCCTTTAAATGATCCCCTCCAGAAATTTGAAGTAAACTTTGTATCTCTATTTGAAACAATTGCCTTAGGTATCCCATGCAACCTAGCAATCTCCCTCATGTGAATTTATGCAATATCAGTTCTTGTATGAGTCATTTTTACAGGACCAAAATGAGCAGCCTTTGTCAATTTATCAACCACTACCATCATTGAATCATGTTGTCTTGTTGTCCTGGGAAATTTAGTTATAAAATCAATAGTTACCACTTCCCATTTCTTCTCTGGAATTGGTAATGGATGTAGAAAACCCGTTGGGTGCCTATGCTCATCCTTCACTCTCTGACATTCCATACATCTAGCAATGTAATCAAAAACATCTTTCTTCATTTCAAGCCAAAAGAATTGGATTCTTACTGCTACAATTGTTTTCTGGTAACTGGGATGTCCGACATACAAAACATTATGCATTTATTCTTATGCATTTCTTCTAATACCAAATTCCTAAGTTCTCTGGTACTAGGAACATAAATTCTATTTTTATGCATAAGTAATCTTTCTTCCTTTATCTCATATTCTTTAATTTTATGTTGTACATTTTCTTTTTGTAATATTTCTTTTACCTGTAGGTAATGTTGATCTGTAACAACATCTAAAATTCTTCTCTTTAAATATGACAGATGCATACTAACAATTGCAGCATGCATGAGATGTACTCTTCTACTAAGTGCATCAAAAAATTTATTTTATTTTCCTTTGATATGCTTAATGTCAAAATCATATTCGCTTAAAAATTCCAGCCATCTCGTTTGCCTGACATTCAAAGTTGGTTGTTCAGAACGATATTTTATACCACTATGGTCTGTTCTTAATTCAAATATCTTCCCCATGAGATAATTCCTCCACATCTTCAATGTGTGAACAATTGCAACAAGTTCCAAGTCATGTGTGGCGTAGTTCCTCTCATATTCTTTAAGCTTTCTAGACTCATAACCAATGACATGTCCATTTTTAGTAAGGACTCCACCAAGTCCTTCCTTGCATGCATCTGTACATACCATATGAATTTCAATTGGGTCAACAATATTTAAAATAGGAGCACTAGTAAGTAATTCTTTCAACAAATTAAAGTTCTCTTCACACTCAGTTGTCCATTCAAATTTAATCCCCTTCTTTTGCAAAGAAGTGATGGGATGAACAATCTTAGAGAACCCTGTTATAAATCTTCTATAGTAACCAACTAATCCCATAAAAGATCTAACTTCTGAAACATTCTTGGGTGTTGGCCATCCTCTAATGGCTTCAATCTTATCTGGATCTACTGCTATACCTTGTTATGAAATAATGTGTCCCAAGTAATGGATCTGATCTTGGTAAAAATAACACTTACTAAGTTTGGCATACAATTGATGTTCCGTCATCACTTGCAATACCAATCTTAGGTGATGTTCATGCTCTTTCTCTGACTTAGAATAGACAAGTATGTCATCCAGGAATACTATGACAAACTTATCCAAATAATTTCTGAATACACCATTCATTAAGCACGTAAAGATAGTTGGTGCATTGGATAGTTCAAATGGCACCACTACAAATTCATAATTCCCATACTTGGTTCTAAAGGTTGTCTTATGGATTTATTCCTCCTTGATTATTACCTGATGGTATCCTGATCTCAAGTCTATCTTTGAAAATATCTTTTCCCCTCTTAGCTGATCAAAGAAGTCATCAATTTTGGGTAGATGATACTTGTTCTTTACCGTGGCTTTATTCAACTATTGAAAGTCAATATACAACCTCAAAGTTCCATCCTTATTTTTGAAAAAGAGTATTGGTGCTCCCCAAGGTGAAACACTTGGACATATGTACCCTTTCTTTTACAATTCTTCCAACTACATTTGCAATTCTTTTAATTGTGGTGTACTCATTCTGTAAGGTGTTTTTGATACCGAGGCAGCTCCTGGCACTAAATCAATAGAGAAATCTATCTCCCTCTTTGGTGGCAGCCCTAGTATTTCTTGGAATACATCTTCAAATTCTTGTAGTACCAAAAATTCTTCAAGGCTTGGCCCCTTTGTATTTTCTGAATACTCCACATGGGATACAAACAATTCACATCTTTTTCTGAAACATCTCTTCAACTGTAAGTCTGAAATCTCCCTTATAGATATGGGTCTTGGAACTCCTTTCATAGTGCTCTATTTTCCTTCTTCATTAAGACATATAAATGTATTATTATGGAAATCTAGGACATCATGATGCTTGTCCAACCAATCTATTCTAATTAGAATATCATAAGACCCCAATCATATAATATTTAAATCAACATTAGTATTCACACCATTAAGACTTATGGAACAACCTCTGACCATATCATGGATTCTCCTTTTGGTTCCAGTGGCTAGCTGAACCAAACTTGATTTTTCAAGTTCACTTTGCTCCAAATGTAAAATATCCACTATTTTAGGATTAATGTAACAATGAATTTCTCTTGAATCAATTAAAATAACAACATGTTGATTAATGATCTTACCTTTAACCTCGATCATATTGGATTGGTACTCTTCTTGTTGATCATCTAAGGCTGCATATATTCTTCCCATGTCTTCTACTGTTGTAGCCTATTAGATGTTGTGCATGGTCTTCACTTTGTCTTTTCTATGAGAGAAATCCTTGTACATGTGATCTTCTTTGCATCCCCAACATTGGATTGGTGGCCTTCCCCTTTTTCCCAAGGAGTCTTCTCTCTTGGATTCATCCTTAGCATACTGGTCGGGATAATTTTTATTTGGGCTATATCTATTGAAAGGAGGTTTGAATTCTTTCTTTCTCCGGTCAGACTTCTCCTTCTTCTTATCCTTCAAATATTTCTGCAAAGACTCTTTTCCCTTTCCTTTCTCATACAAGTAATTAGCCTTCCTAATGGTCTTAGTCGAAGTGCTAGGTTCATCATATTGAATATTCTCTTTATAAAATGATCACAGTCCACTCAAAAACCTTTGTATTTTCACCTTCTCATATTTTATAAACCCCACATACTTTAGTGGCCCCAAGAACTTATTTTCATACTCTTCCATGGTCATGCTTCCCATCTTGAGTTCAAAGAAATCCTGCATTTTCTTGTCATAGAAGTGCTCTCAAAGGTACTCCTTTTAAAAATATTTCTTGAACTGCTTCCAAGTTGTTGGGTATGT
>ML777941.1:948922-977625 GCA_009831015.1 Picea engelmannii | reverse complement strand
AAGGGGCATGAAATACTCACATGCATAGGTCAATATTCATGCTACACATAAAATAAATGAAAGTAATTCCATACACAACAATGACCAACAAGCATGCACATTCTAAACATGAATCTCAAAGATAATAATTAATACACAGTGGAAATAAATATACATGTTAATAAAACCATGACAGAGAGCACTTATATTTAATGCAATAGATAACCAACTGGATGCAGACTAAGGATGTTCCATCCAACCATAAACACTATTGTTCCAAGTCTCAACAACAATGTAACCCTCGAGATAGGGCTATGAATCCACAAGGACGGTTCCAGAGTGTCACTTTGCTTCCCAACCCATTCAACACTCAAGCTCTCATGGGATTCTCAACACACGCAACAATCCAAGGTACATCAAATCTCTTCTATCTAGCCTGCACAAACCAAGAGAATGGACCCCCTTCTCTACCATGCAGTCCCTCATGTTATCCACCTCCTTCTAGGGCTCCAGTGCATCTGGTCAAGAATCTTCATGTCGTGACTCTCAGGATTCAAAGCTGTGAGAAAAACTTAACACATACCAAAGCATCTCAGACATGTAGGCATTAATTCATGGCTAGAATACACCAACCGTCATTACAGCCAACAAAACCATGTCTCCTCTCCAACAATTCGTTTTTCTTTCCCAAGCCAACATAAAAAATGAATGAGGAATCAGGAGTGGGTGAAAGAATGAATGGAGAGAGAACACAATGAAAGGTGTGAACAATGAACAATGAGTGAGTGAAGAAGAAGAAGAGCCCCCAAATAACCCACAAGATGGGTTTATATATTTACTTGCAAATCAAGAACCACATGGCCTTCCCCAAGAATCCCATGTAACCACTCCTCTCCATTAAAACAATTATGGGTAAATAAAATATAAAATAAATACTTAGCCCCCTCTCTTGTGGAATCATATTCCCCTATAACTCTTGTCCTTGTCTGTCTAGTAGCTAGTGATGTATTTATTATTAATAATGATCAAAACATTACATTTCCTAGGCACATTGGCCTCTTTTAATTGTTTGGGAACTCTGGCTTTTCATAAGTTAACAAAATACATTATTTAATATGGGGCTCAAAACTGAGGTATTACATATATGATGATGTGTGTTTTTTTTTTGTGAATAAAAAGTGGATCCTTAAATTAATTTCATTTGGAGGTTTACATGGAAGATCTGCAACTTATCTGCTTACAGCAAGGGGCTATCAGCGAGTTCATCAGGACCATATCAACGGTCTAGATTTCCTCAGAATCAATTGTCTTCTCTCGCTTTTCGCAATTTCACGTTTCATGACTTGGGCAAACAACTTCCTTCATGTTGCAGACTCCTGATAGCCGAAATCCTGAAATTCCCTCGCTTCATTTCCATGGGACTAGATCGACAATCTAGTTCTCTTTTGGTGCCAACGATCTTGATCTGATCTCGTTTATCATGATTTCGCATATCACGATTTCGCAACTTTGGGGAGTGGCTGCCTACAAGCTTTGGACTCTCGATAGCTAAAATCCTGAGATTTCCTTGCATCATATCCATGGGACTAGATCAACGGTCCAGATCTGTTATGGTGCCAACGGTCCTGATATGATCTCGCTTATCATGATGTCGCATTTCACAATTTCATGACTTTGGGTAATAGCTGCCTTCAAGCTTTGGACTCCCAATAGCCAAAATCCCGAAATTTCCTCGCGTCATATCCATGGGACCAGATTGACGATCCATATCTATTCTGGTGCCAATGGTCCTGATCTGATCGCTCTTTTCACAATTTTGCATTTCGCGATTTCACAACTTTGGGTAATAGCTACCTTCAAGCTTTGGACTCTCCATATATATGATGATGGGTTTTAACAAAGTTGTATTTATTTAAATGATAATTATGGATATTCTAAATTAACATAAATACGCTAACCTTTTCCAGCATATACAACTAACCTAATATATATATATATATATATATATATATATATATAATAATAATAATAATAATAATAATAATAATAATAATAATAATAATAATTATCTATTTTTAAGGTCACAGCCAAGCCAGACACCAACTTGGTGTATGAGACCCCCTTGTTTGTGGGACAAGGGACCCCCTCTGCCCAACGATTTGACTAGTAAAGTCTATGAAGGTATACATACCCTAACCCCCTGTGGATTTGAACTTATGACCTCTTAATAGGAAAAACTTGTTCTTAACCATTAGACCCACTCAAAAAACACTTATTCTTAACTGTTAAACCCACTTAAATTATATATATATATATATATATATATATATATATATATATATATATAATTAATTATAAAATAATTATATAAAACTTACTCCATATCTCTTTATTATTTATTTATCACATAGGTGTATTAATAATTTGATTGACACTCATATTACAAAACCGCAAACATTTATATATGAATGTTTTTGTACCTTGAGAATTATCTCATAGCCAATATATTTTCTCAATTCATAATCATACTACACCTTATATATTTTATGATATAAACATAACACTTCATCACGATATCAACACTAAACTTTTTCTTAAAAAATTACATAAAATCATTTTATAAAATAAATAAATAAAAGCAAAAATTGATACCTACTATGTTATGTTATTCACACTTGAATATTACTAAATTTTGGTAATAGCTACCTTCAAGCTTTGGACTCCTGATATATATGATGATCGATATATATGATGATGAGTTTTAACAAAGTTGTATTTATTTAAATGATAATTATGGATATTCTAAATTAACATAGGGATCTCCTCTGCCCAACGATTTGACTAGTAAAGTCTATGAAGGTATACATACCCTAACCTCCTCTGGATTTGAACTTATAACTTCTTAAGAGAAAAAACTTGTTCTTAACCATTAGACCCACTCAAGAAACACTTGTTCTTAACTATTAAACCCACTCAAATTATATATATATATATATATATGATTAATTATAAAATAATTATATAAAACTTACTCCATATCTCTTTATTATTTATTTATCACATAGGTGTATTAATAATTTGATTGACACTCATATTACAAAACCGCAAACATTTATATATGAATGTTTTTGTACCTTGAGAATTATCTCATAGCCAATATATTTTCTCAATTCATAATCATACTACGCATTATATATTTTATGATATAAACATAACACTTCATCACGATATCAACACTAAACTTTTTCTTAAAAAATTACATAAAATCATTTTATAAAATAAATAAATAAAAGCAAACATTGATACCTACTATGTTATGTTATTCACACTTGAATATTACTAAATTTTGATAATTAAAAATAAAAAAACTTTATCACGACTAAATACCTATGGTTACATTGATATTTTGTTTTAAATTGAAAATGAAACAAGATAGAAATGTTAACCATATTTTGTTTTAAATAGAAAATGAAACTTTCAGATGTTTTCATACAAAATAATATGAAATGAAATACAACTATACTACTCAGAGAATGAATAATATAGAGATAATGAATCTGAATGAGTGCATTAATTGACATGGGCTAATTATAATAATCTACAAATTCGTTAATGCATTGAAATTTCTCGGACATTGTTAATCCAACATGGACATTGTTCCATACATATACAAAATCATTGTTTAGATTAAAAAATCATTGCCAGTTGACCGAAAAGTTCTAAGTCGGGTATTGGGTTTAGTTGACAAGGTTGACTAGCCCCTACAACATCTACCCCCACCTCAATTCCTTGCTCGTCTTGAGCAAGAGGGGGTCATACAAAATATTTTTTTCCCATATTTTGATTACAAAATTACAGTAGATGAAGAAGTATAGATGGAGAGAGAAAGAGAAGTATGTAAGAAGAAGAGACAAGACATTTATGCGGTCGACCGACTTAGGGTACTATTTTTGACTGAGCTATTGTGCCTAGAGTTCCACTGCTAGCTTTGTTGATTGCTCTGTTCTTTTCACTTTCTGTACTGACCTTGAATATGTCTGAATAATACTAGGGGCTGAATTCTTTGTTTGCTAGATGAAGTCGCACCAAGTGCTGACTTCCTACTGAGCTTCGACATTTAGAATCTTTGACTCAGTGATCACCTCGACTTTCTCTGTTATACTAGTTGTCTCAGAGGTGTCTGATTCTTGATCAAATTGTTGCTCTGTATGTTTCATTCACCCTATTAATTGGCTCAAGCAACTGGCTTCCTAGTCTGTTTCTAGTTGCACTTTGTGTCCCTCTTTATGCCATTCCTGCTCCCGCAGTGTTAATTGTTGTTCTATTTCTCTTTCTTTTTCCAACTAGAGGGTGAGGGATTCTTTTACTTTGTTATCCATGGTTAAGTTCCTTGATCGTTTTATACTGTCTATCGTAGCCATTTGTACCCTACATTTACTGAATGCTTCTGCAAAATGAATTGACCATTCATTTACCACCAGGCTGAGTGTGATGGCTTCTTTGGTTAATTTATGTACATTCTGCATGTAGCCTTTCAAATTATGTTGTTCTACTTCTAATACCATGCCTATTTCATATTGGGTTGTCCAGACTTATTTAAGTGTTAATTCATGTTTTTGCTCGACTTCTTCTTTTTATTTCTTCAATACCTCTACTTGTTGTCGATAATTTTTACTATTTTCAATCATTTTGTCGATCAGTTCCTTGAAGCCGCCTAAGGGGTTCAACGCCTATGAAATATTCTCTATCCCTTCATTCAACCTGACTACTTCTCTGCATCCTTCCAAGATATTCTTTTTTTCTTGTTTTAGTCGTTCAACCCAACTTCCTTCTTTCAACAACTTCTTCCATCTCCTTGTTGATTCTTTAAAGATGGCTCAATGTAAGTCGAACAAATGTTTGTAGGAGATGGAAATTGGGTCGAATGAGGTTTCAATCGACAACCCTAGTGGAGTCGCTATTCCAATCGTTCTAATGGTGATAATGGACGACTTCCTTTTCTTTCGTTTATCTATAGATTTGGGTGTTTGGCCATCTTTTGTTACTGTTTGTTGTGTTTCCAGGATGCTTTATTCACTTGTTTCATTTTTTTCTTCTTCCTCGTGCTCCTTGTTTTGTTTGTTCATCTTTTCTTTGTCCTGAATCTCTAGCTCTTTTGCATTAAACTACTCAGTGTCCGCGGGAGCTGTCTCCGATAAAGGTTTTTCATTCTGCAACTTTTTGACGTTCTCCGCTTGAGTGTTTGGAGTGTTGTTTTCTTGCTCCGTGTCCTTATCATTTTTGTTAATCCTGACCTGACGTGTTTCAACTGAGCGTAAGACTTCTTCTTGATGATCTAATGCTTCAAATGGATGGGCTTCATGTTGTTGTATTGGGATGGTAAGTTCATTGACTTGTATTGATTCTACTGACTATTGTACTAGTTTTGCGTCGATTTCTTCGACCGACTCCTGCTACTCCATGTTGATAGTTTCTATCTCGACGTCATCCATATTGACCGGTTGATCCAACTCTGTGGCTTCAGATGATTCATTGATGATGAGTTGCCTCTTCTTTTTCTTTTCAGTTACTTCTGCTATGACCATGACTTGTCCTTACACTTGATTCTTTTCTTATGAGTATTTTTCTTAAGTCGGTTGAAGATGTAGAAGGTTGGGAATATATTCTTCTATCTTATATCGGGCTTGACCATGGGTTACTTTCCCATTCCATTTTATTTCTACTTTTCCTTTAGTGTTATGGATACTCCTTAAATACTTTAACTTTTCATTTTTTTACCTGAATTTGTCTAACTACCTTTTTTGTTTATTAGTTTTAAGCAAGGTTTATTTCTTATAAGTTTGATTAGTTAATTTAGTCGGTTCCTGTTGGAAAATCCTTGCTAAATTTTGCTATCATGGTTCTCTTTTCTTTTATACTTGGTATTTATTTAAACGACCCCCATTAATTAGTTTCTTAAACAGATTCCCCAATAACGTTCTGAGTTGGACCACTCTGGTTGGTCAAATGTATTCCACCACATAAGGCCCAAACCATGTTGTTTCCAATTTTTTGGTTTTTCCTTTTATACGACTTTCATATAGTAAGACTAAGTCTCCCTCTTTTATATCCTTTTTCTTCAAGTGACGATCATGCCAAACTTTTTACTATTGTTTATGAAATTCTTGATGATGAATCACTATTAACCTCTCTTCCTCTAGTTTGTTCAGTTAGTATAGTCGGTCATTCAGGAATTGGCTCTCGTCGAATTTTATATAGCTATGACCTTGTTGGAATTAGTCAAAAATTGTAGCGGAATTACAACTTCCTGGCCATAGACTAGTTTGAATGTTGTCTGTCTAGTCAATCTTTTGAATACTGATCTTTATGCCCATAGGAATGCATGAATCTTATCATCTCAGTCATCTTTATTTATGCCACAAATTTTTGTAAGTCCCTTGTGTAATTTTTTATTAAATACTTCAAATTCCCTATTTGTTTGTGGGTGGTGTTGAGCACTCAACACACCCTAAAAATCTTATGCCATATTTTACTTTTTGGGTACGACTTGATCTGTTGCACTGTCTAATTCGACCTTAGTATGAAAAATGTTGAATTTTCTTATCATTTTGTTTTCCATTTAAGTATTTCAAAGTTTGCGCGAGCATGCGAAAACCAATAACTTAAAATACTAACATCTAAATTAGAAAATATTCAATCAAAGCTTTCCTCGACGCGCTTAAGGAATTCAACATTAGGAAGGATTAAGAGTGAAATAAATCACTCGAGAGAACCAAAGTCGCCAAGTTCCAATCTTCGTTGGCATCGGCAAACGAAAGATGCTCTTTCACGACAATCATCACGCAAGGACATTGCCGATAACCGATTCCCTTCGGCGTCGGTAAGGAGCAAAAAGAGTAGGCGTTGCACGAATAAAGGAAAGGTATCGTCATTCGCCGACTTCCAAAACGTTTTCGGTATCAAGGGTTTTTCAAGGATGTTAACTCACAAAGAAGACACTTGATAGGTTTATTGCCGAAAGCAAACCTTCGATACCTTTTCGGCATCGAAAGTCCCAAGTTTATCTTAAAGAATTTGACTTGAACAAAGTCTCGAGTCCGACCATTACCCATAAGCTAAGTTCCCAGCCTTTAGTACCTTCTATCTCGAGTCAGTGGTGCTACGTCGGTACCGTACAATGAAATCAATCGACATCGAAGGTTTTTTGTAGAAGGATATCAATAAAAAAACAAAGCAAATAGAAGCAACACTAAGTGTAAAATCGGGGCTAACTTACAAGAAAATGTGGACAAAGAGCATGATATACACACACCAAGAGAGGAAATGATGCATTGAACTGCTATAACCAGAGCCCATTCATCAAAATTTTGAGACTTTATATATTAGATTTTCGTCAAGATCAGGTTACATATAGTTGACACTGTCTACACCTTTTGTCCAACCAACTCGGTTACATTAAGAAAATGAAAATCTCCTTATGAAATGGGAAAATTATCAAAGTTCCACATCGCGTCTGAGAATGCAAAACAAAGTTTGCCAATCATGCCTCTTCTGCACGTGGACTTTCTTCCCGACTACTTCGCTCTCCCTGAGGTGTTTTCATATTTTGTTCTTCTGATAGTCTTTGCACCTCGCGCAGCTACACAATCATATCTTGCACCTCCCGAAGTTGCCTCTTGAGCCAGGTTGCATTCCCTTCACAACCTTGAGGTGCTGACAGCTCAAGGGTCTTTTCTGCCAACTGTTGTCGAAGTTCTCTATTTTCTTGGAAGAGTTCAACTATGGTGATTTCTGCCTGCTCTAGCTGCTGACTAGGTGCTCGAATGTTAGAACCCAAGGCTTCTGTCCTTCTCATTCGGTTCCCTCTTCCTCAACTTATGGTTTCGACAGGCTCTATCTGGATAGCGTGCATTAGGAATTCCTTAGCGGCTGATCATGCGTGTGAATCAATCAGGATTTGGATTTCCCCTGCCACTTATTTATTCTTCCTAGGCCTTCCTCTCTTCTGTAGTATCTACTATTGAGGAAACGTGACTTCCATCTTGTTCCCTTCCGATGTAACCTCTTCCACTTCGGCCTCTGCACGGGGCGATACCATCGTTTCCGTGTGAAGGTTGGAATCTCCCTTTGAAGCCTCAGGAACACTCGGTGCAAATAAGAATGAGTCCTAGGCATTTTTTCGCTCAGGCCTGGTGCTTCGGCTGCCTCGCAAGCCCCGTCCTGCATTTTGAGGAGTTCCCATGGTGCGAAAACGTTTCTACCTTATATGTGGAGGGTTTGACAAAGGCCCAAAGCCAAGAAGTTCATCGAATTGATCTCACGAGATGAGTCACCTATGGTACATAAGCTCGGCTGGTGAGTAGAACACATCCATAACATCTAGAATTTATAATGGAATAGGGCAGTGAGCCAAAACGTGTCCAGAAAAACTAAATGCCTTGCGACAGGATGTTTTAAAGAATTATTGTGTCACATTCGCATGACGGGTATGATTCAGGGCATGTAAGATGCAACCAATAGGAATTGCGGAGGATGGGTGGTACGATCATCTCAATTTCTTTCAATTTCCCTAGCCTCCATAATGAGCTAATGATGGTGGATGCACTTGCTGATGCGACTTCTGTTTGAACAATCTGCCTCGACCTGAAGCATTTAACAACTTCCCTTATGACAATGTATAATATTTTTGGAACTTACTCATACGTTTGGCACCTATTCGGCTCTAACATCATTTCTCAACCCCAAGGGAAAACCAACCACTAGCGTGACTTTGAATCTCATGTTTTCCATACCTGATCTATCATGCTATGACGCGTGGATGTCACCCACCCTAAATGAAGAAAAATGGCGGCGCTAACAGAGAGGGTGCAGGTAATCCAAAAGGTTGTAGAGATCACGTAAGTATCAAACAACCAAACTTAGAGAGATTTACAGGTATGCATCAATCTGTTTTCTTCCCGCTTACGCTTTTCATATATTTTGCCGAGTATTTTTCTATAAGCAATTTCTAAACAATTTTAATTCTGATTGCAGGAAAGATCCCTCTGACTATCAAGAAAAATTGGCTCCGTAACTTTGCTGGGGAATCTGAGAGAAACTGAATCCAAAGGTCAATAAGAAATGAAGGATATCAGACTCCCCGAGTTCAGTACACCCGACGATTTCGTCGACTTGTGTGACATAGTTGAATCGCATGCCAAGAAAGATTCGTTATGGGCCGAAGAACTAACGAAGGTGACCGACGCAGTGCCAGGACAAGTGCAACAATTTATGGAACATCTGATTAGAGCTTGGACTATGCTAGAATAGTTAAATACCAGTCTGGTAAAATACCGGGTGCATGCAGTAGAGGTCATAGGAATTTACGTGACACCGATGGAACAAGATAGATTTCCATGGGCCCAAACCTGCAAGGAGTTGTTCATCAGTTGGTCAGAGTATGAGAAAAGTCACCCTTTCAAGTGATATCTTCAGTTGACTATTAAAGAAAATGTTAGAAGTGGACACCACATGGTGAATTTTTGTTTTGTTTAAACTACACTTAGCCATTATTTTCAGTTGAATTTTATGTTATAAATAAGAACATCGACCAATTAGTTAAAGGTCGATGGTTATTGCAAAAAACTCTTTCTTTTTGGTTGTTAAGAATTATTTTGAAGCTGCCTTTAATAGAGAGGTCCTTCTGGACCAGAGACAAGTTATTTTCATCAAATGCATGCGTTGTTGGACGTGGAGAAGAACTATTTCCTATCTCGTTTCATGAATGATGTTGTAATGAGTAAGATCTATTTAATCTATTGTCAAGTTATCTGGTGCAATATTTTGTTGTTCTTTACTTTAATGATGAAGATGAATCATTGTGTTCTCATGTGATGGATGATTAATGTAGGTGAATTATTTTTCTTTCCATTATCTTATTACATATGTTTTTTCTTTCTGATAATTAGTAGCTCAGACAGTAATTGTATTCTCACATGGTTAATGTATTAGTACTAGGCTTGTGGTATAAAATTTCCGTCTGCATGCTTGAGTAGCGGGTTATCCCAAGCTCAACCTCTTCCCTAGTAGTTAAAACTTAATTCTGATTTTTTCCAAGTTGGTTTATACTAGCTTACATCTCATATTGGTCCCACCCAAGAGAAAATACAAAAAGAGATAGTCCAAATGGAAGGAAGAGCCTTCACAAGAAAACGTAAAGCCCATCGATAAATTGGTCGGATTGCAAGATCTGGAGAACCATTCCACTATTAAACGCTACAAAGTCTAATTGGGCCTCGTTGGCGGGTTTGGTTCCTAATGTTGAATTAAATGGATCTAGGACCCATCAACATAATTGGCACTAGAAGGATGGCCTGAGAATGAATGGTTGAATATATATTTCACATAGTATTTCAAACAACCTATAGATTCAAAACAACCCACATACATGGCTAGTCATTCCCAAGACAACCCACACACACTGAGTACTCCTGAAATGAGTAACTCACCCCAACCTGAGGAAGAACAATTGTTCCTTGAAGTACCTTACACTCTCCCTCACGAGGAGTTAAATCAATTTAGAAGAATCACAAGAGCATACACCCGACAAATCGGTGCATTGTCTTTAGCTCCGATACTTCCTCAAAGAAAAAAGATAAGTATACCAGTGGTCAATACTCCTGACAAAGTTTTCGTGCACATGGTAGAAGACTTGATAGACTTCGCAATCACCGAAATCCAAGATCCTCTTGATCTAATACCCGAAATGCCAGCTAGCGACGTCTCTAAACCAGGTGATTTTTTGGAAGAGCAAGAGCTTAACTCAAAATACAAAGATATAGAGGGTAACAAAGACCATGAGGAAGAAGGGGAAAACCCGCCCTAGAACAATTAGCCTTGGTTGGCTGGAGATGCTTTGGCCATCCCGAGATGAGTTCACAATCTTCCCCGACAACCAGAGAAGCTGTTAGAACCCTATATAATAGGGGATCAGTGTTCTGAATAATGTTTATGATTTCCAGGCGCATGTGTTCGCTCACGACGCTTGGCGAAGGTGGCAGAAAATGCCCGACACTGACCAAGAATAAGATGGATGCTTGCACGCGAACTTCAAAGCAAGTTTGGTACATTTTTAGCAAAAAATGGTGGATTGGTTTGAAAGGGTAAAAGTCTAATTCTGGTGGGCAAAGACAAAATTGTTTTGTTCGCAAAAATTTGGTGAATTTGGAAAAAATTCAAAATGGCCCCTCGACCTTTGCTTTTATGCAGTAGCTTTATAAATTAATTAACCAAAGTTTCACCAAAAAGATTACATTGGCCTGTAGCCAAACCTCCTAGTGCTCGACACCAAGGGATAAGCACCATTTCACGCACCAAACGCAAACACACAAAGCAACGCCAACACCAATACCAAACCCCCAAAGCCCAAGCCTCGGGCTCATTACTTGACATACCATGTGACTGTTGTTTTATTTAAATGCGCAAACTCCATTTCACCATGCAAATGTGGGATGTTGCCCACAGGAAACCAAAAAATATATGAAATGCAGTTTATATCCCTCTGCCAGGGGTTTGAATTAGTTGCAAGGTGTCCAACGCAGAGAGACATGCGTGCCTAGAAGGAGACTATGTGTATCAGGTGTGCTTATGAACCCTAATTTGTAATGAGAATGTTGCTCTAGCAAAGAAGGCAGAGTCTTCTTCAAAGAATACCACAGAAGTGATCTTTGGGAAAGATAGAAAAGGTGAACCCTATGAACCTCTTGTTACTGAAGTGCCTATTAGAAATGACAAAGGTAAAGGCTCTGTCAGTGATCAAGATGTTGTTGAATCTATGGATGAAGGGATAATGGACAAAGAGGAAAGCGACGAGGAAGATGTCGGTAAGGGTGTTGATGTGGACTCTGGAACCCCATGCTATACATCATAGCCATATTTGTCAGATCTACCTCCACAGGTTTCTGATACCAAAGACATGCACTTTAATTCACCTCTGCGAGTTGCAGATCTTAGAACCCATGGTGATTTTGGTAGGAAAAATGCAGAAAATAATCGGCATGGGGAATGTGATTTGATCATGGCTATATTTCTCCATACTTTGTCACAGATATTGAGAAGATGTCCATGGAGTATGAGAATGGCAAGCTGTTGTTGGTTGATAAGAAGAATCCAGTCAAAGGGTGGCAGTGGAAAGAAACGACGGGTCGTTTTTGATATGTCAGACTATGAAAATGAAGATGAGATGTTCGGTTCAGAAAATGTCATAAGCTTGGCCTCTCCAGAGCCTCCTAAGCAAGACCTGGTGCTAAAACTAAACTTGAGACTGTTCAAAACACAGATGCACCTCAGGAAAACAAAGATATTAAGAGAGGGAAAGATACACGACAGGGGAACATTCTTTCATTTTTCAAGAAGAGTTGAACTTGCATTCACATCAGTAAATCCCGACCAGACAAGCATTAATGAAATTTGGAACTTAGCTTGAGAATTTTATGAACGGTCATTTAGTGCATATGTAAATGCTTCTAGCAGATCTGACATTAGGTTTGGTAATGATATTTCTGGATTGCTTCAGAATCGGGGTACAAGTCTTCTTTCATTAACTGAGCATCCATTGTTGAATTTGCTGGAGCATTCAAGCATGCTGAGGAGAAGTTAAAAAATGCTGCAAACTTCTCTCAAAACAGATGCTCGTGTTCGTGTTTCCTTGGGAAGTTTTTCATTGCACAGGAAGACAAGTTTTCTCATGCCACAGATCATCAACCACAGGTGCTAAACTTACTGGAGAAAATCTATCAAAGAACGCTAGGGTGTTGCTCTGCAAATTGATGCTACCAATTTAGATTCTTTGATTGACCTTGAAGTATGTCTCACATCAGCAAAGAATTCTCTCCGTTCAGGGGAAAAGGAAAGGGCCACTACACCTATGGGAATGCCATCAACCAAGGTTGCCTACAGATCTCTATTGGCTGATATGGTCCAGCCAAATGCTGTTAAGGAGCTATGCAAGCTATGGGTCATTGTATCTGGGGAGGCTGCTAAAACTTGTGCAGAGGAAAAATGTTTGCAAGACGATAGTGCAGATTATAGTCACCCACAGAGAATGGATGAACAGAAATCTGAGGAGCAGAAAGACAAAGGAAATAGCTTGATAGCTCAGGGAGATAAACAGTTAAGAACAGGTGGCATAGCAGTTACACACAGGTGGCAGAGCATCATTGTTTAAAAGCATTGATAAATACAACTAGCAACATACCTCAACCAACTCAGGATTCGACTACTGTTTATGGTGAGGTTGTTAGAATCCAATTGCCAGAAAACCATTAACTAACTCCAAAGTTAAATCAGCAATTGCCAAATCAAACTTGCTTGGATTGGTTGGTTTGTTTGTTTTTGAAACAGTCCATAGGTGTCAAAGCATTGTAACTGTTTACTATTTTTAGAGTGCAGAGTTAAAGCGCAAGTTTTGGAGGATTGATAGGCTGGGAGGGGGTTTGTTTTCTTATTTATAAAGCTGTAAAGAGAAGAGAGGGGGTTCGAATGGGCTGGCATTAGAGGGCTCGACCTGTGGAATGTTTTCCATTTGGTTAGAGTGTGTTTCAGGAGTAGAGGTCTTTCTGATTAGAAGCTCGACCTGTGTGAGAGGTCCAGAGCTGTAATTTTCATTTTCTTTGCTGGAGCATAGGCTGTGTTTTAGCCAGAGAATTTCTCTGTAATCCTTTAATGATATCAGTGAATATTTCTCTGTAATTTTTATGACAGATCAGCAATAGACATATTTCTTTGACAGCATTCTTGTGTAGTGATAGTGGTGGTGTTCTTCCTCTGTTTAATGTTTTTCCCTGTGGTCATGATGCTCGTTTTATTTTTCTTATTATTAGAAGGAAAGTTATAGGGGAAAATTTTATCAGCGTATACTTTTCCTCTCGGCTTTTGATGATCTTTATGTTTTCTGCAAAAGCTTAGTTTAGGAATTCTTAACTACTCCTTGGCATGGCTTTTTTCTCACCTATTTTTCCTCAAATTAACGCCATCTAAACTCAATACGATCCATTATTGTTGCTACCTTGCCTTGTGAAAGAGCTCTGTCCATATCTGAG
Organism: Picea engelmannii; assembly: GCA_009831015.1. Lineage (NCBI taxonomy): Eukaryota > Viridiplantae > Streptophyta > Pinopsida > Pinales > Pinaceae > Picea > Picea engelmannii. Next base: position 963,568 of record ML777941.1, on the reverse strand, counting down.
ATTGAATCACCTATTCTAAAACGCAGACCCCATTTGCCCAATGGCCCTCCTTGCTGTCCCAAATTGACCATTTAAAAACCAAAATCAAAACCTTGTACTTCTATAACTAGCCTAAAATCCACTACAAACCAAGTTAAATCCTAAAGAGAGATCCCTCTCTGAGTCTTGGAGGGCTAGATCCAAGACTCAAAGCGGTTTGAGGTTACCTCTATGTTTGCCTCAGCAGCCTTAGGCAAATTACAGAGTGTTAACAGAAGCTACTTCCTAAATTTGACCCCGAAACTTCAGGATTTCCTGAAGATCATATCAAGAAGTTCATACTAGTGATCAGACTTATGAATGTCAAACATGAAGGCGTAGTATGCATACTTTTCCCTTATACGTTTGAAAATTTAGCTTCCACGTGGTATTTTAACCTATCGATAGGATCAATCACTAGCTGGACGAAGTTCCAAAAATATTTTCTAGATAAATTTGCAGAAGAGACTACTATGAGAGCTCTAATGGCTAAGTTGTTCACCACCACTATGAGTTTGAAATAAAGGGTCAAATATTTCAATAAAAGATTCACGAACATCTTAAAAAAGTTTCAACCTGAAGCTAAACCAACTCAGGAGTTGCAAATCGAAGTTTATGCTAACGCTCTCCCAACTTCTATTTCCATGTTCGAAAAGAGATATGCCAAATGGACCTTGGCTAAGAATTTTGAAGAAGCCAAAATGACAGAATTCCAGATGAAAGGGTGTAAAGAAGGCCAGGTCTCTCTAGTTAATAAGGAAGTCCAACCTCCTCCCAAAAGAGGACTCCTTTTGACTAGGCCTCCAGGGAAACAAGCGGAACAAACTCCCAACAAGGGTAATGGGAGATAGAGGATCTACAACGCATGGTTAAGAAATTATCAAACGATATCATAGACATGAAGAGAAATGTAGGGAAGGGAAACCAAAGCCAAAGGCCCTATAAGCCTTTATTTAAAGGAACCCACTTTTCAAAGAAATTAAACCTCCCCCAGCTAACTTAAATATCGATCTAGGGAATGTAGCATCTGATTCTTTCTATACTTATTACTAGGAAAACCACTCTGAAAGAGACTGCCCTCAATGGGTGCATGCCATGAATTTGATGGCCAATTGGTTTCTATATGAAGTCCCCCTGACCGAACAACAAAGCAATTCAGCTATGAGTATTGCTGACCAGGAAGAGATTGATCCACCATAAGATACAACCATGTTGATATGGGATATTGACCTGATCATCCCTTCCGAAAACATGTTTGAGTCTCAAGAACAACCCGTAGAAGTCTTGATTATGCAAACATGAATTAAAGGTCCACCTGTCTCAAAATATACCACTACCACCCAAACTTCAAGGAGTAAAACAACTCTCGATCACCCGAAAGCACCTTTTTCTCCGAGTAAAGACCCTAGAAGCATCCATACATGAGAATCACCCAAACTGGATTATAATGTAGTTTAATATTTGAAGAAGTTAAAGGCTAATATATCATTTATGGACATATGCAAGATCCCTTAGCAGAATGAATTTCTGCTACAAGCTTTGAACTCAGTAGAAAACCCTATGACTAGTAATGGTCAGGAAATAAATCTATCTCCCACAGATCTGGTGATTAAACCAACTGTAAACACCTACTCGAAAGATAGAAAGGAAAAACCTTTTTTCCCATCGTTCCTCTTAACTTTTGAAGTCTTCAACATGAACCTCCACAATTGTTTGGTGGATTCAGGAGAATATTTCAACATTATGCCCTTGTCTATTTGCAAAAAATTAAACGCATTCCCTCTCAAGAGTGATAAACATGTAATACAACTAGACAAAACCCAGGTGAAATTCATGGGAGAACTCAAAGATGTAATGATCAGAATAGTGACACACCCCAAGTTCGTGCAAGTGATTGACATCATTGTAGTAGATATCCCAGAGACCTATGGGTTGTTGCTAAGTCGAGACTGGTCTGAGAAGTTAAATGGATACTTTAGTACAAACTGGGCACACCTTTGGCTACCACTAAAGGGATAAAAAAATATTATCAGAATCGATAGGGAAATGTATCTGAAACATACTGTCATTGACCTAGAAACCTTGAATGAACCCTCATTGACAGATTTCCCCATGCTAGGCAAGTATTCCTGCGATTCCTACTTCGGGAACTTTTCTCCTCTCTTATCCGATGTCCCTCTCTCCCAAAACTCTGAAATGGTGTTTCAAGAGAAATTGTCGATACTGATAGAAGACACCCTCCTCTGTCAAGACCCTGTACTAGAGATCACTCAACAAAAGATAAGGGATCAAGAAAGTAATAAAAAAGAGAAAAATGACGATTTTCGTTCACAAATTTGGACCATATACTTTGATGGATCTAAATCACAGGAAGGATATGGGGCTGGGTGTATCCTCATTGATCCAAAGCGTAAATGTCATTTCCTATCCTGTAGAATTGAATTTGAATGCACAAACAACACCACTGAATATGAGGCTCTGGTACAAGGATTAAATAAAGCTACAGACTTAAAGGTCAATGAATTGAAGGTTTTCATGGATTCTGATACTATCGTTAGACAGGTAAGAAATACTATACATTGCAATTCCTTGCACCTAAAGAATTATCAGCACGAAGTGCATAGGTTAATATAGCATTTTGAAGCTTTCAATATCACTGTGATTCCCAGAGAAAAGAATATTCTTGTTGATTCCCTGACCACAGATGCTTCAAGGCTATCACCTCTAGAGGATTATGAATCCTCCTGGTTCACTGTGGAACTACTCTACAAACCATTGGTGCTTAGCAACAGTTCTAATCTTAACAACATTTCTAATTGGAAAGTCTTTGAAGGAGATGAACAGATCATAAACTTCCTGACCAACCAAGACAATTTCAAGGATTTGGCTATTGACGATGAAGTATTCCAGCAACAATCGATAGAAAATGATCCTTGGATAGGTCAACCTATTGACAGATCGAAGCCTCACACAATCCTAAAATGGATAGCTAATTTGGAAAATATGTTCGACTTGAAAGAGCGATTAAAGGGGCCTAAAAATTCAAAGACCGGTACCTCCTGTCTCCTGCATGAAACTATAAATCTCGGAACCCCGGAAAACCCAAAGAATATAAAACTTACTATGACCATATCTAATGAGGAAAGGAAGGCTTATCTCAAACTGTTAAGACAATATCAAGATGTCTTTGCATGGTCCTATCGAGATTTGAAAACCTATGAGGCCCGCATCATTCAACACACTATCCTGTTAAAACTTGAAGTGAAACCCTTCCAACAGAAGCTCCGAAAGTATCACCCATCCCTAGAGCCTCTCATGTATCAGGAATTAAAGAAACTTTTAGATGCCAAAATCATCTTCCAAGTTAGACATTCCACGTGGGTAGAAAACTGGTTCCGGTGAGGAAAACGTCGGGAGAAATCTGCTTATGTGTAGATTTTAGAAACCTCAGTAGAGCTTCAGAAAAGGATAATTACCCAGTCCCACCAATGGAGAAACTCTTGTAGAACGTGTCTGGCTCAGATATTTTCTCTACTGGATGGCTTCTCAGGTTACAACCAAGTTCTGGTTTCAGAGGAAGATCATTTGAAAACTACTTTCCGAACCAAGTGGGGAACCTTCGCTTATAAACGCATGCCTTTTGGGTTAATCAACACAAGAGATACCTTCCAAAGGGCCATGGATGTAGCATTTCGGGGACTAATCAACAAGTGTGTGGTAGTGTATCTAGACGACATAACTATTTATTCAAGGAACAAAGAAGATCACATCCAACACTTAACTCAGATTTTCAAAAGGTGTAGGAAATACGGTATATCCTTAAATACTAAGAAAACTATTTTTGGCATCGAGGAAGGTAATTTTCTAGGCCACATTACATCTCAAGCAGGTATTCATATAGACCCAGAAAGGATTACAGACATAGCTCAACTCCCATTGCCTCACAACAAGAAATCTATGCAGTCTTTTTTTGGACAAATCAATTTTGTGAGGAAATTCACTCCTGATTTCGGGGAAACTATCAAACCCCTACAAAAGATGATTTGCAAAGACACCAAATTTAAGTGGGATGATTAATGAAAGGATGCTTTCAGCAAAATCAAAACTGCTATATCTCAATCCCCCATGTTACGAAGTCCCGATTTCAATAGAGACTTCTTCCTCTATACTTTGACCTCCGACCAATCATTAGTTGTGGTATTGACTCAGAAGGATGATGAAAACAATGAGGAAATAGTGTTGTTCATGAGTACTAACCTCCAAGGATCTGAACTGAATTATCCTTCCATAGATAAATAGGTTTATGCAATTTATAAAGTAGTAAAGAACTTTAAGTCTTACATCCTCAAGAACCACACCGAAGTAATCGTGCCTCACCCTACGGTCTGATCCCTATTCACTCAAAAGGATATGGGGGAAAGAAGAGGGAATTGAATGGTAGTAGTCCAGGAATTTGATCTAGATATAAAACTTGCCAAACTATTCAAAGGGAAAGGGTTATGTAAACTCGCAGTTGAAGCTCAGGACCAAGTAAATGAAGATTCCGGGTGGGAGAATGATATGGTGTTATGGTGTGGCGAAGTTTCATACATCTCCCTAGGAAAAGAGTCTTGGTACATGAAGCTAACTTATCTCCTACACCATGGGACTTGTCCAAAAAAAATCAACCCTAGGGAAAGGAGAGCTCTCAGATTAAAATATGCACAATATCACCTCATAAACTCAGTACTCTTCCAGAGTAATTATGATGCGGTACTGTTAATATGTATCAAACATGAAGATGCAGACAAAGTTCATAAAGAGCTCCATGATGGTCCTATCGGTGGGCATTTCGTGGGAAACACCACCGCTCATAAGATATGAGAGCTGGCTATTATTGGCCCACCTTGTTCAAAGACACTCACACCTACGCTAGAAACTGTAAAACTTGTCAAGTAAGCGCCAGGAGGGAAAAGAGAGCAGCAGTTCCACTCCAACCAGTGACTGTATCTAGGCCTTTTGAGAAATAGGGGGTTGGACATCATGGGAGAAATTACACCCAGCTTTTCAAAACAACACAAGTACATTCTTACAGCCACTGATTACTTCACGAAATGGGCAAAAATAGGGTTTTTACTTCAGGGGGACACTCTCGGTAGACTGTGATCATTTTTTGTTCCTCGAAGGGCTCTGAAACTGTGAGGGAAGACTCTGGTATACTGAGGGTGTGTCGAATTGGTGGACTATCTATTTCGCATAAGACTTCTGACCCTAACTTATTCAAAATGACCCTTTATTCTTGCGAATATTGTTTCGCACACCAGCTTATGAAATCTAGGAAAAGGAAAATGACTTCTACGGTGTAAGGGGTAATGGAAGCTTGGGTCGCTTTGAGGAAGGGTATTATTTTTCCAACATTGTCTAGTAAATTGGATCTGGACATTGAAATGGGTGAAACTGTAATTTCTGTGTCAAACACATCAGAATCCCTGTCAATTAGGGATTCTTCTTTAGAGGCATATTCTTTCTCTTTCACGGATAAAACAACAAGGTTGGTGGCCATGATGAAAAATACCTGTAACTTGGTGGAGAGTGTGTGAGACTGGTTCATTGTTGATGTTTAGTTTTGAATGGAGGGTTTGCACTAATTTTCAAACATTCAAGTGCTTTGAAATATCATAAAATAATGACCGGGGTCCTCCTTTTATATGCGCCTTTTGATATCAAGGGTTGGAAAAAACGGTTTCAGGTAGACCACTTTTCACCCCGATATGCCTTTGATGATGCCACGTGTCCTCGAAATAAAACCATGGTATTTTCCCTGGTCCGCCCTCGAATAATTATCCTCCATGTTGTTTCATTTCCCGATATGTGTCTCAGTCATTGATCTGGGTTGCATCAAGATCTACGGATTGGAAAAAAGGGTTTCCAGCAGACCACTTTTCACCCTGATGTATTTCTAGTGGTGCCATGCATCCACGAAATGAAACCGTGGTATTTTCCCCTTCCCTCCCTCACATAATTAAACGTCGTGCTATTTCACTGCCCGATATGAGTCTTGGTCATTGATCTGGGCTATTTCAAGATATACAGTCCGTCGGGTTCCACATTTCATGCCTCGTCTATATTTATCCATATGCCACCATATGTTTCCTTATCTTCCAAACTATCACGCTTCCATAGTGATGTAGCTTCTCTCTAAATTTATGAGACTTGGATCCTATCTGAAAATTGTTATGGTGATAACATAGGCTCCAACTAGGGATGTTATCCTCCCCGCGAGGTAACAAAGAACCGTAGACTAAGTGCCTACCCATTGGGCTGTGGTCTATTCATGTGATCTGAATCCATTGGTATTTATTCAAAAACTCAAAATCTACCCAGCATAGCTTAGGGCCTTCACCTCGGGCTTCAACTTTGTTGCTTTATTCCAACTTCTTCATGTGCAAAGAAAACACAAAATGATTATGTACAATGAATGGAACGTGTGATGATGTTTACACAGTGTAATGCTTGAGGAACCTGCCATTCACAGGCCCTCCTCTAATGAGGTCTCTATTAGTCTCTTGTAGTATGTAGGCATTACTTCCACGGTATGCTGCGATTTCGAATGGTCCCAACCACAAATGATCAAACTTCTCATGCTTCCCTTATCTTCCTTTCTGGCATCCCATTTCAATACCAAGTCTCCTAGTTTGAAATCATCTATCTTGTTAGTTCCATCAAAATCTTCTTTGATCTTCTCTTGATGTAGCTAAGCATTATAAAAAAAAATTTCCCTGGTTTGTTGTACGCTAATCAACTCATCATCTCTTCTCTGATTGGTGTCTATTTCTGCTTCCTGGTCATATAACAACTTCATCATGGGCAATCCTAACGTGGTAGGAAAAATTTCCTCTGTACCATAAATGATCTGGAAAGGAGATGTTGCTATGGACCTCTTTGGGTAAATTTTGTCAGCCCACAGTGCATGAATGAGATTTTTGTGCCAGGCCTTTTTATTTTCTTGCAAGAATTTTTTGATGATTCTAAGTAAGATTTTATTCGAAGACTCAACCAATCCATTTCCTTGAGGGTAGTATGATGTAGAATGGCCAAGGGTGATTTTTTAATCACTGCATAATTTTTCCATTTTCTTAGATTTGAAAGATGTTGCATTGTCTATTATAATCTTGATCGGGCATCTGAATCTGGACAAAATATTGTATTCTAAAAATCAGATGATAACATCATCTGTCACCTACCTAGTGGGAACTGCTTCAATCCACTTAGTGAAATAATATGTCATTGTCAGGATCCATTTGTGTTGAGCTGAGGATTGTGGATGTATTTCCCCTATAAAATCAAGGCCCCACTGTTTGAAAGGAGCTTCCACTGAAATGGGTTTTAAGGGAAGAGACTGCAATTTTCCTTTCCCATCGAATATTTGACATTCATGGCACTTTGAAACCTCTTTATAAATGTTGGGAAAAATTCTAGGCCAATAAAATCTAGCCCTGAAAATTTTATGCACAATCGTCTTCCAATAATGATGACCTCCACAGTCACCCTTATGGAACTCTCTAATGGTTTTCTCTGCTTCTCCTTCTATCAAACAACTCAATAAAATTCCCCCTGGATATTTCCAATATAACGATTCATTCACTATACAAAATTTTGTTGCCTTCAATTTCAAGAATCTAGAATTTGTCTTCTTAAATTCAGGAGGAGCTTGCAAATTTTTCAAAACAAAGATGATATCTTCATACCATGTAGAGTCAAGAAATTTCTGGGATATTTGTGGAGTCTCCTTCTCTTCTTCTGCAACCTCTGATAGATCTGCAATGAAATTTATTCCTAATAATTCACAATTTGTCTGTGCCATCACCTTAGCTAGCCCCTGTCCCTTGATTAACTTTGTGGGTTTGATTTCAAAATCATATTCTAATAGCACTGCAATCCATTTCCCTCTCTTTCCTTTTGGATTGGGCTGAGTCAAAATGTCTTTCACTGAGCTACTGGGTACATAAGCCGTGGTATGGGAGTGTAGGATGTAGACTCTGAATTCCTTCAAGGCATTGACTAGAGAATATGCTTGCTTCTCCATGATGTCATATTTTAAAGGAGCATCCCTCAATGTCTTGCTGTAATATGCTATTGGCTTCTCAAAATTCTAGTCATCTTTCTGGAGTAGCACACCTACAATTGTGTGTTCTGAGGCAAAAGAGAATAATATGAAATATTTCTCCAAATTGGGACTAGCCAGTACAGGATCCTTTGTCAATACCACCTTGATGTCTTCAAAATATTTTCTATCCTTATGAATCCACTTTATTTCATTTCCCTTCTTGAGCATGTTGGTAATGTGTTTTATGATTTCGAACAAATTAAGAATGAATCTCCTCAGAAAGTTCACTTTGCCCAGGAAGGATTTTACGTCCTTTTTACTTCTGGGTATGTTGATTTTTAAGATCCCCTCAACTCTGTTGGGGTCTACCTTTATCCCTTCCTTTGAAATAGTGTATCCCATCATCTTTCCTTCTTCCATGGCAAAATTTGACTTCTTAGGATTTAATGAGATCCTGAACTTTCTGTATTTTTGAAATGCCCTTCTGATATGTTTGAGGTGTTCCTCATCTGAGGCAGAATACACAATGATGTCATCAAGGTATATAACAATGAATTTGTCTTTTTCATCAACAAAGGATATGTCCATAACTCTTTGAAATGTTTCTCCTGCATTCATAAGTCCAAATGAGATTTTGGCATACATGAATGTTCCTCATGGTGTGGTAAACACCATCTTTTCTTAATCGTCAGGATGTACCATAATCTGATTGTATCCCAAGAAACCATCTAACATTGACATCTTCTGACAGCCCACTACCTTCTGTAAAATATGATCCATTTTTGGAAATGGGTAGTTGTCCTTAAGAGATACCTTATTCAGGTTCCTGAAATCCACACACAATCTGATTTCTCCACTCTTTTTTCTAACTGGCACCAGATTTCCCACCCATTTTGAAAACCTTAGGGACATTATGATTTTGGCTTCAAATAGTTTCTTTACTTCTTTCTCTATCAATGGTAACAACATAGGGTTTATTCTTTTTAATTTATGTTTGAATGGCTTGTGATCTTCTTTGATTGGGATAACATGTTGGATTATATTGGTATCATAAACTTTCAGCTCATCATAGCTCCAAGCAAAGACATCAGAGAATTATTTCATTAATTTTACATACCTTTCTTTGACTTCATGGCCGAGCTTTATGGATAGATTAATGATCTTTGGATCTTCTAGAGTCCCAATATTGCAATCTTCCACATCCCCTTCATTTACTGTAATATTTGGACTTTTGGCCACGTCATTATTATGAAAACGTTTCTCTAATGGTACCAGGCCCTTGGGAATGATGTTGATTTTTAACTGCATGATGTCTCTGACTACAATTTGGTTGTCAAAATATCCTTCTTCTGCAAAAACATATACATCCACCCCATCATCATAGTATTCATCATCAATGTTTAAATTCTCGAACTCATTCTCCATTTCGAGGAAGCTTTGCCAGTGCTTCATATTATCTGGTACTGTTGGCATGTACTTGACCTCAACCTTGTAACTGGAAAATTGGGACTTTGAACACTGTTGCTGAAGTAGCTAAGGCATCAACAACCTAATTTTGTTCTCTTGGAATTGCTCAAAGATTGCATTCTGGAATTTTCTCAAGAAGGTCTAGTACTATATTTCTATAATCCCTCAATCTGGGATGTTTTGCTTGGTAGATGCCTTTGATCTGATTTATGATTAGCTCAGAGTCTCCATGTACAAAAATTCTTTTGCACCCAATTCTTTCAAAACTTTCAACCCCAATATTAATGCTTCATATTCGGCCATGTTATTTGTGCATTCGAAAACAAGTTTGTAAGAGCATAATTTTGAGTCTCCCTTGGGGTGATTTATCCATACGCTAACTCCAACTCCTTCTCTGCAGGAAAATCTAACGAATATCATTTTCCATATCTGATCTTCCACATCATCTTGCTGCTCTGAAAACTCTTCTATCCGTTGGTTAGGCTTGCCTTTGTCATCCATAATGATTTATGTTTCCTCTTCTTCGGAGCACAAGTCATTGAACAAAATAGAAGACCCCAACTCAGTTTCCACTAAATAGATAGGATGATTGTTAGGCTGTGATTTGTTGCTGGCCATGTATTTAAGAAAAAAATCTCTGTACAATCTTTTGTCTTGACCAAATACTGGAATAGTGGCATATGGCATGTCCATATGGAGGGTTCCTTTTAATTTTGCATCCCATGACCTGGATAACAACATACCAATTTTTGGAGGGATATAAATGACCACTATGTCCATCACCATATTCTTTGTTGGGATTTGTGCCAAAGACACCACCATATCCTTGATCATGCCAAGGCATTTCGCCTTTCTTGAATCAAAAGAGAACGTGTATTTATAGGGTCTTGTGACATCGAGACCCAACTAGTCCATGGCTACTTTGGGCATTAGGTTGTGAGATGCTCCAGAATCCAACATAACATTCTGCAGAGCCATGTCGTGGATTTTCAAACTGACATAGAAAGGAGGAACTTCTTCATTTTCTCTGCTTTCTTATACTCTTGGCCCAAATAGGATGGTTGGGTGATCATCTTGTATGTTTAGGGTATCAAAGGTTTTCCCCATCTTAAGCATCTTGATGATCTGATTTGTGTACTCGCTTGTCTTGATCAATTCATTAAATGGTACAAAAATTTTGATCTTAGCCATCTCACTTTCAAAATTAAAAGAGGATGAAGTCTTCTCTACCTCTTTGGTGACTGTTTCTTTCCTCGCTTCCAATAATTTCTTCCGAGGTTCCTCTTTCTTCTTCCCTTTTTCTATAGTACCCTTTACAGCAGAGTCGTTTGCAACTGAATCTTTTGCAGCAAAATCTTTTTCAGGTTGACTTGCAGAAGGTATGTTATTCTGAGCTTCTTTAGTGAGATTTCCCTTGGGAGGGTTTCCCTTTGGAGGATTTGGAGGTACATTTTGATTTTGAAGGTTATATTGTCTTTGGAATTGCATGATGGTGTTTTGAAATCCTGTCTCGTAATCTTCCCTTTCTACTGATACCCTTTCCTCTTCATCTTGCAAAAAGATCTCACTTGCATCCATGAACTGGTTGTGTTCTTATTTGGTAAAAAATACCTCTATTTCTTTATCATCAAAACAGTTTATGTTGTCTTCAAAATATCCATCATAATCTTCATTCAAATAATTATTCTGAAAAGGAGGCCTTATTTCCTGTTCCCCCTGATTTCGTTGGTTTCCCTTATTTTCCTGATCTGCTTGGGTTGCCTGATTCCCCTGATTTCTTTGCTCTCTTTGTCTAATCTGTGCAATAGATGATCTTCTCAGCTTTTCGGGTGGACCATCAGCCTCTTCTCTAGGGTTAGGTCTATTTCCCAGGGCCATTCTCTTCATCATTCTTTCCATGTTTCTCATGATTTCCTGAAACCTTTCTTCTGATGTTTGTAATGTCAAAGGTTGTGCTTTATCCCAAGTTCTATTTATGTCCCTGCTAGAATTAGTTTTCATCTTCCCTGAAGCCATTAGGTTCACTTCGACTTCTATGGCATTGGCCATCATATCATCTAATGTAGCAAATATTTGTTCCCTCAATAATAAGGAAAAATCACTTTCAAAAGAATCAACATATCTGAGTTGAGCAGCTTTAGGGGGGGTTTTACCTCAACACAAATCGTATTATAGACCTTCATGAATCTGGCTGAAAACTCCTGCACTATTTCGTCAAGTGATATTTTCATTTTTTTATACTGGGTCAACAACTGAAGGGGATTTTTATTATCTCCCCATTTCACAAGGAAGTTGGCTTCAAAGGCATCGAAATCTACGATACTAGTTGGTGGAAGGGCTCTGAACCACTTCCTCACTTCTCCAACAAGACTATTTGTAAATAGCCTCATTTTTACATCTACAAAGTCTACCTCTTCCAATTCTATGAAATCATTAAACCAATCTAGGTGCTTTTGGGCTGATATGTTACCTTCAACATCATATAACTTGATCCTTAGGTTATAATCTTGAGGTAAATCATGTAATTGAGCAGGTAGTACGAGAGGAGAAAATATAGCTACCATAGTTGCCGTGAGGGATCGGAGTGGCTGTTGGTTTTGAGTAGGGGTCACTATAGGCCTGGAAGATGTGGCTAAAATAAAATCTTGGAATATCTTTTCATCAAAGTTGGTCTCATTTAAACGAGATTTAGATTTAGTCCTAAACAGAGATTTTTCAAATTTCACGTCAAACTCAAGGTCTTCAATGCTAGTCACTTCATCCTTGGGAAAAGACAAATATCAATCTGGATGCAATATGTGGGTTACTAGATTTTATTTTCTTTTATGTACAATCTTTTCAGGGTCAGACATAGGGATTGCAGCTTCTGGGTCTGGGTTTCTCATGGTGTGAATTCTCTTAGGATCTAGGATTTCTATCTCACACAGTGTAGTGAAAATGGTCTCAGAGTAACGGAGTTTCCAGGGTAAAAATAATCTCATCCAATAAGGTATTTGATCCACTGTCACCCTCAGGGATCAAACTAAATATTTAAGTCATTTTTTACCAGGGAAGATTTTTTCAATTTCGTCCCCAACAACGGGGCCAGAATGTTAGCACTCTGTAAATTTTGTTTGGCTGATAAACAAATGACAGAGGTAATTGTTTCATCCTACTTTGGAGCTGAAGCACTAGCCTATTCAACTCAGAGAGGGATCTATCATGTCACTTGATATTTCTTTGGAAATCGGTGGCTAAATTTGGTTTGTTTTGGGGGTTTTAATAAAATCGATAGAAAGGAAGGGGAGGAACACACAGGGCTATGGAGTCAAAATTTTGAAAGCGAATGAAAACAATGATAAACCGGTAGAACTCTCTAGAGGATAAAGGCTAAATGAGGCGATGAATTTGGTGCAAGACGCCACCCCGAGGTATGTCCACCACTGCCAGGACCTCCTTCACTCAGGCCCGAAGAGCTTCAATGCCCCTCAGATCCCGTATCAGGACCTTTTGTCACCCACAGGATACTCTGATGATCTCTCGGTAGTCTTCTCAGGAAATTAGGTTTCGCAATATCGCAAAACCTGAGTGCGCAGTTCTCATGTTGTTCAAAACCTGAACCCTGATGGGTCAAAGGGTCAACGCTTCCATGCTTTGTCGGGAATTTTCCCTATCGAGAAATCAGAACATGTGATGTCGTGGTTTACTTGCACTATGAACCCCCGAACCCCGAACTCTGATGGCACGTGTGCTATCTCCCTACCACGTTGCCTTCTCACTCCACCCTATCGGGAATCACGTGATCGTGATTTCACCCGTCACAAAACCTTTGCACCGGAAAGTCCTGAATGCCAAGTCCCGACTCTCTAGGATCTCGTGCCACCTGTCCCTATATTGATCGACGGTTCCAATTAAATCGGGAAATCGCCAATCACAGTTTCGATGAGGGTAAACCCCTTACCTCCACAAACTCCGAATACTGAATCCTGATGACTCTTGGTCCTTCCCGTACCTAAGGGCTAAAACCCTCGCAACTTCTCCAAGATCCAACGATCGGCGGGACTTCGCAAATCTCTCCTGTGAATCCTCGCCGTCGATTCCTGCTCCTTGGTGAATCCTTCCGCTTCAAAGCTTCTTTCGGCTTGAAGCTTCACCTGGGTTTGTTCCCACAGTATTCACGAAGGAATTATCCCTCCTAAGATTTTTCAACTCTAACTCCCTCAGAGAATTTATACACGCTTCTCACACTCGACCCCAACAACTCTCGAAGTGTTGAGTTCTTTAGCTCCTGTGCACTTGCAGCCATAGTAATCCCTGCCTTCCTTTTCTCAGATTAGCTGCTGAGACTTCAACCTCGGCCTGCACTTCTCCTGCACGACTCTAATAACCCAATTCAACTTCTGGGCAGATGAGAATAAGAGTTTAACTGTTGATCCTCATCAACACACTCTATGCGGATGAATTTGACTGCACTCTACGCAGGAATCTCCTGGCTCAAACAGAGAAACAATTGAAACTCATTCTCTTCTCTCATAGATTTCAGTTAAACCTATGAAATCACATGCACAACATATTCAAAGCAAATGCATACAAGAAAAACAAACATTCATTAGCATAATATCAACACAGAGGAAACAACACAAACCATGAAACTGAATCACAAACTCTATTCTATTAATTCAATCTGTACATGGGTGTTCTACACAAGTTCTCTGCTATTCTCTTCTCTTCTGAATGCTTGATGATCAGAATTATGTTACAATGTACAAAGGAGGGTGCCTATAGTCCCTTTGCCCTCTCGAATTCTACAACTATCAAATCTATAATCAATTCCTATCTAACAACATTAAATCTATTAAATGCCTTCCTATCTACTAAGGACGAGAGCTTAAAGGCTCAAGGTCCCCTTTACAATACAAGTGTTCTTCTTTATGAATTCCTTCACTAAAGAGTGGCGCAACAATCCCAAAGTATTTCAAAATTTGTAGGCGTTGTCCAGCTGTCTTTCCTGCCTGATGTGTTGTCTCGCTTGATGACTGAGCGATGCTCCTGCATCATACTCCTCGGATAGAAAATTTTCATGGGCTCCTGTCCAT
>ML777941.1:926640-948898 GCA_009831015.1 Picea engelmannii | reverse complement strand
CTTCCAGCTGGTATCTTCCACTGGGTGATTTTTCCACTTCACCAGGTACTCAAAATATTGCTTCCACCTGGTCTTCTTTCCCGCTCGCTTGTCCAGTATGCATTCCATCTGCGGCCTTTCAGCTATCGGCATATGTTTTTGCCACTGGACTTCTGGTCCTTCAGTTCTAGCCCCTGCTTCATCAGTCCTATATGGGTATAAATATGAAACGTTGAATATCGGAGATATCCCGATGCCCTCTGGTAACTCAATTTCATATGCATTCTCCCTGAATTTCTTCAGGACTTTGCATGGTCCAATTTTCTTCATTTTGAGCTTGTTATATGTTCCCTTTGGGAACCTCTCTTTCCTTAAGTGGGATAGAACCAAATCGCCAACTTCGAACTGAAGTTGTCTTTTCCGTTGATCGGCTCTGTGCTTATATTCCTGGTTTGATTTCATCAGTCGCTGCTTCACCTGGCTGTGAAGTTCTCTCATCACCTCAGCGAACTCTTTAGCGCTAGCACTGCTAGTCCCAGCCTGTTCTGACTCCCTGAGCTCAGAAACTCCCTTTGGCTGTGTTCCATATAAAATATGGAATGGGCTTTTTCCTGTACTCCGATTCACCGAATCGTTGTACGCGAACTCTGCCTGTGGTAACACATTATCCCAACTGCTGTGGTGCTCTGTCACCAAGATCCTCAATAGATCTCCCAAACTCCTGTTGACCACCTCGGTCTGTCCATCTATCTGCGGATGGTAAGCTGAACTAAAAGCTAATTTAGTTCCTAGCTTCTTCCATAGTGTCCTCCAAAAATGACCTATGAATTTGGTATCCCTGTCCGAGACTATGCTTCTCGGCAATCCAAGAAGTCTGACAACCTCTTTGAAAAATAAGTTTGCGATGTGGGTCGCATCGCTGGTCTTATGACATGGAATAAAATGTGCCATCTTGGAAAACCTGTCCACCACCACAAAGATGGAATCAACTCCTCTTTGCGTTCTCGGCAAACCCAAAACAAAATCCATAATGATTACCTCCCTTGGCTTCTCAGGTATGGGTAATGACTGATAAAACCCTGCGTTCTGCTTTCAGCCCTTTGAATGTTGACAAATCCTGCATCTGTCAACAAATTGCTTAACATCTTCTTGCATGCCTGGCCAAAAATATGATTCGCTCAATTTCGCGAATGTCTTGTCATGTCCAAAGTGACCCGCTAGTCCGCCACTGTGCTTTTCCTTCACTAAATTCTCCCTCATGGAGCAATTTGGAATACATAACTGATTGCCTCTGAACAATAATCCTTCCTGGATCATATAATCTATCCAAGGACTTCGATCCCTGAGAACTGGGTTCTTGGCCGCTTCATAAGCTTCCCTGAAGTCTGCATCTTCAGCATACATGTCCCTTAGGTTTTCAAAACCCAAAGTTTTGACTGTGAACTCCTGCAACAACAAACATTTCCTGCTCAAAGCATCAACCACTTTGTTAGCAGTCCCCGAAATGTGTTTGATCACAAACGTGAAATTCTGCATGTACTCTACCCATTTTGCATGCTTCTGGTTCAACTTCTCCTGTTGACTTACAAACTGCAATGCATGATTATCACTGTACAGAACAAATTCTTTGGGTATCAAGTAATGCCTCCATTTCTTTAATGCCTGCATGATAGCATAAAACTCCTTATCATATGTGGAGTATTTCAGCTTCGCTTCATCCAGCTTCTCGCTGAAATATGCAACTAGCCTGTCATCCTGACTTAAGACCCCTCCTACGGCATATCCGCTGGCATCACATTTCACCTGAAATGTCTTCTGAAAATATGGCAACACCAAAATTGGTTTCTCTGTTATCTTCTACTTCAACAGATTGAAGCTCCTCTCAGCCTCCGCTGTCCAATGAAAAACTTTATGTCATTTTTTCATGGTGTCCATCATTGCGGTGCTAATTCCACTGAAATTTTGAATGAACTTTCTGTAGAAACTAGACAAACCATGGAAAATCCTCACCTCAAAAACATTTCTCGGTGATGGCCAATTCTTAATTACCTCCACCTTCTTGGGATCCATCTTCAATTCATTTGCTGATATAACAAAACCTAAGTAAATGAGTTATGTCTTCATGAAGGAACACTTCTTCATGTTGACCAATAGCTTCTCCTGATGTAGTCTTCTCATCACAATGGCTAAATGCTTCAAATGCTCATCCTTCGTCTTACTGAAAATCAATATGTCGTCCAGATATATGACAACAAATTTCCCGATGAATTTCCGCATGACTTCGTTCATCAGCCTCATGAATGTGCTCGGTGTGTTTGTCAAACCAAATGGCATGACCAACCATTCGTACAAATGTTCATTTGTTTTGAATGCTTTCTTCCATTCATCTCCCTCTCTCATGCGAATCTGATGATATCCACTCTTGAGATCAATCTTCAAAAAATAATTTGCTCCACTCAGGCAATCCATCAGATCATCCATTCTCGGTAGTGAAAATCTGTATCTGATGGTGATTTTGTTTATCGCTCTAGATTCTGTACACATCCTCCAGCCTCCATCCTTATTCGGACTTAGTACTATCGGAACAACACATGGAATGAGACTCTCCCTGACCAACACCTTGTCCAGCAGATCCTGTACCTGTCTTTTGACCTCCTCATTCTCCTGAGGCGCCAATCTGTATGTTGTTTTATTAGGCAAAATTGCTCCTAGTATGAGGTCAATGTGATGACTCACACTCCTCATCGATGGCAACGAACGAGGTAGTTCGTCCACGATAATATCAATGAACTCTCCCAACAGTTCCTGAATCTCATCTAGTAAGTCATCCACTCTTGTGCTAGTCAGGACAATTCTCGGTTTCCTGACCACAAAGAATTGTGGATCTTCCTTCTTCTCCATCTCATTGAGAAGCTCCTTCCCACTCATAAGAAGTATGGTGTTGTTTACTTCCGACTTCACTTCTTTATTCTTTATCGGAAGCAATCTATGGGTTCTTCCATCCTTTTCCAAAGTGTATGTGTTCATCCTTCCATCATGAACCACATTTCAGTCATACTGCCATGGTCTACCCAGCAATATATGACATACATCCATGGGAATAACATCACACAGAATCTCATCATGGTAATTCCCAATCTTGAATTTAACTAAGCATTGCTTAGTGACACTTACCCGGTGTCCTTTTTGTAACCACGAGACTTTATATGGACTCGGGTGCTTAGTTGTTTCCAGCTCCAGCTTGTCCACCATCTCGGTTGAAACGAGATTGTCGGTGCTCCCACTATCCACAATGACTTTGCATTTCCTGTCCTTGGCTATGCAAGCTGTTCTGAACAGTCTGCTCCTTTGGACTGCACTCTCCACCTCTTTCTCGGGTGTCAAAAGAATCTTATGCATCCCAAGCGATCTTCCGATGTCTGCATATTCTGTCTCAACATCAAGCTTCTACGCTTCAGTGATGTGAGATTCACTTCTGTCCATTTTCCTATCTGGACAGTCAACGGCTTTATGTCCGTCCTTTCCACATGTAAAACATGTGATGATTCCACCTTGTCCTCTTCCTCTACCTCGGGTACGAGGAAACGTGTTGGCATCAGCATAACCGCCACCCTGCTCTGTATGTTGTCTCCTCGGCTCAGCATATTGTTGCGTCTGTGAGGTTCCACCTCTTTCATATTTACCCTAAGGTTTCTTCCACTCCTCCTTGGGCTTCTGGAATTTTTCCTAGGCAACTGCCTTGCCTCTGGGCTGACTCCTGCCTCTCCCTCGCTGTCCTTGCTTGCGGCTCAGCTTCTCTTCGGCTTTCAGAGCCATCTGGTACGCATCCTCAACTGTTTGGATGGTAACCATGCTTAATTCATCCTGAATGTCATACCTCAGACCATTCAAGTATCTTGCCACCTTCTCATCATCGGTCTCCCGATGACCTACTCTGATATTGAGCCTGTAAAATTCCTCGGTGTACTCCTTCACCGTCATCAACTTTTGTCTCAGGTTCTGCATTCGCCTGAACAGTGTGATCTGATAATCTCTCAGGATGAACTTCGCTTTCATCTTAGCGATCATCCGATCCCAGCTTTTGATTTTCTGTTTTCCCTTGGAACGTCTATCCACCTGTAGCTCGTCCCACCATAATGTTGCATGTCCTTTCAACTTGGTAACATCATGCCTCACCTTCTTGTCCTCTTTGATATCCTCATAATCAAAGTAGGTGTCGAGTGCTCGGATCCAATCCAACAACTCTTCTGCATCCAGATTCCCCTCATAGACGAGAATGTCCATTTTCGTCTTAGAACTCATCCTAGAAATGGCTCTTATCAACCGTTCTGTTGATGCGTCCTTTGCTGTGACCTCTTCTTCATGTCCATCTTCCTCTTCCACCTCGGAANCTGAACTCTCCAGCACCAGCTTTGCATCTGTGCGTTGTCTCCATCTCCTCAAGCCTTGCTCAGAGATCTCTCATCTGGCACTCTATTTCTAGAGTTCCTACTGGTCTACCCCTTCTTCGGGCATCCCTGTCTTCTCGATCAGGTGATTGCCTTTCTCTTCTCGGAGGCATGGTGTCTTCTCTGTCTCTACTACAGAAAGCAAAGATACTCCCGCTCTGATACCACTCTGGTGCAAGACGCCACCCCGAGGTACGTCCGCAACTACCAGGACCTCCTTCACGCAGGCCCAAAGAGCTTCAATGCCCCTCAGATCCCGTATTGGGACCTTTTGTCACCCACAGGATACTCTGATGATCTCCCGGCAGTCTTCTTGGGAAATCGGGTTTCGCAATATCACGAAACCTGAGTGCGCGGTTCTCGTGTTGTTCAAAACCCAAACCCCGATGGGTCAAAGGGTCAACACTTCCGTTCTTTGTCGGGAATTTTCCCTATCGGGAAATCGAAACATGTGATGTTGCGGTTTACTTGCACTATGAACCCCTGAACCCCGAACTCCGATGGCACGTGTGCTATCTCCCTGCCACATCGCCTTCTCTCTCCACCCTATCGGGAATCGCGTGATCGTGATTTCACCCGTCACAAAACCTTTGCACCGAAAAGTCCCGAATGTCGAGTCCTGACTCTCCAGGATCTTGTGCCATCTGTCCCTATATTGATCGATGGTTCCGATTAAATCGGGAAATCACCAATCGCGATTTCGATGAGGGTAAACCCCTTACCTCCAAAAACTCCGAAGACCAAATCTCGATGACTCTTGGTCCTTCCCGTACCTAAGGGATAAAACCCTCGCAACTTCTCCAAGATCCAACGATCGGCGGGACTTCGCAAATCTCTCCTGCGAATCCTGGCCGTCGATTCTTGCTCCTTGGTGAATCCTTCCGCTTCAAAGATTCTGCCAAATCGAAGCTTCACCTGGGTCTGTTCCCATAGTATTCACGAAGGAATTATCCCTCCTGAGCTTTGTCAACTCTGACTCCCTCAGAGAATTTATACACGCTTCTCGCACTCGACCCCAACAACTCTCGAAGTGTTGAGTTCTTTAGCTCCTGTGCACTTGCAGCCATAGTAATCCCTGCCTTCCTTTTCTCAGACTAGCTGTTGAGACTTCAACCTCGGCCTGCACTTCTCTTGCACGACTCTAATAACCCAATTCAACTTCTGGGCAGATGAGAATAATAGTTTAATTGTTGAGCCTCATCAATGCACTCTATGCGGATGAATTCAACTGCACTCTACGCAGGAATCTCCTAGCTCAAACAGAGAAACAATTGAAACTCATTCTCTTCTCTCACAGATTTCAGTTAAACCTCTGAAATCACATGCACAACATATTCAAAGCAAATGCATACAAGAAAAACAAACATTCATGAGCATAATATCAACACAGAGGAAACAACACAAACCATGAAACTGAATCACAGACTCTCTTCTATTAATTCAATCTGTACATGGGTGTTCTACACAAGTTCTCTGCTCTGCTCTTCTCTTCTGAATGCTTGATGATCAGAATTATGTTACAATGTACAAAGGAGGGTGCCTATATTCCGTTTGCCCTCTCGAATTCTACAACTATCAAATCTATAATCAATTCCTATCTAACAGCATTAAATATATTAAATGTCTTCCTATCTACTAAGGGCGAGAGATTAAAGGCTCAAGGTCCCCTTTACAATAAAAGTGCACTTCTTTATGAATTCCTTCACTAAAGAGCGGTGCAACAATCCCAAATTATTTCAAAATTTGTAGGCGATGTCCAACTATCTTTCCTGCCTGATGTGCTGGCTCGCTTGATGAGTGAGCGATGCTCCTGCATCAGAATCTAAGTTATTATTAACTTTAAGTAGCATGTAGGAAGATAGAGAAAACAAATAACTGCATCAGAGCATTACTGAAATGAATTCTGAATTAGTTAAGAAGACAATTACACAGTTTAAATTACTTAAGCCAAGAGAATCACAAGATAAATTTTGGGCCTTTAACTCTCCAATTTAAATAGAAGAAAATGCAAATGGAATAAAAGAACATAGTAAATACATACAATGAAGGGAGACAAAGCTTATATCGCCACCATTAGAATATTTTCATAGAGACTTCAAAAACTTTAGCATATATATTCAATTCATCTTCAGAAAGTTACAAATAGAGTTCGAAATAACAAAAAAGGTTCCCTTGCACTTCTGCCAACATTAATTCTTCCAAAACTTCTAGTACTTATACAGTTTGATTACAATGGCTGAAACTGAAACATTTCAGCTTATAAAACTTATTAAACTAATTTCAACTGACAATCTCAGTATATGAACCGATTTACAATGATTAAACAAAATACGTTTCAAAACTAGGGACTAATCTTTCTTACTTCTCGACTTCCTCTGCGCCATCTGTCTCACTCTGATCTTCTGTCGAATCTGCTAGTTTGGTGACACCTGGAGGTCATTTACTGGTTCTGGGGAAAATGCATTTCGTCTTACCCAGCCGCATGATTTCTTTCCACTCTGAGTCAGAAGGAATTTCATAATCCATCATTTCTTTTATCAGAATCTCTAGGTCAATACAAGTAGCATAAGACATAGTTGGCAGCCTGGTATTTATTTTTTTGAACTGATTAAAAATTTCAAAGTCTACGACCAAGTGTTCTACCAAACTGGGTCCCTTCAGGTTATCTTCCAAGTCTTCAAATTTTGAATGATCCATTCTACGCTGAGTGAGGAGATAATTGTATTCTTCTTGGTTGTACAATTTCCCTTTACCATCCCAAAATGGGGGGAGGCCTTTGATAAACAATTGTTCAAATGCATCCTTAAACTCCTGTATACTTTGTTCCATTTGCACTACTTTGGTTTGAATAGAATCTGAGCAAGTTGTGTTTAACAATGATCCTTCTAGCCCAAATGATCAGTGCAGTTCTATCCTTTACCCCAATTTTCTGAAGATCAACAGTGGGCACAAAATTTAGAAAATCGATAGCGGTATGGGCCCATTCCAAGGGATTTTTCGCCAGTGTCTCATTAACAACAATGCATCTACTTTGGGTAGTGAGGGCGACGTTGTCTCTATCATTTATAAAATTCAAATAAGCCCTGAATTTAACATATTCAACAACAACAACATCCCAGATGACATGTTTAGCTCCCTGCAACAGTGCTTTTCCCTTCAACCTTATTTTCATCTTGTTCACCCTCTCTTGCAAGTCTTGATTCTCTCTTTGGAACTGGGTCATATTTTCATGATTCAATTTCATTTCTTGTTGCAACTTTTCTATGAACGCCTTAAGGCTCTTAATTCCCCCTGTCTTCAAGCTTACTTGGGACATAGCTTGAACCAATCCATCAGTGTTTGAACCAGATTCTTTATTTGAAGGTACAATAACAACCATATCTGATGTTGCTACATGTCCTTGTAACCAATTATCTTTCTCTTTTTCTAGCTGCAACACTTTAGCTTTGTAATTTAGTGATTCTTGTTTGAATGTCTCCTTTTCTTTATCAAGAGAAACTAGATCTATTGTCTGTGGGTGTTCCATGGAGGACATCTTCAGCTTCTTCTTTAGGCTTTGGATCATATTCTCTTTCTCATCTAAATAAGCTTTTACCTCTTGAGGGCCTTCAGATTCCAATCTCTTGACCTGTGTTTGCCAGGCTTTGTTGGATACCTTCTCCTACTTCAGTTGCCCATCTAATTTGAGTGCATGTGTTGTCAGTCATGACACCCTCAGCCCCAAAATAAGATAATCTGAATATAGCATATCACTGGAATTCCTGTGGAACTTTACTTTGTCTGGGGCACCGATATTTTCATAGTGCATTTTGATTTCAGACACCTTATCATCATCAACCAATGTTATGTTAAATGTATTTCTTTCCACATCCCTGACTGAGAGCAGGGAAGCCTTATGCTAGGAAATCTTCTCTACCTCGAGCAACAAGTCTCTTATTTCACTATTGGCCATACTTCCCTTCACAACATATTGGTTCATTAAGTCTTCTTTGGAATGATAAACTGCACTAGTTGTCTTGCTATATACATGTTTCTTACTGCTGAAAACCTTTAAGTTGCATTCACTTTGTGGCATGCTTCTTGTACCAAACTCTTCATTCTTAGTTGTTCTTTCCACCATCTCCATTCCCTCTTTCTCTTTACGTTCTTCTTCTTTCAGGTCCACTACCTGAGAATATGGTATGCTTTTCATTTTCTTGAGAATATTTTGATGACTACTGGCACCCAGTGGCTCTGAACTACTCCTCTTGTTATAAACACTTGTCTTTGGAGCTTTCATAATCAACTTTGGGAAAGTTTTATGTGTCTATATCTACTGAGGGGCAGACTCCATTTGTTGTGTGTGATCAATTTGCAAAGTAAATTCCATATTTGCACAAACTTCCAAGTTTTCCATTCTATCAAATTCTTCAACTTGCTCATGCTCGTAAGGGCCTTGTATGCTCATTAGTCTTCTCTTAGATATGATCTGGTGTGGGTCATATCTCCTTCCTTGTAACTGTGTAAACCCAAACTCACTGATTTTGGCTTGGATCTGAGGTAAACAGGACCTGTTCTTTACCACAAATGGTCCTATCATGAAAGGGAATTTTAAGTTAGATGCTTTGTGTTTTTTCATAAAATGCTTTGTCTCTGAAATGATCCTTTGTCTGATGAATTCTAATGCAAAGACTCTGGGAGTCAAAAAAACTAGGTAAAGGTAAGGTCCTTCTTGATAACCATATACCCAAATTATAGTAGACTGTAAAAACAACATCCAATCTCCCACCATGTTTTCTGGATTAGGTTGTAAAAATATTTTCATTTCTTCCAAAACCCTTGGCAGGTCTACGCTAAAGATGAGACTATAAACCCTAGACATGATCTTGTTTATGAAAATAAGAATGGTGATCCTTTTGCATTCAGTCGAGATGAATGTTGCTTCAGGGAATTCAATCTTATTGGATTCCAAGAACATTCTCAGCAAGTGCGTGTAGTATCTGAAGTGTCTTAATGAATTGAAATTTACCAACTGTTGGTGCATATTGTTAGCGATGAACTTGTCAAAACCTATACAAATCGGATGACTATACTCTGACATAAAAATGGTCAACATGAAACCCAACATGACTTCTACTACAAATTTGTCGTTATCCAACCCTAAAATTTGACTAAGTAGGAACAAGCCCACTGGACTTCTATAACCATGATGCTTACACTGATCGGTAACGATAGACTTTCATAATGGTGTTCAGGTTTAACAATGGTTTGTAGAAATAGGGTTTTTACTTTAGGGGGACACTCTCGTTAGACTGTGATCATTTTCACTTCCTCAAAGGGCTCTGACACTGTGAGGGAAGACTCTGGTATACTGAGGGTGTGTTGAATTGACAGACTGTCTATTTCGCATAAGACTTCTGACCCTAACTTATTCAAAATGACCTTTTCTTCTTGTGAATATTGTTCCGTACACCAACTTATGAACTCTGGGAAAGGGAAAATGACTTCTACAGTGTAAGTGGTAATGGAAGCTTGGGCCTCTTCGAGGAAGGGTATTTGTTTCCCAACATTGTATAGTAAATTGGATCTAGACACGAAAATGGGTGAAACTGTAATTTCTGTGTCAAACACATCAGAATCCCTATCAATTAGGGATTCTTATTTAGAGGAAGAGTATTTCTCTTTCACGGATAAAATGACAGGGTTGGTAGCCATGATGAAAAATAATTGTAACTCAATGGAGAGTGTCCAAGACTGGTTCACTGTTGAGCTTTAATTTCGAATGGAGGGTCTGCGCCAATTTTGAAACGTTTGAGTGCTTTGAAATATCATAAAATAATGACCAAAGTCCTCCTTTTATACGTGCCTTTCGATATCGCGGGTTGGAAAAAACAGTTTTAGGTAGATCACTTTTCTCCCTGATATGCCTTTGATGACGCCACGCATCCCTGAAATAAAACCATGGTATTCTCCCCGGTTCACCCTCGAATAATTATCCTCTGCGCTATTTCATTTCCCAATATGTGTCTCAGTCATTGATCTGGGCTGCATCAATATCTACGGTCCATTGGTCACATCAAATTTCGATGTCGCGGATTGGAAAAAACAGTTTTGAGTAGACCGCTTTTCACCTCGATGTATCTCTAGTGGTGCCACATGTCCATGAAATGAAACCATGGTATTTTCCCTGGCCCGCCCTCACATAATTGAACATCATGCTATTTCACCGCCTGATATGAGTCTTGGTCATTGATCTGAGCTGTTTCAAGATCTACAGTCCATCGGTTCCACATTTTGCACCTCCTCTATATTTATCCATATGCCTCCATATGTTGCCTTATCCTCCAAACTATCACGCTTCCGTATCAATGTATCATCTCGCTAAATTTCTGAGACTTGGATCCTATCTAAAACTTATTATGGTGATAAGATACTCCATAACGCTCTATGGGCCGATAGGGTCACACCCAAGGAAGCTATAGGAAATTCCCCATACTTTCTAGTTTATGGGAAAGAAGCCATCCTCCCAAATGGGATTTACCTTCCATGTCTTCAACTAGCCCAATATTCCAGTGGGGAACCTTTGTCATCCATACAACAAAGAATTGACACTCTGCTCATGCTAGAATAAGAGAGAGAAAAGGCTCATACACCCGATGATTTCGTTATGGGCTGAAGAACTAGGGAAGGTGACTGACGTAGTGCCAGGATAAGTGCAATGAGTTATGGAACATCTGATTAGATCTAGGACTATGCAACAATAGTTAAACACCGGTCTGGTGAAATACCAGGCGCATGTGGTAGAGGTCAGAGGAATTTATGCGGCACCGATGGAACAACACAAATTTCCTTGGGCCCAAACTTGTGAGGATTTGTTCATCAGTTGGTCAAAGTATGAGAAAAGTAACCCTTTCAAGTGATATCTTGAGTTGACTGTTAAAGAAACTGTTAGAAGAGGACGCCACGTGGCGAATTTTGTTTTGTTTAAACTACAATTAGTCATTATTTTCAGTTGAATTTTATGTTATAAATAAGAACATCGACCAATTAGTTAAAGATCGATGGTTGTTTCAAGAAACTCTTTCTTTCTGGTTATTAAGAATTATTTTGAGGATACCTTTAATAGAGAGGTCCTTCTGGACCAGAGACAAGTTATTTTCATCAAATGCATGTGTGATTGGACATGGAGAAGAACTATTTCCTATCTCATTTCATGAATGATGTTGTAATGAGTAAGACCTATTTAATCTATTGTCAAGTTATCTGGTGCAATATTTTGTTGTTCTTTACTTTAATGATGAAGATGAATCGTTGTGTTATCATGTGATGGATGATTAATGTAGGTGAATTATTTTTCTTGACATTATCTTATCACATATGTGTTTTCTTTATGATAATTAGTATCTCAAACAATAATTGGATGCTCACATGGTTCATGTATTAGTACTAGGCCTGTGGTATAAAATTGTCGTTTGCATGCTTGAGTAGTGAGTTATACCAAGCTTAGTCTCTTCCTCAGTAGTTAAAAATTAATCCTTTTTTGTTCCAAGTTGGTTTATAAAGGATTACATCTCATATCAGTCCCATCCAAGAGAAAATACAAAAAGAGATAGTCCAAACAGAAGGAAGAGCCTTCACAAGAAAACGTAAATCCCAACTATAAATTGGTCGGATCGCAAGATCTGGAGAACCATTCCACTATTAAATGTTGTAGAGTATAATTGGGCCTCGGTGGAGGGTTTGGTTCCTACTGTTGAATTAAAGGGATCTAGGACCCATTAACAGGTGGTAGGCTATCGTTTTTTTATGGTCAATTAAGAATTATTCCAGTAGAACTTTAATTGTTTCAATTACAAAGTGAGTTCCCTGGTCACTGATTAGTGTCAGAGGGAAGAAAAATCTTGTGATGATGTTATCACAGATGAATTTAGCTACTACTTCTTTGGTACATGATTCTACCGACTTAAATTCTTCCCACTTAGTCACATACTCGATCGCAATGATTATGTACTTAGCACCAGTTCTTCTTTCCCTCTGTGGGAATGGCCCGACGAAGTCGACAACCCAAATTTTGAAATCTCGATTAGGGTTTATCGAACTTAGTGGAATTTTATTTTTCCACAAGGTTCGTCCCAGTGTCTAACAACTACCACAATTTTTAACGTGATCTCAATAGTATTTATGTAAAGTCGGACACCACAGGTATGCTTGTAATATCTTCCTGGATATTGTGTCGGCCTAAAAATGTCCTTCAGCTTCTCCTGCATGGGCGTCGTTGATGATATCCTCTTGTTCATGTTCTGGCACACATATTCTTAGCACATCATCCATTCCCATTTTGTATAAGTATCCATTAATGATTATGAATGGTGCAACTTTCATGGCTAGAGTTTTATTTTGTTTGTCAGGAGGTCCTCTGGGGATTTTCCTTCTTCTAAGAAATTAGAAATGTCTTCTAAATCCTTACATGAAAATTCTACTCCGAATAAGTGTGCATTTGGGAGGTCATCATCTATTCCTTTCATATCTTCTCCTATTTCTAGTCATGACAGGTGATTAGGTTGAACGTTATTTTTCCCTGGTCGAATGATTACATCAAATTAAAATTCTTGAAATAATAGTAGCCATTGATAGATCTTTCCTTGATGGAATGGTTTATTGACTAAGTATTTTAATGCTTGATGGTTTATAAAAAGTGTAAAATGGTTTTCCAATAAATAATGATGGAACTTTTGTAGTTCATAAATCATTGATAAGGCTTCCCGTTCTGTAGTCGAATAGTTTATTTTTGCTTTATTAATTTTTTGACTTGCATATGCATTTGGGCGATCCATTGTGTCATCATATGGTTGAGCTAGAACCAACTTGACAACTAAATTCGATGTATCGACATGGACATGAAACTTTCTCGACCAATCTGGAAATTTGAGAATAGGTGCTTCGACCAACTTCTTCTTTAAAATTCGAAGGATTCTTGTAAGAATTGGTTCCATTTGAATTCAACATCTTTTTATAGAAGCTCATCCATTGAGCAGGTGATGTTTGAGTAGTGGCGTATAAACTTCCTATAATAGCTAGTATGACCCAATAGAATTTTCATCTATTTTTTTATTTACAGGGGGTTTTAGATCAAGGATAATCTTAATTTTAGCCATGTCGACCTTCACTCCATGTTTACATACCACGTGTCCGAGAAAGATTCCAATAGGTGTGGCGAATATGCATTTTCTGATGTTTAATGATAGTTGAATCTGTCTGTAGCGTTCTAACATAAGTCGAAGCCATTGTATGTGATTTCTGAGTAGACTATAGATTGTCCAATCATTGAAGTATATGACCATGGTTTTGTAGATGTACTCTTGGAATTATTTGACCATTATTATTGAAAAAAATGTTGGTACATTCTTTATTCCGAATGACATGACTCTGTAGGAAAAAGATCCAAATTCCAACATGAAAGTTTTTTTTTCCTGATCTTCTTTTGCGATTGGCACCTGGTTATATCTTGAGAATCCATCAATAAATGAAAAAAAATCATGACCAGTGATTTCGTTTATGATTTCATCAACAAAAGGGGTGGAAAACAGATCTTTCATAGTCTGTTTGTTGATTCCCCAAAAGTCGACGCAAATTATTAACTTCTTTGGATCATGCTTCTTTGGTTGTACCACCATTGGGCTTTCCCATTCTGCTTTGTCGATAGGATAAATAATGTCTGCTTGTATCATTCCTTCGATCTATTTTTGAATAATTGGTTTGTACTTATGTGCTAACTTGTATGGTCACTTTTTAATTGTCTTCTCTCCTGGGATCAATTCAATCTTCATTTCACCCATTTCCTCTACAATTCCTTTCAGGTTCTTGTAGTCGTGTGAAAAAACATCTTGGTACTCTTTTAGTAGACTGACTATGTTAGTTGTTTTCTTATCATACCAATAATCACCTACTCTCACCATTTCTAGTTGGTCATCATTTGATATGTCAAATTCTTTCATTCTTATTTTTTCTTCCATCTATTATGGTGGCTTTGCTTCGTCGAGATGGCATTCTCCTTCTTCAATTTTCGTAAAGATTTTTGGGAAGTCGGGTTGTTTTGGGTCCTCTTTGTGTTCCGTGGCTATGTTGAATATTGATTTCACGTGATTCTATAATGATAGATGGTCTTTCTTCCATTGGAAGCTATTTCCTGGGCATTTTGTATTCTCCATATCAATCCTCCGAGCAATTAAAATTTCCTTGTTTTCTACCAACACAAAGTTGCATGTCGATGTCGATCCTTCATCGACCGACATATTTGATTTTTCTTTCTATTGAGCTGGTGAAGGAATTTCTAGAAATATTTTTATTTGGTATGTTGCATCTTTGAATTGTTTCTCTACTGGATTAAATTCGAATTCTTGGAAACAAATCTTTTGATTTTGGTCCAGTTGGAAGTGTGGTCGTATGCTTCTTCAAATTTGTACCATTTTTTTGGTATCTCATCTAATGTACTTGGAAACATATGGGGCCATACCCTTTCATCCTTGTATCCAATTATTCGCCATTCACTTTCACAATGTTGGATATGATTTCCTGGATCGTAGCTGATTTTGAATGTAGGAATATCTGCATCTTTGGATAGTTTCTTGTCGCCAAATCTTTCAATGAAGTATGTTGACACAATCATCCATGTTTGTAATCGGGGGGAATGTATTTCCCACCATCTTGCAGCCTAGCCTATGAAAGTTTCCACAAGACTCTGTGTTCTTCCTTTCTCTCCTATGGATTTTTATACCTCTTCCACGTGGGCCAAAGGGGTATTTCGTTCACTGTATCATAAGGGTTTTCTTATTTGATTTTCTTTTGGAATGGGAGTGGGAGTTTGTCGGGTTATTTTTTCATAAAATTTTGGTACAACCTAGATTGAATAACATGTCTTAATATGTTTCCTTGGAATAACTTTGATAGAATAGTAGTCTTTTGCATGTGCTTCATAGTTCTATGTTTTCTAGTTGTATAAGGCATAGTAAGAATTATGTCCAAGGGACATGGGAGATTCTCTCAAAATTTCTCTTTCTGTGGTTGGTTCTATATAATATTTTTGTTCATTATTTATTTGATAAAAACATATGTCTTCTTTATCTTCATCCCATGACTCCATCCATGGTTTTCCTTCCTTTGGATCCAGGGGAATAATTATTTTTCTAACACTTCCTTTTAATTTGATTCTATCTCTTTCCAGGGAGATAGTTCCTTTCATTCGTCGACCCCATGGACGATCGAAAATAGTTTCATATGATGACATCTCTTCGATAAGTTTGATCACCTCAAAGTCGATTGGAGTTGGTATTTCCATAATTTGTGTGTCGACATTTCTCATTATTCTGATGGGTTCTATTAATCTCTGATCAACTTACTTAAGATAATTCATTGTGGGTGCTAGGTTAGGTCAGCTTATTCGTACCCATGTTTCTCATTGTAAAATATTGACTTGCGAACCAAAATCAACTACCACTTGATTGATCATCATTCCTTCAATTTACAAGTCAACTCATGGATCATAATATTTTCTATTATAAGAGAGATGATTTGCATCCTTGGTTGGTTTCTTACCATCTTTGTATTCACGCAGTTTGTTGAGTAGGTCCAATAGACTACCTATAGATTGTTTTTCTTTGAGTAGTTGAAAAAATTCCTAGATGGTGTCTTCATCTCGAATTATGGGATTTTTTTTATCTTTTGTGGAATTCCTAAAGAATTTAAGAGCTTCCTTCATTATTTTCTCTTCTTTATCTGTATTTGGGAAGTTGTTAGTCTTTTTTCTTTAGTAGTTTTGTGTTGGGGTATGGATGTCACGTCCAACACCTGACCTTGTAACAATATGTAAGTTATTGGAGTTCCTCACCTCTTCTTTATATACCTCGTGTAGTAGATTCACAATTGTTTTAGGTATAATCTTGTCGAGTACTATCGGGCAGTTTTCTAGGGAGTGATATCCAATGCCACATATGTTGCAGAATTTCATAACAATCCTGTCTTTTATAGGATAATATGTGTTGTAATGATAATTTTTTCAGCAATTATCACAATATGGTCGTCCACGACCTCGACCTCAACCACAAAATCTACGTCGACCTCTTCGTCCTTGACCATAGACACTAAAATAATCATCTCTTCGACCATAATTTTTTTCTTGTTGAGTGATTTCTGTGTGGTAAACGATTCATATATTATTATGAATTATTTCATTTAGGTGGAATTCTGAAGTTCGATGATCGAAATCTTCACAGATGTAGCACCACTTCATGTTTTTTAGATTTTTTGGATAATCTTGTATGTTATGATCAATTAGGAATTCACATATGTTATAGTATTTTTGGGATTGTACTTGGTGGACATCTATTGTTTGTGTGCACTCATTTAGGGGACAATTATATTTTGTGTGTCCTTCCTCTGTGCATGTGGTGCACTGTATTTCATTACGTCAAATGGTTAGGTTTTTGATAGTTTGTTGCAAATGTTCTATCTTTTCCTCAATTCTTTCTGTTGTTGAGGAATTCAACGAGCTATCATCATCCGAATTGACTCATTGTGCCATTTGTAACCCATATTCACAATTGGTTATATCATATAGGTGTAACATAGATCTGATTCTTCGTAGTATCCCAACTACATACCACTGGACTAGCAGGTTCTGGTCAATCATCGGCAGGATTTGACTTAAGAGATATATAAATATTTTTTCATATTCTCTTACCGACTCACCTGGTCTTTTCTTGATTTCTTTTAACTTCTGCGCTGTTAGATGCATGGTGTCCTGGATTTTAAAGAATGTTAGAAAACTATTCTTTATTTATACCTTTGAACACGTTTTCTTTTCAATTTAGTTCATGAACCAGGTTAAGGCGTGATGGCACAA
The DNA here is from genome assembly GCA_009831015.1 of Picea engelmannii. Taxonomy (NCBI): domain Eukaryota; kingdom Viridiplantae; phylum Streptophyta; class Pinopsida; order Pinales; family Pinaceae; genus Picea; species Picea engelmannii. The sequence goes on along the minus strand of ML777941.1, from coordinate 931,594 downwards.
CACAACTTCGAATTGCATCATTTTCTTATCTTCGTCTGTGATATCAGCTGCATCCCAAAAATTTTCACATACAAACCAATGGTGTTTTGTGTCTTCTTCTCCTTTGTAGATGGAGATATGATTGAATCCCATTTTGAATTTCTTGGTGGGGACACTTGGTTTTCTTTGTTCTTGAGTTACTACTGCTTTCGACTGAGCTGTCAAATCTTCTAGTCGGTTTTTTTTCATTTCTGAAGAAGGATGATACTCAAGGAATAGTTGTTTCTTCTTGAGTACGAAATATGTGTCCTCAGTTTTGGAAATTTGATCTTTGTATTTAACCAACCATCGTTCCAATGGTTGCATCACTTCTAGACTATAGTTAATTCATTCTCTTAAGATTATATGTGAAAAGGGGGTTGAGTCGGTGAGGTATTTGATTTGGATAATTATATTTCTGACTTCAATTCATTCAGGCTCGACAATCAATGCATCTCATAGGTTTTCTAGGTCATACATTCTATACCATAATCTTACCAATTGGTCGTCGATCTTTAGAATTTGTTGGAGAAATTATCTTATCCTTGGACTAGTTATTGGTGCAGTATATGTATGTAAATATGGTCTAGATTCTTTCTAATCCATAATTTCTAGTTTGTCAACCGGATGATGGAAGTTCAATTGTACGTCGATGTATCTATCGAGTGTCATCGTGGTTGTTGTTGTTGCTAACTTTGGTCGATCTGTGTATGAATCAGACTACTCACGTGCTCTCACTGGCTGACAACCTAACCCTCCCTTGAAATCTTTCTATTCAACTTTTTACTATTCCACTGGTTATGAATCTCTTCTCTTTTCTATTGTCTTTTATCTCGTTCTATTTTATGGATATCCACGTATTGCTTATGGGATTTATTTCCTCTCAATGAAATTTAGGTTTGGGAAATTCTATTTCTTGTTTTTATGACATCTCACAATATCAACTAACCCCCAATTATCGACCCGACTTACTCTAAGTCGAGACAGTTAGCCATGTTTATTTTTCCAAGAAGTAATCCCAGGCTTCCCTTGTATCTTTGCACTTTATGTCAAGAAATGATTCCCACCTTTTGTCCCTTTCTTGCAAGTTTCTATTTGGTAACAATGTGCCTAATATTGGTCGGTATTTGAATATATCAATGAATCCCTTTTCGAGAAGGAATTTATGAAGAATTGTTAGAACCATGTAGAAAAATCCATCGTGCAATTCAGTGTATAATTTCTCTTTTATTTTTTCTAGGGATGGCTGATCTTCAACAGCTTGTTCTGAAATATAATCTTCAATAATTCATTCGAGCTAGTCATGTAGGTTTTTTCTTTCTCTGTTCATCAACTTGAGGCCTAAATCTTCGTCGGGTGTCAATGTACGCATCACCTGATTCATTGATGTGATGAAACAATGCTTCTGGGGCAGCTTCAAGAAATCTTTCGTGCATCTCTCAAAAGAACCGCAACCTTGCTTCAGCTAGTGAGAGGTTATTACTTCTTGTGTAGTTTCTGATGTAGCTCTCGATTTTTCTCTCCCACCACTCACATATGTATTTATGTGTTAGCATTTATGTATACTTCTACATGCCCAAGTTCAATACGTCTCGACAATGGAACCAATGTTGTATTCTAAGGGAAAGTAGAGAGTGTTACCAATAAAACTTTACATAGCCATCATAGAGATACATGCATAGACATAGACATATAGAGATAGACATACATAAGTAATGATATCCTAAAGAAGAGTCATTTTATTATATGATAGATAGTACAACACAATTACATATATCCTCTCCCACGAAGCTATCAGAGCCTTCATGTGATTATCTATTTATACCTCTAACAGGCAATTTTAACTGCTTAAATGCCTGGGTTGGTTGGTTAGTAGAGACTCTGATCAACTTCTAGTTCTAACTACACTAGTCGACCGACAAGTTCTAAGTCGACCGTCGGGTCTAGACGACAGGGTCGACTATCCCCTACAACACATCTATTCTACAAATTTGACTACAAGGTCTAAGTGGAGATTTTATCTACACCGAGTGAAAATAAGTCACAACATTCGAATATGATGGAATGGTTTATGAAATGCTATAACCAAAGTAAAGGAATATGGGAATATTCTAGGACTAGTGCTACATATTTCGTTATGAAAAATCCTTCGCTAGATGTTTCAATTTTAGAGATGTAGGGGTCGGGACATGGCCGAATAGTTTCAACAAAGATATACCTATATATGTACCCTGCCCATGTACCAGAGAATGTTTAGACATAAAGCCACTACTTTTCATAGGTTTCAATGTACTACCTAACAAGTTGGCCATGGAGAAAATATTCTGCAAATCTTATTAGGCTACAAAGACTTATCAATTGTCCCTGCTTAAGCCTCTATATTAATAATTTAACACAACTTAAGGACAACCCCACCTCTATATTACTAGCCCCGATACATCTGTAACAAAATGCATAAGGAGTTTAGTATAGATGATGAAAATATACCTCAAAATCCAAAAGTCATGCCATCATTTTACTATTATTCCATCTTCATTCATTTGATTACATATCAGTTACCTGAACATTTCAAAAAGTGAATGTCCCAATACAAGAGAGACACACCTTGATATAGGAAGGATAAGGGATCTATTGGAAGGTTAAGTCGTAGATTGACAAAAGAATATATGGCCTTAGCCTAGGATACCCACTGTAGTCACCAAATTTATGTTCAATCATAAAATAGCTTACTAGTTTTTTGTTGATATTTTCACATATCTTAGAGTTTATGGGTTAATGAATATGATTAAGGCATGATATGCTTATAAGATTTTGATAAGTAAGCAATGCTAGTTTTATCATTTTTGCTACAATATTATGTAAGAAGTAAAAATTAAATACAAGGAAATATCACTTCCATATAGTTAATACATCATGCATTTTAATTGATTCTTTTACTGTGCAGGAAAATTTTAGATTCCAGAGGTTTATAACATGAAGATAACTTACTTGGAAGAAAGCGCAGTGTTGTTGGTGCCACTGAATTGTTGTAAGTGTCACTTGTGTGTTTTTGATGCTACTCAAGTGTTGTTGGTGCCACTCAAGTTTCGCTTACGTTTCCCACTCAAGTCTTAACCTGCCTATCAACCTACAAGGTATGACAGGAAAGTATGAGGGAAGGTATGGCGAGCTAGTCAACGAGAGAAAAAATGATAGAAACGAAACAACATGAGTGAATTATAGGAGATTGAAACTGTCTAATGGGAAATGAAAACGATATATATAAACAAACATTCAACTGAAATATGTTTTTAGATGAAAACATATTTCGGTCAAAAATGTGGTTGTCGGACAAAAAGACTCTGACACATGTATCCAGTGGCATGATTTTTGAGGGCACAATTAGATTTAATGTTCGTTCAAAAAAGTTAAATAGTTCAACCGAAACATTTCCATTAGCAATTTTCGCAACCCGATTCTCAAAAAGGTGGTACCCACATTCATGATTTCACCCCATTGATATTTTCCCTATTACTTTCCTCTCCAACATCCAAAATTATTATTTGTATTTTGCACTTTTCTAGATGTGCCTTCATCGATATGAATTATCTTGTTAAATCCAATAAATCCTTTACATGACTCTACTTCCAAGACTTCCTACCTTCATTTTTCCCATGGCTTGAGCTACAACCTCTTGGATATTGTCATAGAGATGTTCACAATCTTTGAGAGAATCATAGAATTTGTCAATTGTGAAATCAACTTGTAATGAGTGTTTATAGAACCCAACATTGGCATTCTTACAAATTTGGTTTCTGATCATGAAAGTGAATTGGCATAGGTGTTTACAACTCCAACTTAGATAGCCTTGTAGCTCTACTTCCCATTTGTGAAAATCCACGAGTGAGTGTTTACAAGGATAACATTGTCAAATGCATAGCTCTATTTTTTTTTATATTCACATGAATTCAAATGGGTGTAGTCAATCTAGATTGGCATATCTATGTGCATTTCATTCACATAGAGAAAATCAAATTTTTCTCTTGCACAACCTTCATTGCTATGTTATCACTACAATGAAGGTTTTGGTTTGGTTATGGATATATTGGGATCAATGTGATTCTACCCCTGATATGGGTTACTAGGATTCTCATTTTATTGAATATCCAAAAAAATAGGGTAAGTATAGAAGGTTTGCAAAAAATTGTTGTCTCCCAACTCATCCACTCATCCAATAAACATCCAAACATTTCTTAAATTATGTAGATTCCATTGTAATATTTTAAAGATATGATTTCATTTTCTTAATTTGTTTTTGTTGGAATGCACACAAATGGAGATAAATGTGGAATACATTTCATTAATATGATACATGTATAAATACATGAGCTTTACCTTTGGATTCATCTTCCAAGATATATCTTGGACTCCTGATGATGGTTTCTATTCTCTTGACTATTAATATTCCTTATAAAGTGAATAATACAATAAAATACCATGTTGGACTGTAAATGTGTTGAACCTACACATAATAGATCTAGCTAAACAATGATACACACATTTGCAGAAAGAATTGGAGAAAGAAGAAGAAGGAGAGAAAGAATGAAAGAATTCTCATTAACCGTAGTGAATAATGAATAATTTACACATGATATACTCTGTACAACTCAATGAGTGCACACTGGAGGTGAACTGTTAAGAACCAAATATCAATATAGCATAGAAAATCCTCAGAAAAAGTACTCAATGCCTTGAAAAAGAGAGAATTTCATATAATAAGCCTCTTCGAGGGGGCAACCTCCTTTTACCCCACATAAATGTTCAAGTACAAGATGATTCAAAATGAAAATGTCCCCTTGGTATATATAGGAGACTAGGAGGTATAATTACAACTAATGGCCTAAAGCCGACATAAATAAAATAACATTACTAATCTAATATGCCCCAATTAAGGGGT
>ML777941.1:903233-922968 GCA_009831015.1 Picea engelmannii | reverse complement strand
CCTCATAGTGTGCTATCATTTCTTCTGTGAAAATTGTCCAAGTGACGAGTGATTTGCGAGAACAAAGCCATCGATACCATACAAATTGATTAGGTTCTAAATATAAAGAAGTAATTCGTACCTTTTGTGTATGTGGCACATTAGGGAGATCAAATAATTGCTCCATCTGAAGTATCCATGTGATTGGGTCCTTTCCATCAAACTTCCTCATATCAATCTTAGGAACGTGGTTGGTCTTCAAACCAAAGTTGGAGTTTCTCCATTCTTGATTCACCTTCGTTGTGTCCTCATCATGAATTTCATGGGATGCATTTTCACTTTCAGGTGTCTTCTCTGTTACAAAAAATTTCAATACTTCCATGATCTCCCCTTTTAAACCATTTATCTTAGTATCCAACTTAGCTTCCATTGAATCCATCTTAGTATCCAACTTAGCTTCCATTGAATCCATATTAGTATCCAACTTAGCTTCCATTGAATCCATCTTATTTTGTAGTTCATTTATGTCCCTACGCATTTCTTTACCTTCATCAAGAGTCCAAGTAGGATTTTCTGGAGTCTTATTTGGTGTAGAAGTTTCCTTTTTGGGTGGCATGTTGGCCAAGTATCACTTTTGAACCTTGATTTTGAGGTGGTTCTGCTAGATAATATTTCTTCTATTGTATCTCCCAAGTTTCGGGCCTTCTAGATATGAAACTTTCCTTTATGTATTTATCTGATATTTCTTCTCTACAATGCCACAGGTCTGATCGAAATTGGATGTGCCAAGTGGAATTTACGGTAACTTCCCCACAACTTGCCGATTTTTGGCCTTTCCAGGAGATCTCACTTGTATAGTGTGCCCCACACAAAATAATTGATATTAAATTCTGAAACTCACACCAGAAATACTACAGACTATCCACAATCCAATGCAGCCAGTCCCACACAATTTGGATACTCTAGGAATAATTTATGATTGTTTTACCTGGAACACCTTCTTGAGACTAGTCAGATACCCTATCTTACACAGGGTGTATCTACAAATTTATGATGACCCAGAAGCTGAATGTTTTACCACAAATACCTTACTAATTTTTGTAAATAGCCTTTGGAGCTCAGGGTCTAAAACGTTACAAAAATGTTTTTATAGTGAAAATTATACAATGACTTAGTTCAGGACGATTCCAGAACCCTATCTTGTACAGGCTGTATCTCTTAAAGTATAAGGCCTCAGGAGCTGAATTTTGAACCCAACATACCTTGATCCGTCTACTAAATAGCCTCCAAGATGTTCCTTCTGAAACGTTGCATAAAAAATTTTATAGTGAAAATTCCAAGGTGTCTCAGATGTAGCAGCGAAACCCCAAGACCTTGAGTTCTGATACCATATGTTAAGAACCAAATATTAATATAGCATAGAAAATCCTCAGAAAAAGTACTCAACGCCTTGAAAAAGAGAGAATTTTAGATAATAAGCCTCTTCGAGGGGGAAATCTCCTTTTACCCCACTTAAATGCTCAAGTACAAGATGATTCAAAATGAAAATGTCTCCTTGGTATATATAGGAGACTAGGAGGTATAATTACAACTAATGGCCTAAAGTTGACATAAATAAAATAACATTACTAATCTAATATGCCCCAATTAAGGGGTAATGAGTCAATATTAGGGCTTAGCATTAACCAATGCGACATAGTGGTGGTCTAGAGTGATCTGGACACACACCAACAGTTACGGGAGTGAACTGCCACCTAGTTTAGTCTCTCAGGTAGTTATGGGAGTGAACTGTCACCTAGTTGAGTTAACTAGTCAACTAGTCTTCAGTTAACTGATTGAACAGAGAGTAGTGAGGAGTTAACTTAGGGAATCAAGGCTAATGTGCCAGTTTGGTGATGATCCCGAGGCAAGATAGAATTAGCATGGTGATGATCCCAATTTTGCATGGTGATAAAACCAATGCAACGTCTAAACTCAACTCAACTAGTCAAATTTAAGTGTCAACTAAAAGAGAATATTCTCTAGGTGGAATATTCTCCCCTAAAATATAGGAGACTGGATAATGACTAATTATGACTAATAAACAAGGAAAAACTTTAGGAAAAAAAATTCCTAGGTGTGTGTCAAGTAACTCCAACACCCCCCTTGAACATCACTATGGTGAAAATAAATAATGGGTCCCTACAACGAGGCCATGTTAGGTACCCAAATACAAAAGATACATTGAAAATAAAGTGAGGAAAGAGGGAAAACTTCATGGGAAAAAAACCCCCTCAAGGTACAATGTATGTAAAAATAAGAACTACAGTTGATAGGCAATTGTGTCCTTCACTCCAAGAAAACTTCGTAGAGAATGAAACTTCTTCTCAATGAAGGTCGTGGTGAAGATGTTTTCCGCCTGTTCTGCTGAAGGATAGAGTTGTAAGTCGATGATCCCCTCATGTACTAAGTCCCATAAGTAGTTCATGTGGATCTCGATGTGCTTCATCCGCTGCCTCTAAATTGGATCTCTGCAGAACTTTAGAGTGCTCTAGTTGTCACACCAGATGACGATTGACTGATGAAACTGAATACCCAACTCAGTGAGAAAATGTTCTAGCCACATAGCCTGAATGGTTATGTTAACTACCCCTCTGTACTCTGCCTCGGCAGAAGATAGAGAAATGGAATCTTGCTTCTTTCTCGACCAAAAGATAGGCCCAGAACCAAGACTGAGTGAGTAACCAGATGTGGACATGCGATCAGTGATATCGCTAGCCCAGTCGGAATCAGTAAACCCAATGAAATATAATGTAGAGTCTAATGCATAATGAATCCCAAAGGTGATGGTGCCCTGTACGTATCGAAGGATACGCTTTGCATCTTTCCAATGTAGCACATGTGGTTCTTGCATGAACCTGGAAACTGTGCCAACTGCATATGAGAATTTTGGTCTAGAGTGTGTGAGATACAAAAATCTCCCCACTATATGTCTATATAGTGTGTTGTCAAAAAGTGGAGTATCCCTTCCATACTCAAGTTTGACTCCTGATAGGAAAGGAGTCGAAGCAGACTTGCAGTCTATCATGTGAAATCTCTCAAGGAGATCTCATGCATAATTGGCCTGAGACAATTTGATGTCTGATGCATCCTAACTGATCTCGAGTCCAAGGAAGAAGTGTAGTGGACCCATGTTCGTCATCAAAAACCTGTCACGTAGAATCCTCTTGACTACAGCAATCGTTAAAGTCAAGCACCCGATGATCAACAAATCATCAACACATAGAACTAAAAGTAGAAGTGAATCAACCGTCTTGAGCATGTAGACATTCGGGTCTGATTTACAACTTAGAAAGTTTTGTGACAACAGGTAGGAGTCCATCTTAGCATACCATTCCCTTGGAGCCTACTTGAGGCCATAAAGTGACTTCTTCAGTCGATAGACCAAATATGAGTCCTGCATAAATCCATGGGGCTACTCCATGTAGATCTCCTCAGAGAGATCACCTTGAAGAAATGCAATCTTCACATCCATATGATGGAATTCTCATCCCTTGGTTGCTGCAATGGAAAGTGCCAATCGTGTGGAATCCATATTCGCTACTGAAGAGAAGGTATCATCATAGTCAATACCATGAACCTGCTGAAAACCTTTGGTGACAAGCCTGGCTTTGTATCTGTTGATTTGTCCATCCACTGCGCTCTTGGTCTTGTAGACCCATCTGCATCTAAAAATTTTCCTCCCAGAAGGAAGGGGAACTAGATCCCAAGTTTGGTTCTCGAGGAGGGAGTTCTACTCCTCTTGCATGGTGGATTCCCAAAAGGGATTTCCAGCAGCCTCACCATAAGACTATGGATCTGAAGACTGAACCAAGAAAAGATGCTTGGAAGGTAATGGTTCAGTGGTAGTGAGTGAAACAGGAGGCTCCTGGAAATCAGATCGAGTCCTCCTAGTATTAGTCGGATTTTTGCCTGAGAAAGTAGATCCAAGTAAAATGTGAGAATTAATCAACAGAAATGAGAACAAACCTCTCTTTGATGATATATGGATGCGAAAAAGGACCCATGAGGTCACTATGGATCGGATCTAAAGGTGCGGAGGCTCTCTGAGACTTTTCCTTGTCGAATTTCTCTTGAGGGTGTTTCCTGAGAACACATCCCTCACACACTCCCTTGGAGAAATGGATGTCTAGTAGACCACCAACTAATCTATGCTTGCTAAGCTGTTGCATGTATCTGAAATTCAAATGTCCAAATCTTCTGTGCCATATCCTACTACTTTCATCAGCATGAGTAAGGAGTAAATCAAAATCAAGTTCAATGAATTCAGAAAATGTATACAATCTAGACCGATGATTTACCTCACCAGTAGCAACCCTGGAGTTGGTTTTCCCGTCATTGATGTCCATGGAGTTTGTTGTGAATATTAATTTCTTTCCGGTGCCAGAATTCATCATCTGATACATGGAGAGAGGGTTGACAGAAAGCTTGGGAACATGCAACACATCCTCGAATCTTTCGTTGGTGAGTTCAATCCTTCCTTTGCCAGTGACTTCGACAGAAGAGTCATCCCCCATCAAAATAGGAGGACCTTTGTATGCATCCAAGGAATAATATACTACTTTTTATGCAGCCATATGATGTGATTCTCCTAAATCAATGATCCAAGCATCATGAGAGGAGTTGATGGAAATCAAGGCATGGCTAGAATTGCCTTTCTTGGAATTCAAATCTTATGGCTTCTTCTTCTTGGCACCCTCAAGGATGCGATCTCCAAGGTTGTTTTTTATGAAATATTTGAGACATTAGATCTATTTTTTTTTTGCATGCATGCGGATTCTGAATGGAATCCTTTGTGACAGTATGTGCATTTCTCTCCTTTTCTTCCCTTTTCTCCTTTGGATCCGGAGGCATCGGTGAAAGGTTTTGTGTACCCTTCCTTCTTCGGATGTGCATGAGATTTTTGTTTATATTTAGATTTAGATTTATGATATTTGTGGCTTCCATCATGCATAGTGAGTGCATGCACCCTTCAGCCTTTGATTGTGCCCATGTTGATGAGCTTGGTTTGGTCTTCTGTCAGGGATTTGATAAAGTCCTCAAGAGAAGGCATCTTCCAACTGCTCTAGATGAAAATATGACAGTATGGAATGTGGATAAGAACACAAATAATTCAAGACCAATATTGGAGAGAATGGTGAGAACCATTTGTTTCTCCTCCTTCGATTTATCAACCCCGCAAGCTTTGAGTTGCGACAGTAAATCCTTGAATTTTGTAAAGAAATATTGGATATTTTCGAATCTTTTTGGATCCAATGTGAGAAGCTCCACCTCCAACATGTGTCCCCTCATATCATCCTATTTTCCAAAGAGCCCTTCCAAGGTTGTCCAGGCTTCATTGGGAGTCTTACAGGAAGATATATGAAAAAGGAGATCAGGAGAAATAAGATTGCAAATTGTTCAAAGTGCCTCATCCATGCGATTTAAATACTTGGATTTTTCTATGCTTGATGTCGGTTCTATATCTATATTCAAGGCTAACTTGTAAAACCCTCTGGTTCAAAGATGTATGGCTATTTTATCCTTCATGAAAAATAGTTGTAAGGTGTAAGAATGAATTCTTTTGGGGATTCCATCTTTTCGTTGTCTTCAATCTTTTGTACTTGCAAAAACTTTTGGTGTAGATTTTTCTTAGCAATCTGGCGGCTCTGATACAATGTAAATATTTTGAACCTACACATAATATATTTATATAAAAAATGATACACACATTTGCAGAGAGAATTGGAGAAAGAATAAGAATGAGAGAAAGAATGAAAGAATTCTCATTAACCGTAGTGAATAATGAATAATTTACACATGATATACTCTGTATAGCTCAATGACTGTGTAATGAAGGTGAATCAATGCACCATAGTGGTGGTCTAGAGTGATATGGACACACACCAGTAGTTATGGGAGTGAACTTCCACCTAGTCTAGTCTCTCAGGTAGTTACGGGAGTGAATTGCCACCTAGTTGAGTTAACTAGTCAACTAGTCTTCAGTTAACTGATTGAACAGAGAGTAGTGAGGAGTTAAATCAGGGAATCAAGGCTAATGTGCCATTTTGGTGATGATCCCAAGGAAATGTCGAATTAGCATGGTGATGATCCCAATGTTGCATGGTGATAAAACCAATGCAACATCTCAACTCAACTCAACTAGTCAAACTAAAGTGTCAACTAAAACAGAATATTCTCTAGGTGGAATATTCTCCCCTAAAATATAGGAGACTAGATAATGACTAATAATGACTAATAAACAAGGAAAAACCTTAGGAAAAAGAAATCCTAGGTGTGTGTGAAGTAACTCCAACATGGACATGGTGTTATGATGTTGGCATTGATGTCAAAGAGGGTCAATATGGTCATCATTATAAATGAATAATCCATACAAGTCATAGATGGAGGATTTAATAACACGAGGTTTATTAAAAGTGGCACTGAAGATGAGAAATGTCCTGACAAAATTATGTTGTTCATCCTTGAAGATATCATAGAAAAACTTTACAATCGAACTCTATCTAGTTTTATGTCTATGTCAGTACCATCTACTGAAATGGTGACTACAACATTGACACCAATTATTTCCTCAGATCATGGTGTTAGTGATATTGTAACATCAACCACCATTGAACTTCTATCTGTGATAGGTTTAACATATTCCCTCTAGGACATATCTCAAACCATTTCAGTTTCTACTTCATTAAGTCAATGTCTTCGTTGAGAAGCCAATCATCAACAAAGCAACATAAAAGTTATAAAAAACTCAAATTTTCTATCTCAACCTATGATTCCAGAAGCACCTGATTCACAACCTCAGAGATTCTCAACTCAACCATTGTTTTTACTTCTAAGAGCGTCAAAGATCTAGAAACAAAGAATCCTTGATATTCATGCAACTAGTGCGATCATTAGCATGATTGGATAGTTCGTGATGGGTACTACTCTTCACATTTGATTAAACAATTTGTGATGACCGAACATAATGATGATGAACAATATATTTGGGAAATTACAGGCTGGTGGAAGATAAGGAAGTTTCATACGATAACCGAGGAGCTTAGATCATTTAGAATTTCTATGCAAAAGGTTTAAAGAAAGAACCTCTCGGATCGAAGCACCCAGCCATTCCATTGCTACTACAAGGATTTTGTCACATCAAGGGATAAATGCTTAAACAAATTACAAGGGATTTGAAGTATTTCGAATTAAATTCAAATTTTAAGGATAACAAAGGAGGAAAATTAATATCAAGATTATTGTTAAATTAAATGAAGAGGTACATTGGTTCATTGCTATTTACAAAGAGACACAATGGTTCAATGTCATATACCTATTGGATGACTATATAAAACAATAAAATATGTTGAAAGAAGTACAAACTAAATGGGTTAATTAAAAAGATCTAAACAGAGGAAGATCCCAAATAAGAACTTAAAATCTGAAAACATACACATGAAGTGAGGGTGGAAGGGAGGAGCAGGGGAGGATTGGAGTCCTCTACAGGTTGGATCCTGAACAACAGGGAGTTGTAGCTTCCTCAAGCTGGTGCTTGAAAACAAAGAATTGGAGTCCTCTACATGTTGGAGCCTAAACAATAGGCAGTTGAAGATTCCTCAAGTTGGTGTTGGAAAACAAGGGATTGGTGTCTCCTTGAGTAGGTGCTAAAAAAGAAGGGATATTGGTGTCCACTATAATTTGTAGCTTGTAAATGAAATATAAATTTTATGATTGTTACATTTAAAATTCTATGTACTGTACTTTCGTGTTGATCAATTGTTATGGTTAATAATTTTAATAATTAAAGAATTGATTAAAATTGTGAAAAAGAAGCAATACTAATTCAATCCCCCCTCTTAGTATTGAACACAATTTCAACATACCAAAACCCTAAACATATTAGGATTCCAAAATATCCCCCCTTAATCCAAAGGGGTGAATATGAGTCCAAGAAGAGAACTGAGATCTGGAAGTGGAAAACTATCAATGGTTGAATGTTCTCTTAGAATATAGTTGTTTTGGGATGACCACAAACCAAATGGTTAGCAGAAGATGATGTATTCTACTAAATGGTGATGGTGGTTTAAGGAATACCAAAACCCTAGTACTTGGCTCTAAGGCTCAACGGTTCCTAGAATATTTCCTAATTTATCTAGAAGCTTATTGTTGGCCCTTGACCAAGTTTTGAGGGTTCTTGGTCATGTTTGACCTATTTTGGGACTTTGATAGGCTGTCGAAGGCAGAGCGCAAGATGAAGTAGAGATCGCGGGATCTCGACCCCTTTTTGGGTCCTTTTTGGGTTTTGGGATTATGTAAAGGGTATGGGATGTCGACCCATGGGTTTACCCATGCTTAGGCCCAATTTTGTAATGTATAAATAGATGTCTAGGTGATGTAAGGAAAAGGGGGAATCTAGGTGATGTTGTGCTAAGTGCAAGTATGGTTTGTAGATGCTTTGTGTATACCGAGAGAGACTTGCAGAGCTAAGTGCAAGTGGTTGTAATAGATTGTGGAAGGATTTGTGTTGTAATGCAAGGAAGGAGGATCTAGCGAGGTGCACAGATATCCTATTCTCTATGGAGTGGGATTTGGATGCTCTGTGCCTGTAAAGAAGCTTGACCAAAGATAATAAAGAAGAAGAGTTGGTGGACGTAGCCCCAAAGTGGGGCTGAACCACATATATGCTATGTTGCTCTGCCTAGTGTGATGCATTGATATGTTTATGTGTTACGTTCTAAGTGATTTGATAGATCTGTTTATGCTTTGTGATTATGGATGCTAGATCTGAACTATATGAATGTGCTTAGTGATGGAACCTTCTAGATATAATCTATCTCTTTATGCTAAGTGCTTAGACACATTAGAACTGAATAAGTGTTGTGATGCTATGTTTATCTTTGGAGTAGATATTGGTTAAATATTGATGAATGGTTAGTGCTAAGTGTCCTTTTAAGTATTTTGATCATAGATCTGTGTCCCAGCTAAGGTTGTAGACATTTGAGTCCTGCAACCACCTCAGACTCTACCTCGGGTGATACTTCATCTACTTCACAGGTGTTGTCGAAAGGGTCGATAGTTAGGGTTTTGTTGGTGCGTTGTTGTAGTGTTTAACCTTGGGTTTGCCCCTATGCCAACAAATGGTTCCGTTGCCGGGACTTGAAACTGTGATTGCTGGGGAAGAAGCTTTGTGCAAAGATTCGACCTGAAACTATCAAAGCTCTATGCATAGATCTGTTTCCCTAGTGCATAGTATTTTTCTCAACCTGTGAAGCTCAGTGCCAAGAAAAGAGGTCAGATCTGAAGAAAAAAGGTAAGATCTGCAAGTTTTGTGCTCTGATAAAGATAAGAATAGTGAAAAGTTCCAGATCTGAAATCTTTGTGCTCTGTAGAAGTATGATAAGAGGAAATTTTAGTTTCAATAGTATGGATCTAGGTAAGATTGATAGAGTCTGTCCTAGCTTGAAAACTAGGGCAATGCTAGACGAGAGAAGGTTTGATATGAATAGATCTGATAATAATAGTGAAAGATATGTTATACCCATGCATAGAAAGAATATTTGGACTAACCAATGGATGCAAAATCCTAGAAATAATTTTTTGCAGGTTAGCTACTATGATCCTAGAGTGCAGTACAGGAAGGGCTAGGGATCATTTAAAATAAAGAGAGGATTAACCCTCTGCTACAGTTGCAGAAAACCGGGACATCTTGCTAAGGAATGCCCTGGGAGAAGACCTACTTGTCTTTGTTGTAAGGCTATGGACCATGAAGTGTTGAATTTCCCTAGAATGATTGCTAAGATTGAAGGAATGAACACGAGAAAAGAAAATCCTAAGGCAGATCCAGAAAATAAGATTATGGTAGAGCCCCAGGTAGAATCAGAGAAAGTATTGCCACAAATGAAAGAAACCATGAATGACCACCAACATGTCAGATTATCAGAGATCTTCAAAGAAAAAGAATGCATAGAAGCAAGAATATAAGACTTCGACCTTGAATGTGTTCTGGATGAGTAAACATAGGTGAATATTATGACAGAAAGAACTTGGGAACTTTTAGGGAAGCCTGCTCTGATTTCTTCATTAGGAGGAATAGGATTATTTAGAGGAAAATTGATAACCCTATGTGGAAAGGTTATCTAGATATCTATGAAGGCCAATGGTACTTTGAAAGAGGAAGACATTGAGATTTTTAAATTTATTGAGAAAAACCACCATTTGCTATGTTACTAGGGAAACCTTGGATTGAAAGAAACCAAGCCAGAAGGAAGGAAGAAGAAGATGTCTTAGAGTAAAAGAAGCAAGAGTTACAAGATTTCATGACTAGAAGGATCACACACTTGATTAAAGAAAAGGAGAACAGATCGAAGCTATTTAAAACTAGAGACCCAGATGTCAAAGTTGAAAGAACATTAGAGGACCCACAAAGGACTGAAGTACCTATCCTAGATAAAGAAGAAATATTACCCTTGAATCCTAGGAAAGAATCTCAACAACACGAAGTAACTATGTCAAAAGAAGATAAGAATCAGAATGGAAAAAGTAATATCGAGATGAAGCTCACTAGAAAGAAGTCCAGAAAGATAAGTAACAAGAGAGAAAGTTATAAAAGGACCCAGGAGGAACTTCGCAGAAGGAAAAATTGAAAAATTGGAACTTCGTCGGGATATCAGAACAACAACACATGGCATTTCTCCATGGAAAAGCAATATAGTTGTTGGGTACATTATAACCATTAGACCGATGCTCCAAATGGGTAGAAAGGAATTTATGGTTCACCACCAGACCATTGGGCCGCGTTGTAATGGACATAACATAGTTAATGAAGGCTCCATACCCGTTGCAAGAGATCTGCTGCCGAGTTACCTATTTATCCCATCACGCCATGTATCGAGAAAATTTTTGTTAACCTAGAATATGAACCCATAGACTAAGTTGATTTTACACAATGATGTTTGTGTTATTTCCATCTATTCCATTGCAGTAACTAGTTTCTCTTGAACCCGATATTTCCAACCCCGAGCGTACATGTCTGAAGAACTTAACGCAGTCGAAAAATCAGTAACATAAGTACTCATCGACCTCATGACTGAGAGAGTCATGTCTAAAAGAGTAATGTCTATAGGGGTACAAGCGTCCTCGACGAGAGGAGTGAAATCCTCTCCGTCAACTACTCGCAGAGCCGCACCATCCCGACCATCAGAAGAAAAATGAACCAAGCACAAGGATGACCTAGTGAATGAAAAGATGATACCATCCATATTGCCCACCTATATTCCACCTTTGACCGACGCAATGAATCGTGATAGCGTACCCAGAGATTTCGAGTACACCTTGGTTACTGTGTACCTCCCGAAGGGGATAAACACAGCTTGAGCAGACCAAGACAAGATTGCAGCATTGAAGTTCAACGAATTCAACCTCGGAGACTGAAAAGTATATAACATGCTTGCCCCGTACAAGTACCTAACCAGAACAAAGGGGAATAATTCAAAGATAATCCCCCAATCATGGATGATGAACCTTGCGTAGTCTACCCAACTAAATGTCATGAAGATTCCACACTTTTGTGGACACCAAGAAGTCAATGCCCGTGTCAAGATGCTACTTTCATGCTACCATGGTGGCTACTTGTGGTTGAACTTCTGTATTGCAATTGATCCAACATTGATCCATAGGATCACAGTGTTGAGTATGCAAGGACCTGATCCACATGATTTCTATCTTGAAAAATCCATGGACTGTGCATTAGCATAGAAGATCAAGGACACCTATGGCGATGTTGAGAAGGGAACAAGAGGCTACAAGGTAGCCTCCATTTAGAACGGCGTAGTACACCTCACCTATTATTTAATTGCAGGAAAGTTAGTAAGGAAGAACCAACCTACACAAGTCACCATCTTTGTCGTTGACCTTGCAGGGAAGTGCGTGGAAGGCCTGTAGATGAACTGGGCGAAGTACCTAGTAACTCAGCTTGAGCTAGATTTCCACAAAGCACAATATCAAGGCTATGAAATTCACTTTAGCTGGCTCTTGATCCTTATCACCTTTATTGCCTAGGAGATGCCGAAAGGTGTGACCTTCCCCGATATCAAGCCATTTGAGCCGTTGGCTACGAAGTTCTCTACACTCTGGTATTCGAGTGATATGAACAAATAGTGGCATTCGAACGCTGTTTTTCATACCTATTACCTCCAGTTGAAGAAATCCATAGAATTCGAGCCTCGCATGACTCCGAACACTCTACACCAGTTCCGGCCCCTGATGAAGTTCAACACAAATTGACATTTCATTTACATTACAGCATTAGCCAATGAACATAAGCAACAACTTCAGTCATACTACAAGATGACGAAAGAGGAACTGGAGGAGATCACTAAGGACTAGTCAGTGGACTTCCTTATTTCAGCAGACCCTGTCGAGTTGTATGACCTTGACAGCCCAGAAACTATGCATGATACACCCAGACCCAACAAGACAAAGAAGACCAAAGAAGATCAATATTTAAGCAGTGCCTTAGTGAAGAATGCTTCCATATCACCAGAGTGAGGGGGTGATGGTGAAGAGATAAATGGCACATAATCTGAAAAAAATAAAGGTGAAGTAACACCGCCTAGAGAAAAGGTTGACCCCTTGATGAAGAGGAAGGTTTCTCCCCTGAAACCTTCTTCCCGGAAGAAACTGAAATCCACCATGACCAAGATGCAGACTATCCTCACCTCTGATGATTTTGACTTCATCATAGCAGCCATGAATGATGCTTCACTGGAAATAACTAACAAACAAGAATCCCAACAAGAGAAAATGTATGATAGAATTGAGGCTAACTTCTGAGGGTTAAATCAAGCACTTCAGTCCAGTCACGCAGTCTCCACTGCACCCCTGCCATCCAAAGAACTTCAGTTGGGAGATGAGCCAACCCAACTCCACTGACTAGCTGATACAATCGAAGCTCACCTTCGACGGGCACAACAAGAAACAGACCAAGCCACCCAGGCCTTGAAGCAAGTGCAAGGCATACTTGTAGAACAATGCAACACTGCCCAATAGGAAAATATTTCTCTCCAAGCGAAATTCGACAAAGAAAAATCACAAATACAAAAAGGAAAAGAACAGTTGCTCGTAGAGCAACTCAAAGTGAAAGAAGTAGTCAACAGAGTGCTTTTCTCTGTGAAAGTCAAAGAAATAAAGGTAGAAGACCGAGTCACGAACCAAGTAGACCAACTCGCAGAAGCTATCAAGAAGCTACAACAACGAATAACAGACTTAGAGATCCGCACAGTGCTTGAGACTCCGCAAGATGTAAGGGATCAAAGAGAAGCCACTGCCTGAAGCGCAGTTGAGAGACTAAAGGCCCTTTCCACAGAGTGTAAGACTTTGAGTAATCGGAGTGCCCAGACGTATGAGAAAGTCACTGAGAACCCAGAATTGCAGGCACTGGAGTCACATCTCTAGGAAGGAAAGAAGCATGTAGAGACACTACAGGTGCAGTTGAAGGCCCTGTCAGTTGTGGAAAGAATGAAGTGATCTCAAGAGAAGTGTACTGCCTAGCAACAGATCCACACTATTCAGAGTAGAGTTATGGAAGTAACTCAGAGGCTCCAAACTGTACAAGATAAGGCTTACCAATTGTTCACAGAAGTAGAAGGCTGAGGAGAAGAACTGGAGTAGTTTGTTAGTGCAGCTAAACAACGCCTAGAGGGACTTGTCAACAATGCAGTAATCTAAGAGTTCGTTGAACAGGAGGCCATGGACCAACAACAAGTCCAAGCAGCTTGAGCCAAGCTCGAGGATTTTGAAGAAGAAGAACTACCCAGACCAGAGTGACTCAAGACGAGTCACGGGTGAGTGTTGGGGGCCTATTGGCCCTTGACTAAGTTTTGAGGGTTAATGGTCATGTTTGACCTATTTTGGGACTTTGACAGCCTGTCAAAGGTGGAGTGCAAGATGAAGCAGAGATCGCGGGATCTCGACCCCTTTTTGGGTCCTTTTTGGGTTTTGGGATTATGTAAAGGCTATGGGATGTCGGCCCATGGGTTTACCCATGCTTAAGCCCACTTTTGTAATGTATAAATAGATGTCTAGGGGATGTAAGGAAAAGGGGGCATCTAGGTGATGTTGTGCTAAGTGCAAGTATGGTTTGTAGATGCTTTGTGCATACCAAGAGAGACTTGCAGAGCTAAGTGAAAGTGGTTGTAACAGATTTTGGAAGGCTTTGTGTTGTAACTCAAGGAAGGAGGATCTAGCGAGGTGCACAGATCTCCTATCCTCTGTGGAGTGGGATTTTGATGCTCTGTGCCTGTAAAGAAGCTTGACCAAAGATAATAAAGAAGAAGAGTTGGTGGATGTAGCCCAAGGGTGGGGGTGAACCACGTATATGTTGTGTTTCTCTACCTAGTGTGATGCATCGATGTGTTTATGTGTTACGTGCTAAGTGCTTTGATATATCTGTTTATGCTTTGTACTTATGGATGTTAGATATGAACTATGTGAATGTGCTTAGTGCTGGAACCTGCTAGATTTAATCTATCTCTTTATGCTAAGTGCTTAGACACATTAGAATTGAATAAGTGTTGCGATGCTCTGCTTTATCTGCATAGTAGATATTGGTTAAATATTGTTGAACTGTTGGTGCTAAGTGTTCTTTTAAGTATTCCAATCACATATCTATGTCCCATCTAAGGTTGCAGACATTTGAGTCCTGCAACCACCCTTGCCTCTACCTCGGGTGAGACTTCATCTGCTTCGTAGGTGTTGTCGAAAGGGCCGGGATTTAGGGTTTTGTTGGTGCATTGTTGTAGCACTGAACCCTAGGCCTGCCCCTGTGCCAACACTTATGTAAGATGATGTCTTATTCTAATTGCAAGTTCTCTCAAATATAGGTTTAAATATGACCACAAAATATTGTCTAATGGAAGATGATGTCTTCTACTAAATAAAGGTTTAAGATTACCACAAATTATTATCTAGCAGAAAATGATGTCTTCTACTAAATGGAGGTTTAAGGAAAACCCAAAACCAAATCATATTTATGGTTATGATGATAAATCACGTATTCTTTCTTAATTGATAGGATTTTGAAACTTGAATCTTGAATGTCAATAACTTATATTATCCCCCCTATCAGGTACAAGGTGAGATGACGAAAATATTTCCACTACAATATGTGTCAATACTCAAGAATAAATTATTCGATATGATTGATATAATTTCTTGGCTATTGATGACCATTTGAAATAATTGATCCACCCAAAGTGGTTCATTACTCTTGAAGATTTATTATGTTTGGAATATCTATTTGAATTATGATTACTCTTTCCACAATGCTCACAAGGATGAAGATAAAAACATTGATCCTCCATGTGACCAACTCAATGACAATGTTAGAATTTAGGAATTTTCTCTTGAACTAGAGCATGTGAATATGAAATTTCTTGAAGCAATATAGAACTTTGGAATTGGATTGGTTTGGTATAATCCAGAATATCAAAATGAAATTTATTTTCATGTCCAATACTTGTTCTGTGTTTATTATATATAATTTCTTGCAAAGGTCTAATGATTAACTTAGAAAGAGAAATTTGATCTTGTTCATGCATAACTTCATCTTCATCTTCACTTGTATCTGAAGTTGTATCAATGATTTTCTCCTGCACTGGCTATTGATCATCATCGTCATCATCACCATTGAAAAGAGGGTTGTTCTGAACAAGGACTAGTTCAGAATGTTGAAGATCCTTTCATTGAAGTTCATCATGAAGAAGTTGAGTTTGACTTTGAAGCAATTCTACTTTGGCTTGAAAAACTTGCAAACAATTTAGAGAATATTGAAAATTTGCTTTGTTTGTTGTGACCATATTGACAATACTAGAAAATATTTAACTGTTCAGTAACTCTAATAATTCCTCAACTCAAGCCATTTAAAGAAAAATTATAACTAGGAGGATTTATTTCAACACCACCCTTTAACAATCAGACTCTACAATTCAAAAGCCTATAAAATATCTAAGGTGATTACCAAGCTTGGAAACGTAAATTATAAAAAAAACACCCTCTTGAATGACTCATCAAGTGCATAAAAAATATAAATTTCTTGAGTTTTTTACTAGAACCGTCAACTTAAAACATGAAGAGAGATAAAGGACTATTGGTTCTCCCTGTGCACATTTACAACAATATTATGTAGAACCAGAAATCGACAGAAGTATCCACCAACTCTCTCTGGGGAGAATGTGACTTGGTAGAGATGCAACTATCAAATTTTTTACCTCCTCAAGTAAATAACAAAACAAGAGATGATTCCCCTCACATGATATGAGAAATGGAATAACAAATGGTGGAGAAGGAAAAGAAAGAGGAGTTGTCCAGCTTCAAGGAAGGTTGGTGCTTGTGAAGACTAAAAGTTTCCAGGGACTTTGGGATACCCATGGTGAATGAGGCCATAGAAAATTAGATTCACTTTGCAAAGGTCATGGGTACTGTCCAAACAACTTTGAAAAAACACTTTTCCTATGAAACAATAATTTTTGTTATGGGTGAATCGAGTCGATGTCTTCACTAAGAATCTTGTAGGTATTCACCAATGTATTTAGAGAAACGTTTCTTGTTTCACAATTATGTTCTATTTTCAGGGAAACAACAACCTATAAGTTCCAAAACCTCAGGAGTGATATATTAAGAACAACAACAAGGTACATTGGAGTTTCAAACCAGACACACACCAACTAATGTGAGATAAAATCAATGGAAGCACTGTCGAATTGTTGTTATCCAAGTAATTAGAGAAGCCTCAAAAAAATGATGCAACTGGTAGGTATGTAGATGAGAAGAATGGGCAGACCCATTTCCTGAATCCTATTAGGCACCTTTTCCCTCTCATTTCTTCACTTTGTCTAATCCAAAACATCTTCATCCACCCAATCTATATCTAACTGACCTATCTCTTCGTCCAACTTCTCCTTAACTTCTTTGGCTACCATTAACACTTGATTTTCAAGAACCTACTACATGTCCTTTTCAATCACCCCTAGGCACAAAAGTTGAGAACCTTCTCTCCAAAATACCTCATGGTTTCATTCGAATCTCTGATCATAGGTTGAGTAATGAGAGTATGGCCACAATATTAAGGCCATTACCTATTATTGTAACCTCAATCAAAGAATGAGGTAGGGGAAGAAAGAGGTTGTCCGAGATGGAAAGGAGAGTCCAGATATCCCTGAGAGACATCGATACAAATTACAAAGAGGGTGTTACATCCATCTGTTTGAGAGGTGCAATGTCACCAATTAAAAATTTTCTGGAATAATCAATATGTAGTTTGTTGTCCCAGAAAATGAAACATTTTACCAACGTGGCCAGAGGGAAGATTCACATCCATGTAAGCTGAGGAACAACTTATATGATGAGGAATATAACTTCATTCTGTGTGCTAGGAAGTTCAAGAGCAGCACGCCATTAGTTATGGTGGATTTTTATCCATTCACTGGTCGACTAGACATCAAGGGAGAAGAATTCGGTTGGTCAAAGATTGACTGCAATGGTGAGGAATCCGAGAAATTTTATAGTAGATGGAAACCCTAACAGTTGTGCACAACATAGATGAGGGAGAAAATGACATTGAGTAAGGTAGACTAATGCAAATTGAAAAAGTGATGCAAGTGGAGGGAAGAGAGTCATATCTACATATGGAATGAAAATTCCCAAGGGAATGATGTGTTTCTAGACACATAGAAGTTGCTAAGATGTTTTGGACAACTACCATAGCATATTTCAGGCCCTAAGAACTAGGTTCTCTAATACCATTATTGGAATGCACACAAATGGAGATAAACATGGAATACCTTTCATTAATATTATATGTGTATAAATACATAAGCTTGACCTTCAGATTCATCTTCCGAGAGCTCTCTTCGACTCTCGATGATGGTTCTTATTCACTTGACTATTCATATCCCATCTCAAGTGAATAATACAATAAAATACAATAACCTTAAATGGATTAGGTTTGCAACAGTTTTTAATATGTATGCATTGTAGAAAAGTTTCTATAATATATCCCCCATAGTGTGCATGTATACCTCAAATTGTTTTTGAGATTCTATATGCTAGATAATGCAATAAAATATTTTCTAATAAATATGAAAAAACCCCTATTTTAAATGTTCATGTATGTTCATGTCTTGTGCCAAATAAAGTCAATATAAAGTCAACATAGAGTTAATAGATTCTCCTTACTACTGCAAACTTTCCACAATGTATAAGGCATAAAGGTCCCGATAAAGATAATTACATAATAAAAACATCTTAGATATTATATGGAAAGAGAAATGATCTTCAATATAAAAATTCATCATTTTTTCTTTTGGGAAAATCTACCATAAACATTTAGGTAATTTGGTAAAACTAGAGATGATAGTATTAGAAAACCAAGAAAGGGAATGGAGAGAAAAAGAAGAAACTAAAATAGAATACCATTTCAAGGTTCAAGCATTCAAATGGTTTGATTGGAGTCATTGTGGGTCCACATTGTCATTGGAAATAGAGCCTTAGTTAAAATTTGATTTCTTAATTTTTCTATTCACACTTTGACTTAAAAACTAGACCATTTGACCATGTTTTGATGATTTGGTATAGAAGGTACATTACACATATGACAATGAAATCTTACCGCAACTGAAACTGTAAATAACACAAGATCAGATATGATCATTGGAACAAGAAAAAAAGAGGCATGTTATTAACAATGGGATATATAAGGGTTGAATATATCTGAGGTTTGTTATTGAAAATGGGATATATAAGGGCTAGGCATATATCAGGCCTTTATTTACACCTTCATTTATTTTTTATCCTTTTTGGCGCTCAATAAATCCCAAGTTAGGATGGATCTATGCTGGCTACAGAAAAACTTCAAAATCTTGGGCATTATTATGCCTCATATGGCATGAGGTTTCACTTGTGATTTTCATCACAATGGATTGGTTTGCAACATGGTATATATGGAGAATTGGTGGGATGTGTCTTGGTTTCAGAGACTTACTTCTACTTGTTGGACGATAATGTTTAATATGACACCTCCAACATTTTTTGGCATTGAATATTTGGTAGTAAAGGTTGATGTTTCTTGATCAAGGTAGTATGTTTATTCACAAAAAGAATCTTGTCAAACCTCATAAATTATGTGGACCATTGGCAGCATTAAAATACAAAAAAATAGAATTATAATATGCAATCCTTCAAGTCTTTTGCCATAAAGAATTAGCCAACACATAGGGCATATTAAGGGGGAATTACAAGAGTTTTGAAGACCTTTTTCCTAGAATTTTTGCAAAATATGAATGATGAACCTATGATTCTCAAGCATGATGACAATAAAAATTCATGATAAGTAACATATGTCTTTGGCACTAGGATTCTATGACACTTGGTTGATATGGGCATACAGTTGGATTGAACATCACTTATGATCAATGTAGTAACAATTTTTTAATGCCTCCACATTATTGCATAATATGTGTTATATTGTTTGCAAGATTGGTCCCATGTATTGTACACTGATATGGGAGAAAGGGTAGGGGGTTGATGGGGGTTCGGGAGCGTAGCCCCCGAAAAAAAAAAATTGGGTGGTTTTTTGCATCCGGTTTTGGTGTTTTTTCGGTGCATGGTTTTCTAATTTCGATTAAGGAATTAGCGTTGTTGACTAATCTAGATCAATGGATTAGGGATTTGGATGCCATGG
>ML777941.1:892564-903164 GCA_009831015.1 Picea engelmannii | reverse complement strand
ATATATATATATATATATATATATATATATATATATATATATATTGATATATTGATATATTTTATTGTATTCTAAATAATGAAGGAAGATGATGAATACAAAGCATTAGAGGCGCAGCTCTAAAGGTTGTTGGTTTTCCTCTTTTGGGTTTCTAAGGTAAAATATTTGTGTAATGTGTGTGTGTGCCATTGCATATTTTCTGTTATAATAAATAATCTATTTGTAGTAATTAATTGTACAAGGTTAAAATATACATTTGGTATCAGAGCAATTATTGGCTTCAGGTGGATGCCTTTGTGGTCAAGGGTTTGGCTCAGGTTTGTGATAAATCTTGTTATAGTGGGAGCTCCAAGGTATCAATTATTTAGGTGAAAAGAAATGGTGAGAAGTTCAAAAATAGATATCAATAAATTTAATGGGAAAAATTTTAAGCTATGGAAGCTCAAGATGGAATATATGTTGTTGGAAAAATATTAGTGGATCGTTGTGGATCTAGGTACTGCACCTACAAGAATTTCAATAGAAGACTCGGAAAAGTTGGATTGGAAGGTGAAGAGCACAATCTGGTTATGTATCTCAAATTCAATATTACTGGATGTGTTAGGGGAAGCTACAACCAAGGCATTATGGGATATGTTAGGGACTTTGTATCAGTCTAAATCCCTGGTAAACAAACTGTTCCTATGAAAGAAGCTATACAACTTGAGGATGAAACATGGAGACTCGGTGAAAAAGCATATGAATTCCTTCAATAGTGTGGTAAGTTGGTTATTGTCTATTGATATTGATATTTCTTATGAATAAAAGTGTATCATTTTGTTGTGCTCTTTACCAGACTCATGGGATAGTCTTGTTGTGGCCATAGGTAATAATGCAACTACTTTAAGCTTTGATGATGTGGTCTCAATCTTGTTGTTGGAGGAGACAAGCTGGAATAACGTGAGCATAGCATAGATTCCTTATTTACAAGAGGATTCCCCCATAAAATAATATATCTAAGTCCTCAATTGGGATATCCAAATCTGAGGGAAGATCTAAATCTCCCCAAAAATTTGTAAAGGTATGCTAGAGATGTGGAAAAGAAGGGAACTTCAAGAAACAATGTAGATCCAAAAATGTTGAGAGAGGGAAGGGATCTAAATATGCCCCTTCTATATAAGAAAAAATATCCATGGATGAAGGAAGGGATGTGTACTTGGCTTCTTCAATCACACATGCAGATCATGGGACATGGCTAGTTGAATCAGGTGCATCCTTTAATATGAATCTCCACACAAAGTGGTTGTAAAAATAAGAAAGGTATGGTGGCAATGATGTTTTCTAAAGAAATGTTTTGATAGAAAAAATCATAGGATGAGGAAAATTCAGCCCTAGAAGCCCCAGAGGTGTGGTCATGGAGCTTAGAGTTGTTTAAAGAATAAGGACATGAAGGATAGTGTAAATGCATGTAACACCCTCCTATATGGCGAGTACTCATCATTTTGTTTCCAATGGTAGGTAGCACGTCATGTGGTTCCTCACGGTTATGAATATATTCCCCCTTGAAGATGGAAGACTTGAAGTATGGTTAAGAAACCCTAAATAGTTGTAATAAGAAGTGACAAGTCATCCCCAAATTAATTAAAAGAAGAAAAATTGTTGCAAACAAGATGTTAAGAACCAAATATCAAGATAGCATAGAAAAACCTCATAATAAGTACTCAACGCCTTGAAAAAGAGAGAATTTTAGATAATAATCCTCTTTGAGAGGGAAACCTCCTTATACACCACATAAATTTCCAAATACAAGATGATTCAAAATGAGAAGGTCTCCTTGGTATATATAGTAGACTAGGAGGTACAATTACAACTAATGGACTCAAGACGACATAAATAAAATAAAATTATTAATGTAATATGCCCCGATTAAGGGGTAATATGCCACTATTTAGGGCTTAACATGCCCCTCCCATTCATACAAGTGTTGTCTGGAATGCTTGAGTAATTTTGAATGCTTCTGTATAAAAGACTCATCTCCCCAAGTGGAATCTTCAACAGGTAGTTTCCTCCACTTAATGAGATACTCTGGAATGGATCTATTCCTCAGCTGGAGAATTCTTGTGTCAGTGATAGCTTTAGTCTTCAATATGATTTTTCCTTCTTTGTCAAGTTCTGGAAATATAGTTTGAACTGGGATCTCGTCACCTATAACCTTATTTAAGAATGAAACATGGAAAACTGGGTGTACTCGTGAAGATGCAGGAAACTCCAATTTGTATGCCATAGTACCAATCTTTTGCAACACCTAATAAGGGCCATATTACTTTGGTGATAATTTATTATCCTTATTGGCTTGCTTGAGGGACATATGTTTGTATGGTTGTAGTCTTAAAAACTCCCAATCCACTACTTCAAAACTTATTTCACTACGATGTTGATTTGCTTGTTGTTTCATGTGATTTTGTGCCATGGTTACACTATCCTATAATATTTGGAGAACCTTTTGTTGATGCTCGATGTGATCTTCCACTGCTTGAACCTTAGATTTTTATTTTAGAGAAGAAGTGATGGAAGGAGGGTGGTATCTGTAGAGTGCCATAAATGGTGTCATTTTTGTTGCATTATGAAAGGAAGTGTTATACCACCATTCTTCCAAGGGTAATGATTTGAGCCATAATGTTTGTTTATCAGAGACATAGCAACAAAGGTATCCTTCTAGACATTTGTTCACTATCCCGGTTTGTCCATCAGATTGAGGATGATAGGATGAGATATGAGGCAATTGAGTACCCAAACAAGAAAATAATTCTTTCCAAAAATGTCCAATGAAGATGGGATCTATGTCACTTACAATAATCTTTGGGATTCCATGTATCTTTTGGACTGTCTCCATGAATGCAGTGGCAACTATACTAGCTTTGAAGGGATGAAATTGTGCAAAAAAGTGTGCATACTTGGTCAGTCTATCAAAAATCACCATGGTGACACTCTTTCCTTCAGGCTTCAGTAACCCTGTGATGAAATCCATGGAGACCTCCTCTCAACGTTGACTTGGGATGGATAATGGTTGTAAAATACATGGGGTATTAATTTTTTCGACCTTGTTTTGTTGGAAAATGAAACGTTCTTCCACAAACCTTTGAACATCAGTTTTAAGGCCATCCCAAAAAATTCCTTCTTGACCCTATGGTAGATTTTAAAAAATCATGAGTGCCCTCCTACTGGAGAGGTGTGAAATTCCAATAGTACCTTTTGTTTGAGTTGGGAGTTCTTACATAAATATAAACGATCTTTGTACCATAGTGAATAATTTTTCCATGTAAATGTATCTAATGCACTGGAATCCTGTTGCAACCTTTGAATGAGAGTCCACACGTTTTCATCATTCTTCCATTCATCCCTCGCTTCTATTATCCAATCAGGTTAGATGATCGAGATAGAATAGATAAAGGCCTCAACACCTTTATCCTTTCTTGAGAGTTCATCTACTGCAACATTTTTCTTCCCTTTTTTTATAGAAGATTTCAAAATCATAACCCAATAATTTGGTTACCCATTTTTGTTGTTCTTCTGAAGATAGTCTTTGTTCTAAGAAGTATTTAAGACTATCATGATCTTTTTTGACCTTGAAGTGCCTACCTATTAGGTAAGGGCGCCATTTCTTCAATGCATGTAGTATTGCCATCATTTCCTTATCACAAATGGGTTTGTGTAAGTCCTTTCCCTTGAGTGGTCGAATTTCAAAAGAAAGGGGCCTTCCTTCTTTCATTAGAACAACACCAATGCCCTTTATCGAGGCATCACATTCCACAACAAAGGTTTTTGTGAAGTCTAGTGTGGTCAAGAAATGAGATTTGTGCATCGCCGCTTTAAGTTGTTCAAAATATTGAGTTGCCTCTGGAGTCCATGAAAATGCATCCTTCTTGTTTAATGCCATTAAAGGTGTTGTTATTCTTCCATTGTTCCGAACAAACTTGCAGTAGTAACCTGTCAAACCCAAAAATCCTCTAAGATTCTTCAATGTTTTGGGAATCATCCAGTCCATCATGTTCTTAATCTTGTTAGGGTCTACCTTGACACCTTCATGATATACAATATGACCCAAATACTCTACCTCCTTCACCCCAAAGAAAAATTTGGATGGTTTGGAATATATTTGTTGCTCCTTTAGTAGTTGTAGCACCTTGTCAACATGTCACACATGATCCTCCCAAGACTTGCTATGGATTAGTATATCATCAAAAAATACTAACACAAATTTTTGAAGGAAGGGATTGAAAATGGAATTCATCAACCCTTGAAATGTGGAAGGGGAATTTGTAAGGCCAAAAGGCATGACCAAAAATTCATAATGGCCTTCATGAGTTCAAAATGTTGTTTTTGGGATATCTTCTTCCTTCATTCTATTCTGATGATACCCTGAATGAAGATCCAACTTTGTGAAATAGATTGTTCTATGTAGTTCATATAACAACTCATCAATGATAGGAATGTGAAACTTATCTTTAATAGTGATCTTGTTGAGCTCTCTATAATATGGACACATACGCCATGAGCCATTTTTCTTGAGTACCATTACCATCGATGAAGAGTAAGAACTTTGGCTAGGTCTAATAATGCCATCCTCTAACATATCTTCAACCATACACTCAATTTCACTCTTCTAGGCATAAGGGTATCTATAAGTCCTGATGTTAGGACGAACAGTCCCAGGCATTAGGTGAATAACATGATCATAATTTCGAGTGGGTGGAAAACCTTTGGGAATATCTTCAAATACTTGGGAATGCTTATCAATGATCCCTTGGATATCTAAGGGAATATAAGGCTTAGATGTTTGAACATCTAGTGAGCATAGTTTTTCAATTACATCCTGATGCCCCTTTTTCAATAATTTTTTCATGCCATTATAGATTATCACCTTACTGGGTTTCCTTTTGATACCCCTTAACTCAATTTATTTTCCTTCCAATGAAAATGTTATGAAAAGTTCTTGAAAATTAAAAGCCAATGTTCCTAATAATTCTAACCATTGGATTCCTAGTACTACATCAACACCACCCATGGGTATAGAAATAATTGGAATATTCATTACATATCCCCCCATAGTAATATTGATCTTATTGCATTTTCCTGAGCAATTAATACTTCCTCCATATGCAATCATTACTTGAAACTCTGGTGTTGGATATACAAATCAATTGAGAGCTTTGGATAGTTTATAGTGAATGAAATTATGAGTACTACCATAATCAATTAGGATTATTACCTTTTTCTTTTTTATATATCCTACGATCTTGAGGGTTTGAGGAGTGATATTTCTAGCCAATGCATTACATGATATCATGGGAATCAACTCTTCAGAAGAAATCGCTTCTACATTTTCATCTTGATATGGTTCTTGTTCTTGTTCTTGTTCTTGTTCTTCTTCCTCTTCACAATCTATGCAAAATAATTTCTTCTCACCACACTTATGCCCCTTACCGTACTTGCGGTCACAATTAAAGCATAAACCTTTTGCTTTTATTTCCTCCAATTGTTTAGGTGCCAACCTTGTAGGTTGAGGTGTTTTAGAATAAGGAAGATTATTCTCTCAATAGATGTTAGGAGTGGTCCTTTTAGTAGCCATAGCCATATTTTTACTTCCAATATTTCTTGCCACCCTGAATGCATTCTCCAATGATTTGGGTTCCCAAAGGAGAACCTCATGTTGAATGTTATACTTTAAAGTTCCAATGAATACATCAATCAGGTGCTCATATGGAATATCTGTTACCTTCATATTCAATCTTTGGAAGTTCTCAATGTGCTCTGCAACTCAACCCCTTTTCTTGAGATTTATCAATTGGATAAAGAAGGTATTTCTCCTTGTATCCTCATAGTGTGCTATCATTTCTTCCATGTAAGTTGTCCAAGTGACGAGTGATTTGTGATTACAAAGCCATCGATACCACAAAAATTTATTAGGTTCTAAATATAAAGAAGAAATTCGTACCTTTTGTGTATGTGGCACATCATGTAGATCAAAGAATTGCTCCATATGAAGTATCCATGTGATTGGGTCCTTGCCATCAAACTTCTTCATATCGATATTAGGAAAGTGGTTGGTATTCAACCCAAAGTTGGAGTTTCTCCATTCTTGATTCATATTCCTTGTTTCCTCATCATCAATTTCATGGGATACATTTTCACTTTCATGTGTCCTCTCTATTAGGAAAATTTTCAATCTTTCCATGATCTCCCTTTTTAAACCATCCATCATCCCTTGTAGTTCATCTTTGGTTATTGTATTCTTTTGTAAATCATTTATGTCCCTACGCATTTCTTCACCTTCATGAAGAGTCCAAGTAGGAATATCTAGAGGATTATTTGGTGTAGAAGTTCCCTTTTTTGGTGGCATGTTGACCATGTATCACTTTTAAACCTTGATTTTGAGGTGGTTCTGCTAGACGATCTTTCTTCTGTTGTATATCCAAAATTTCGTCCCTTCTGGGTATGAAAATTTATTTTTTGTATTTCTCTGATATTTATTCTCTGCAATTTCATAGGTCTCATCAAAATTGGATGTGCAAAGTGGAAGTTATGGTAACTTCCCAACAACTTGCTCATTTTTCCCTTTTAGGAGAGCGTACTTATAAAGCATGCCAATATCACAATATCTGATATTTGATTCTGAAACTTGTATCGGAAATACTACAGACTGTCCACTATCCAATGAAACTAGTCTCACTTAATTTTGATACTCACTAAAGAAGATATCATTGTTTTACCAAGAAGACATGTTTGAGACTAGTTAATGACTAGTCAAATACCCTATCTTGTATAGGGTGTATCTACAAAAGTAGGATGACCCAGAAGTTGAAATCATTATCATAGATACCTTGATAATGTATGTGAATATCCTATGGATTTAAGGGTTTGAAACATTACATAAAAAATTTCATAGAGAAAATTATGAGATGACTAAATTCAGGATGATTCCAGAACCCTAGATTACATAGGCTATATATTTGAAAGTATAAGGCCTCGAGAGATGAAATTTGAACCCAATGTACCTTGATCTGGCTGATAAATATACTCAAAGGGGTTCCTTCTAAAACATTGTAGAAACAAAATTATAGAGAAAATTCCAAGGTGTCTCAAATGTAGCAGTGAAACCCTAAGACCTTGATCTCTGATACCAAATGTTAAGAACCAAATATCAAGATAGCATATAAAAACCTCAAAATAAGTACTCAACACATTGAAAAAGAGATAATTTCAGATAATAATCCTCTTCAAGGGAGAAACATTCTTATACACCACAAAAATTTCCAAATACAAGATGATTCCAAATGAAAAGGTCTCCTTGGTATATATATGAGACTAGGAGGAACAATTACAACTAATGGACCCAAGTCGACATAAATAAAATAACATTACTAATGTAATATTCCCCAATTAAGGGGTAATGTGTTGTTGATTATTTTGGTTGGTTGTCATTGATGTCAACCATTGAAGAAAGTTTGGTAGCAAATTTCGGTAGCAAAAAGGTTTGGGTAATGGACCCAAGTTTGTTTGATGTATAATGGTATGTGTTTTAATATATTTGAAGGTAATAATATTCTATATGGATAGTACATGTAATTCCATTTCCATTGGTATGAGGAACATTGTTGGCACAAGGGCAGACCCAGGGTTCAACGCTACAACAACGCACCAAAAAAACCCTAACTACTGGCCCTTTCGGCAACACCTGTGAAGCAAATGAAGTCTCACCTGAGGTAGAGGCAGGGGTGGTTGTAGGACTCTAATGTCTGCAACCTTAGCTGGGACACAGATATGTGATTATAATACTTGAAAGAGAACTTAGCACTAACAGTTCATTAATATTCAACCACTATTCTACTTCGCGGACAGAACAAAGCATCATATCATTCATTTAGATCTGATTGTATGTAAGCATTTATCATAAACAAAGAGGTAGATCTAGCAGATTAAGCACTAAGCACATTCATTTAGGTCAAATATATAATTCTTAGACATCATTAGCACAAAGCATAAGCAGATTTATCTATCTCTACCAAAACACTTAGCAATAGAACACATAAACAAATCTAGGCAAAGCACAAAGAAGGAAAACACAGTGTTTACGTGGTTCACCCCCACCCTGGGGCTACGTCCACCAACTCTTCTTATTTATTGTCTTCATTCAATCAATTACAAGCACAAATCCATCAAAACCTTACTCCGCCTAGGACAAGAGATCTGCGTAGCTCGCTAGATCCTCCTTCCCCAAGTAGATCTAAGCACATAGTCTTCCACAACTTATTACAATGAATTGCACTTAGCTCTGCAAGTCTCACATAGGCACAAAGCACTTACAATCCTTTGATCACATAGATCTAACACTTACCTCATCAAACTATCGGTCCGATGCTTCTTACAATTCCTAGTTATCTATTTATACTTTACAAAATAGGAATAACCATGGGTAAACCCATGGGTCGACGTCCTGTTCCCGTTACATAATACCAAAAACCCAATAGGGACCCAAAAGTGGGCCAAGATCCCATAATCTCTGCTTCATCTTGCGCTCCTCCTTTGACAAGCTGTCGAAGTCCCAAAATAAGTCAACATGACCAAGAATCTCCCAAAACTTGGTCAAGGGCCAATAGGCCCCAAACACTCACCTGTGACACGTCGCGACTCACTCTAGTTTGATCAGTTCTGCTTCGAAAGCCTCAAGATTGGCTCGAGTTGCTTCCACCTGCTGTTGTGTTATGACCTCTTGTTCGACGAACTTTTGGATTACTGTGTCATTAAAGGGCCCTTCTAGGCATTGTTCTACTGCATTAACAACCTTCTCTAGCTCGTCTCCTCGACTTTCAACCTGTAAGAACAATTGGCATGCCTTATCTTGTACTGGTTGGAGTCGTTGAGTAAATTCCATCACTTTGCTTTGAACTGTATGGATCTGCTGCTGGGCAGTGCACTACTCTTGAGACCACTTCATTTTTCCTACGGTTGACAAGGCTTTTAGCTATGCTTATAGTGTTTCTGCGTGCTGATTCACTTCCTGGAGCTGGGACTCCAATGTCTACAACTTTGGATTCTCGGTGAGGTTTTCATATGTTTGGGCACTGCGATTACTCAACTGCTTGCATTCCAAGGCAAGAGATTTTAATTTGTCAACTGCACTCCTGGCAGTTGCTTCCCTTTGGTCTCTTACATCTTGATGGGTCTTGGGCACAATGCAGAGCTCCAAGTCTGTTATGTGCTACTGGAGCTGCTAGATCACTTCTTCAAGTTGCACTACTTATTGTGGAACTCGTTCTTCTGCATTTACTTCTATGAATTTCATAGAGCGAAGTTCTCTATTGACCATTTCCTTCACTTCGAGTTTCTCTGCGAGCAACTGTTCCTTTTCTTGTTGTAGCTGGGATTTTTCTTCATCAAAATTCTCTTGGAGAGCAAGTTTTTCCCCTTCTGTAGCACTGCGTTTCTCTACAAGGACTCCCTGTACCTGTTTAAAAGCCCGAGTGGGTTTCTCTGATTCCTCTTGTGCTTGTTGAAGGCGAGCTTCGATTGTCTTAGTGAGGCAGTGGAGTTGAGCTGGCTCATCTCCCAGTTTTGGTGTTCCTAATGGTAGATGTGCAGTGGAAACTACGTGGCTAGACTGTAGTGCTTGTTGCACCCCTTGGAGGTGTACCTTAATGCAATTGTACATTTCCTCCTACTTAGCTTCTTTCTTTTCTACTATCTCCTGTGAGGCATCATTCATTGTTTCTACAATGAAATCAAAATCATGAGAAGTGAGGGTAGTATGCATCTTAGTCACGACAGGTTTCGCTTTCTTCTGGGAGGAAGGCTGTGAGGGGGAAACCTTCCTTTTCTTCGAGGGTTCCTCCTCGTCTCTGGGTGGTGTTACTTCGCCTTTCTTCTATTCAGTTTCTTCACCATTTATATCTTTGTCATTAACTTCTTTCTCTGGTGATATGGAAGTAGTCCTCACTGAGGCATTGCTTAAATCATGTACTTCTTCAATCTTCTTTGTCTTGCTCGGTTCAGGTGTATCTTGTGTAGTTTCTAGGCTGTCTACATCATATAGATCTGCAGGATCTGCTGGAACTAGGAGGTACGTCGACTAGTCCTTGGTGATCTCCTCCAAGTCCTCCTCTGTTATCTTATAGTAGGATTGGAGTTGTTTCTTATGTCCATTGGTGCACGTTGTAATATATATGAAATGTTTATCTGTGTTGAACTTCATCAAGGGCCAGAACCTGTGTAAAGTATGGAGTCATATGAGGCTCAGACTAGATGGTTGTCTTCAGCTGGTTGTAATATGTATGGAACACAGAATTTGACTGCCACTACTTATTCATGTTGTTTGAGTACCAAAGTGTACTAAACTTCGCAGCCAATGGTTCAAAAGGCTCAATGTATGAGAAGGTCACACCTTCCGGCATCTCCCAAACAATAAAAGCGATCAGAATCTAATCTAAAAATATGACGAAGACTTGATAAACTTGATTAAATTAATTTGCAAGTGAAATGTTATGTGTTTAAGGCAATCGGATCAATTTGCAACACATAATAATGGATTACTTATGCAGAAATGAGTATAGACAGCATCAAAAAT
>ML777941.1:875988-886947 GCA_009831015.1 Picea engelmannii | reverse complement strand
TAACCGTTGAAATCCCGTGCAACGGTTCAAACCGCGCGCATAACGGAACAACCGCACGCATTTTATACAACATAACATATATAATGGTTTGAACCCCGCGCGGGTTGGTACATATGTACAAAACATATGTTATACAAATGTTAAAACATATATATAATATGCATTCGCGCCAATGGTTGGAACCTCCGGTCATATGTATATGTGGTAGGAAACCGTGGGTCGGGGTTGGGCCCCGACCCGCCCCCTTTTCCCATACAATACATTTGCAAACTTAAATACATGTAAAATGGGATTATAAACAAGGATCAACGGGCGGCCCAATGGTTAACGGAGTGTTATGAAGTCTTTGCAATGTGGGAGGTCCCGGGTTCAAACCCGCGGAACTCCAATATTTTTACAAAGAGAATTTAAACCAACTAAGGAGGGACACGTGGCGCCCAATCATTGGGCCACGTGTCCTCTTCTCATTCGTCCCCAAACAACACATGTCAAAACCTCATTGGACAGAAATCAACCAACCACAACGAGCCATGTCATCAAGCTGCCACGTCAGCAGTACGGTACGACCCTCCACGTGGCCGTACGGACTGTACGGACAGGTACAGTCAGCACCCCTTTTTGACCTGTTTGACTTGGCGATAAAATCGCGATATCTCCTCCATACGGACTCCATTTGCGAAAATAAATATACCGCCAGAATCAGGAAAACGAGACGGACGAAATGGCACTGTTTTCGTCTCGATCCGAGCACTTTGAAAATTGAGCAAATTTTGATCCCCTGATCAGAATCAATAGCCAGCTGAAATGAAATTTGTACCCTTGAGCCTGCACTTCTCTACAGTCGAGTTCTAATTGGTTCACTAGGTACTTCACCCAGTTCATCTAAAGTCCTTTTGTGCACTTCCCTGTGAGGTCGAATACAAAACCAGTGACTTGGGTGGGTCGGTTCTTCCGTACTAACATTCCTGTGATCAATTGACAAGCGAGGCACACTGCGCTGCTTTGGATAGAAGCTACCTTGTAGCCTCATGTTCCCTTCTCGACATCACCATAAGTGTCCTTTATTCTTTGTGCTAGAGCACAATCCATGGTTTTTCCGGGGTAAAATTCCTATGGATCAGGGCCTTGCATACTCAACCCTGTGATCTAATTGATCAATGTTGGATCAACTGTTATCCAGAGGTTTAGCCATAAATAACCACCATGGTAACAAGACAACAGTAGTTTGACACATGCCTTCACCTCCTAGTGTCATCCAAAGTGAGTAATATTCATGACGTTGAGCAGGGTGGATTGCGCGAGGTTATGGGTCCATGACTGAGGGACGATATTCAAATTCTTTCCTTTTGTTATGGTTAGATACTTATGCATGGTGAGCATGTTATAAACCTTTCTGTCGCCGATGTTGAAGTCGCTAAACTTCAATGCTGCAATTGTATCTTGGTCTACTCAGACTGTGTGTATACCCTTTGGGAGGTACGTCGTAACCTAGTTATACTTGAAGTCTCTACGTATGCTATCCTGATTTACTACACCACTCAAAGGTGGTACATAGGTAGGTAATATACTCGGGATCAATTTAGCATTCGCGATATCATCCCTGTGCTTGGTTCACTTTTCATCGGATGGTTGTGATGGTCCAGCTCGAGAAGTTGATGGGGATGCTTCCATTGCTCTCATGGATGAAGCCTGTACACCTATAGATAATCCTCTCTTTGACATGAATCTTTTAGTCATCAAGTCGAGGAGTACTTCGGTCACTGATTCTTCAACTGCGATGAGCTCGTCGGACATACGCGCTCAGGATTAATTAGATTGGGTTCAAGATTAACTTAGACACTGCAATGAAAGAGACAACAAAAAGGCGATGATCACTGTGCAATAGAAACTTAGTCTGTGGGTTCAAACTCTCAGTTAGCAAAAGTGTTCTTAGTGCATGGCGCAACGAGATAAATACGTAACTCGACAGCAGTTCACTTGCAACGGGTATGAGGCCTTCATTAACTTTGTTCTGTCCATTATGGCATGGTCCAACGGTCTAGTGGTGAACCTTAATGGATTTTCTATCCATTTGTGGCGTCGCACGAATGGTTATAATGTCCCCAATGGCTATATTGCTTCGCCATGGTGAAGTGCCATGTGCCGTTGTTCCGATATCCCGACGAAGCTCCAATTCTACAAATTTTCCTTCTGCGAAGTTCCCTCTGGAACCTTCTGTAACTTTTCAATCTTAGCTCTCTTCTTACTTAGTTTTCTATCCTTCTTTCCAGTGAGATTCGTCTCGGTAGTCCTTTTTCCATTATGATTCTTGTCTTCTTTGGACATAGTCACTTCACGCTGTTGAGATTCTTTCCTAGGATTCAAGGGTAATACCTCTTCTTTATCTGGAGTAGGTACTTCAATCTTTTGTGGGTCCTCTATTGTTCTTGCAACTTTGATATCCGAGTCTCTGATGTTAAATAACTTTGATCTGTTCTCCTGTTCTTCAATCAAGTGTGTGATCCTTCTAGTTATAAATTCTTTTAACTCTTGCTTCTTCTGTTCTAAAACTTCTTGTTCTTCTTGCCTTCTGGCCTGAGCTCTTTCAATCCACGGTTTTCCTAGTAACATGGTAAATGGGGCGTTGTCCTCAGTAAATTTAATAATCTCAAAATCTTCTTATGTCGAAGTACCATTTGCATTAATAGGTATCTGAGTGAGTCTCCCACACAGATTTATCATCTTTCCTCTAAATAACCCTATTCCTCCCAGGGAATGAGTCATAGCAGGCTTTCCTAAAAGTTCCCAAGCTCTTTCTGTCATGATATTCACCTCTGTTTCCTCATCCAGAACACAGTCAACCTCGAAGTCTCCTATTCTTTCTTCAATGCATTCTTTTTCTTTGAAGGTCTATGATAAGATGATATGTTGATGGTCATTCATGGTTTCTTTTATCTGTAACAATACTTTTTCTAACTCTTTCTGGGATTCTTCCATAAACTTAGTTTCTAGATCTACCTTAGGGTTTTCTTGATTCAGATTCATTCCTTCCAGTTTAGCAATCATTCTAGGGCAATCCAACACTTCATGGTCCATAGCTTTGCAACAAAGACAACTAGGTCTTCTGCCAGGGAATTGCTTAGCAAGATGTCCCAGTTTTCTACAACTATAATAGAGGGTTAATCCTCTCTTTCTTTTAAATGATCCCCATCCGTTCCTGTACTGCGCACCAGGATCATGGCAGCTAACCTGCAAAAAATTCTTTCTAGTATCATGCATCCATTTGTTAGTCCAAACATTCTTTCTATGCATAGGTATAACATATATTTCACTATTCTTATCATATCTATTCATATCAAACCTTCTTTCATCTATTGGTGCCCTAGTTTTCAAGCTAGTACATAATCTATCAAACATACCTGGATTCATACTTT
Organism: Picea engelmannii; assembly: GCA_009831015.1. Lineage (NCBI taxonomy): Eukaryota > Viridiplantae > Streptophyta > Pinopsida > Pinales > Pinaceae > Picea > Picea engelmannii. Next base: position 883,534 of record ML777941.1, on the reverse strand, counting down.
AGAAACAAAAATTTCCACTTATCTTACTTGTACAGAGCACAAAGCTTCCAGATCTAAAACTTTTCACTATTCTTACCTTTATCATAGCATAGAGCTTACAGATCTTACCTCTTTTCTTTAGATCTAACCTCTTTTCTTGGCACAGAGCTCCTCAGGTCAAGTAGAATGTTGTGCACTAGAATGGAAAATCTACACACATAGCTCTCATAGTTTCAGGATGAATCTTTGCACAAAGATTCTTCTTTCTCAGTTCCTAGCAATCACAGTTTCAGTCCCAACAACATAAATATTTGTTGGCATAGGGGAACACCTAGGGTTCAATGCTACAACAACACACCAAAAAAACCCTAACTATCGGCCCTTTCGGTAACACCTGCGAAGAAGATGAAGTCTCACCTAAGGTAGAGGCAGGGGTGGTTGTAGGACTCAGATGTCTACAACCTTAGCTGGGACACAAATCTGTGATTATAATAATTGACAGAGCACTTAGCACCAACAGTTCATCAATATTCAACCACTATTCTACTGAGCAGATAGAATAGAGCATCACATCATTCACTCAGATCTGATTGTATGTAAGCATTTATCATAAATAGAGAGGTACATCTAGCATATCAAGTACTAAGCACATTTATTTAGGTCAGATATAAAATTCTTACACATCATTAACACAAATCATAATCAGATTTATCTATCTCTACCAAAGCACTTAGCAATAGAAGACATAAACACATCAAGGCAAAGCACAAAGCATGACAACACAGTGTTTACGTGGTTCACCCCCACCCTGGAGCTACGTCCACCAAATCTTCTTCTTTATTGTCTTCAGTCAATCAGTTACAAGCACAAAGTCATCAGAGGAGATCTATGCAGCTCGTTAGATCCTCCTTCCCCGAGTAGATGTAAGCACACAGTCTTCCACAACTTCTTACAATGACTTTCACTTAGCTCTACAAGTCTCACATAGGCACAAAGCACTTACAATCCTTTGATCACATAGATCTAGCACTTAGCTCATCAACCTATCGGTTCGATGCTTCTTACAATGCCTAGTTATTTATTTATACTTTACAAAATAGGCCTAAACATGGGTAAACCCATGGGCCGATGTCTCGTTCCCGTTACATAATCCCAACAACCCAAAAGGGACCCAAAAGTGGGATGAGATCCCGTGATCTCCGCTTCATCTTGTGTTCCTCCTTTGACAGACTGTCGAAGTCCCAAAATAGGTCATCATGACAAAGAATCTCCCAAAACTTGGTCAAGGGCCAATAAACGTCACATAACTCCTCACGGTTAGAGAGTTATGTCTATGTGAAGTTGGAGAAACCTCATGAGTCATCTAGATGGACCCAAGTTTTTTTGATGTATAATGGTATGAGTTACAATATATTTGAAGGTAAGAATATTCTATATAGATATTACATGTCATGCCATTTCCATTGGTATGTGGAACGTCACATAACTCCTCACGGTTAGAGAGTTATGGCCATGTGAAGTTGGAGAACCCTCATGAGTCATCTAGAAGCCCCAAAAGGTCAAAGTAGTCAAAGTGGTTGCAAAGAAGAAATTATTTAAATAATAAATTTAATGGAGAAATTGTTAAGTGGACAAGTGGTTAGAAGTGGGTTAGCCCTAAAATAAGGAAAGTGGTTTAAGATGGTTAGAAGGTAACCCCTTGAGGAAGCTACATAACAGTATAAGTAAGAGGCAAGGGTCTCTCATTTTAATCACACTTGAGCATATTGAATATCTACAAGTGAATGAGGCAACCAAAGGATATCTAAGGAGAATTTCAAAGGGAAGGTGAAGTAAAGAAGGCCAAAATTCAAGGGAGGATAAATTCTTTTGATGACGCTTTCTAAGGTATGTTATTTACAGGTCATCTGACCATTTTCGAAATAAAAATTTTTATAGAATGATTCAGACAATGAAATATGGAGGACATTGAGGAAACATATCCAAGTAGCTATGATACAAATTTCAGCCTGTGGGTCGTTTTATTTTTGGAGTTACACTCTGTGGAAAATAGGGTTTGTGGCTAGTCCTGAAACTAGTCTAAAACAAGTGTTTCAGGTAAAAAAGTCATAACTTCTTCATAACATATCCAAATTTAGTAAGACCAAATGTATTGGTTATAGTATAGTCTGTGGTATTCTGTGTACCATTTTCATATCCATTCAAAAAATATTCCATGCGGAGTACACTCTACAAGTTCACTCTCTAGAATAAGCCAAAATTAAACAAGGTATGCCATTTTTTCTATAACTCCTTTTCTAAGAGGTTCCAAGTAGTGAAACCTGGAGGAATTGCATAAAAGAAATTGAATAACATTTTGTACTATTTTCAAATATTTATTCATTATAGGTACATAGTTATGATTATTTCAAGTTAGGGTTGTTGACTAATCCAAAATTAGTCATGTGAGACTAAAGTAAAGTTTGATGAAAATGCTAGTCTCTTGTTGTTAACGTTAAGGAAGGTTTGTAGGTATGTGATCATATACACAAGGTATATTACAGAGTTACAAATCAGATTTGGATGATGAAATTGATGAGGGATTTTGGTTGAGGTACATGTTGGGTACATGGTTGAGACAAGTAGTTGATGAGTTGGCACATACATGAGGTGTATAGTTGATTATGTTGGTACATATTGATGAGTCATAGTTAATGTGTATTTGATGCATGATTGGTACATATTTAATGTATGGTTGATGCACTCGTTGATGGTATAGGTTGAGTTATAGGTTGGTGCATGGTTGATGCACTTGTTTATGGTACATGTTGATTACATGTTGTTTGGTACAGATTGGTACAGGTTCTTTGGTGTAGGTTGATTGGCACGGGCTTATAACAGTATGTCTCACATTGATAGTGTGACAATGGTTCCATCATTCTACTTATATTTCAGGGTGCTTGGACGGGGAAAGGACATGTGGTTGTAGCCACCTTCCAGTTGTAGCCGGAGAACATAGGGGGTTGTATCCTCCTTCTGGTTGTAGCCAGAGAATTGGAGAGTTGGAGCTTCCCTTAGGCTGTAGCCTATGAAACTAGGGGTTTGGAGCCTCCTTCCAGTTGTAGCTGGAAAACAAAGGAAGTTGGTTCTTCCAATGAATGTAATTCTTAAAGAAATATAAGAAAAAACATTATGTGGTTTTCTCCCACTTTGGGTTTCCACGTAAAAACACTGGTGTACTGTGTATGTGTATGATTGCTTATTTTCTCATTGTTTATTTACTCTAAAACTATTGGATGATAATGATACATTGATATAACACTTGCATTTTATGGTTAAAAGGATTAAATTTCTCTATTATTGATTCACCCCCCCTTTCAGTAGTCCAACAATTGGAATCAGAGTTGGTTCCTTCAGAAATCAGTTTAACCACTGGAAGGAGACCATGGATTATTCTGGGAATGGAGTACCATTGTTTAATGGTCAGAATGGGTTAAAGTATGAGATATGGAGCAGAAGCACGAAATTATTTTTACAGGAATAAGGGCATTATATTTGGCTATCGGTCGTTACAAGATATGATAGTTCAAAAAGGGAAAAGACTGCAGCCAAGAAGGAATTGAAGAAGAATAACAAAATAGCAATGGATTTCATCTGGGAAGGATTACCTAATCTGGTAAGAGAAAAGGTTGGTAAATGTTCACTAGCCAAAGAACTTTGGGATAAGTTACATGACATATATTCTTAACCCATCGCAGATTAAGAAAATGCCAAAGAAGATGAAGGTATAGATCAAGAAGAAATATGTTCACCATGTCAAACAAATTCAGATGATGAAGAGTACATAATCAACAGAGGTATGGTGTCTTTCTTTAATTGTGAAAAAAGTGGACATCTTGAAATAGAATGCCATTAAGGAAATGAGACAAAAAAATAATTGAAAAAAAAAAGACAATTATGAAACATAATTGATTAGTGATTTAGATGAACTAAGAAAAGAAAGAGAATAAAACAAGTAACTCAAGAAAGAATTGATGAAACAAAATGAAAGTTTTCACATTTTTGAAGAAGCCCAACATGTCATCGAGAACTTAAGAACTCAGCTAGAAGAAGCCAAAAAGATAGAAGAAAATCTTGAATGTCAAAAATAGTGTTTGTAAGCTAACATAGCAGCACATAATGAAGAAGGATAAATGATAGAGAAGATATTGACAGATCATCTTAAGGAAAGAACTAACGATCTAAACTAGTTTGAGGAAGAGTTTGGTAAAAAAGAGAAAGGACTTGAAGAAGAAATAATCACATGAAAAATTCATCTTGAAGAAGCGAAAAGAACAGAAGAAGTCATGAATTCTCAAATAATGAAGAAAGAAAAATAGGTTGAGAAGATTGAATAAGAAGTTATCACGTTGAGAAGTAAAATCATCAAGCTCAACAAGAATGTTGAAGAGACATAAAAATCCACATCAGTTATAGAGAATGAAGAGAAGCACTCTAGGTTGCTAGAAAAGAAGAATGAAGAAAATAGAAAGAGTTATACAGAAGTACTCAAATGAAGGAATCATGGTCAACTAGAATCTAAGAAAACTATTGAAGATACGTCTTCAAGAAGACCATCCATGCCCAATCCACAAAGAAGCTTCAATCATGATCATGATCATTCAAGGAAAAAATTTAGAAGGACTACACCACAAAGAAGATCATTCACTCCCAGGTATGCAAATTTCTTTTATGGTCATTGTTTTTATTGTACCAATTTTGGACATAAGGTTGCAAATTGCAGGGATTATAAAATAAATGTTCAAGCAAGAAATGCCTATGTGGCCCCACATAACATTGAGTGTTACAAATGTCATAACTATGAACACATAGCTAGTGATTGTAGAAGAATGATCAATACTTCCATGAAAGAAAACACTGATATAAGATATAAGAAAGTATGGATAAGAAAACACGAAGAAAAGGTTAACAAATACCATGTCCCAAAGATCCAAAGATTGGCAATAAAACGAGATGAAGGAAATTCTACAAAGAAAAAGAAAGACGTTAGATACATAATGGTTTGGAAAATAACTGAAAGAAAAGAAGGACAAGTAAATACAGAACATGTTCAAGAGATTGTACTTTCAGACATTGTAGTGAAAGATGATTCCATAGACAGAAAGAAAGAAGTCATAGCTCAGAGAGATGATGAATCTACCAATGAAGATGATGATGAATACACATCAGAGAAACAATTGTGTTGAGCCATCCAGATTAGAGACTCCCAGGTAATATAAATATTAGATAGGGGGAGTCTATGTGATAGCTGTGATAGACCAAAGAACCATCCTTTGAGCAACTTGCAGAGTTTGAGTAGATAGATCCAGAGTAGTTAGTTAGCAAAAGTACAGTTGTAGTAGTGAAGAATTCATGATAGTACAGTGATAAATGGGTCAACATTATGGACAATTCTGCAGTAGAGTCTTGGACAGTATGGACAGAGATGGATTCGTAAGAACACTTAGTAGGTTTGGACATATATATGACATTGGATGAGAGCATGGATTCATAGATTGGTTTAGAGAGTGGTTCAGAGACAATGGAACATTATCATAATGGATGATAATTACATAGGAAATGGCTCGAACAATACTAATGGATTCCAAATTGAAATTCATTAGGACATGGGTCGATGGTTTTGGAGTAACCCTCCAATCATTTCACCATCATCCCCATGCTGACACGTACCCCTTATGGGAAACCGTGGTTTGGTTTGGTCACAATCATCGCCAAGTTTAACTACATTGTGCCACCACCATAATCCCCATGTCGCAGGACACATGATACGAATACGTGGCTCAATTAGAGGGGTGACACGTGTCAAGTTCCAACTGGAAAAGTTAGTCTTTTAAAAGCACCAAACACACTGACAAGTGGCACACATCTTGTGTGCCCACGTCACCCCAGGTGATGTCATCAAGTCACGTCACTTCGGTGCTTCATGACTTTGAATCTTCGGAGCTTTGAGGCTACGACACTTCGGAGGATTTCATATTTTCACACCCCAAAACTCCCAAACTATGTTTTTTTTAACACTTCTATGTCACTCCCGATCACGTCATCATATCACTTCAATTCGATGCTCTGGTACTTGGGGGATCTCTTCCTCTTGCATAAACACAAACCATTTCTTTCGAAGTGCCAAAACTCTGAACCTTGCTTAATATTTGGACATGTGTCCCTAGAAATGTACAATCTAGATTGGTTTTGGACTTCAGAACTTCAAGGCTCCGAGACTTTGGAGCTCCAGGCTTCTGCAATTTCCGCTTATAGTTTTAAAATGACCAGAGGGGGCGAAGTCCAAAGGACTTCGGTGGTTAACCTTCATGCACCTTCTCTGGATCCAACGATTTTGAGGGATTTTTCACTTCCCGAACAAATCCAATGACTGCAATTTAATTTTCGTGGTTCCAAACCCACAACTACTGTAGTCTCTTTTCTTTGTTGTCTTTCTTGAATTGCTATACCTCATGATTTTTCCATTACCACCGAAGATCTCTCTCAGCACCCCTCTGACACTATGTACATCAATTCCTCAGATCTTTTTCTTCCATAACCACTTATATGGCGTAATTCAGGCTTAGTGTTGAAAACTAGGCTCTGATACCAATTTGTAACATCCCCAACCACCCAGGTCATATATTTAAGCATATGTAAATCAAATTTAAACAGACAACATGGACATTTTTCTACAACACAGATTCATGCAAAATTAACAATAAATCATACATGCATCAACACATGCAATTATCATAATAACAGATATGCACTGAATACATCATTTGATATTAACACAAAAATGATATGTATCTTTTAATTGAAGTACAACAACTGCATGCATACCTTCCATGAACCTCTCATCCTTAGACCACACTGCTCCAAGCTATCAACAGTGAGTCACCCTCAAGCTGGGACTAAACTCCACCTAGGGTAAGGGAAATCCTAGGCTAGGCTGAGACTACGGAAAATATGCATAATGCAATAGGAAGGATTCCCTCCAAGGAGCATACTTATGCCCATTGCTCACAGACTCTCATTCCCCACATTCTTGTCCCACCCCGTGAATATACACCTTCGTTGTTCCATAGTCTATTGACTACTCCACTTCCCTTCTAGGGCTTCAACAACAGGTCGGACAAATAATTCTAAGAGCTCTATAGCTGCTGCTGGACTCCCTCCAGGAGAAATCACTTCCTCAACAATCTCTCTCACCTGGAGAGAGTTTCTCACAGGCCTGAAAACCTGCTTCTTCTATCCATCTCTTCACTCAAATGGTTAATAACAACAACCAAATCAGGTAAGACAGGGTACGAGCTCAACAAAACTACCAAGGCATGCAAATTATAGAGGTTCACGATGGTAGAGGGTTCAACAATGGGGGAGAAATGGTTAACTATGTGTTTTCTCCGTGCGCGAGTGAATGTGGAAAAGGATGGCCAGAATTCTCAGTGAACCCCAACAATGATGGATTTTCCCCATAACTATGCATGCACCCATATTGAGACATGGCTCTCCAGGAGCTCGCTTCTCTCCTCTTGGGGTTCAT
>ML777941.1:862985-875126 GCA_009831015.1 Picea engelmannii | reverse complement strand
GGGGGGGGGGAGAGAGATGTTAAGGTTTGAGCTATTACTAGGTTTCTATGCAATTTACTAGATAACAATAGCATAGGTAGGATCACTGAGAGAAACACAATCACAAAATACACAACATTTATCCTGGGAAACCCTCATGGGGAAAAAAACCCAGCAAAAACTTCCTTAATATATATAGCCAATACAATGCCAAGACAATAAACCAAACACTAGAGAATATCCAAACATTGAGCAATGTGACTCTCTCTCTTCCTTCTTCCGGCAACTGGAAACTTCCTTCAAACTTGCGCACTATTTGAGTGAGTCGAGTGATCAGGGGATCAAATTTTGCTCAAAAATTCAAAGTGCTCAGAATCGCTTCAAACTGGACGAGAGTGTAGGCCTCGTTGTTGCGAACCCAACACAACTTGTTTCATCTCAAATAAACGTCGGGAGCGAGAGATATAGCGATATGTTCATTAAGTCAAACAGGCAAAAATTTTGATGCTGACTGTACAGTTTGTACAGTCCGTACAGTCTGACTTGGCAGAGCCGTACGACCGTACATGTGGTGATGTGGCAGTTTATTATTGGATGACAGGTGGTCAAATGGGAATTCGACACATGGCACTGTTCGAGCGAGTGGTTGGATGCCACGTGGCCCAATTAGGGGTTGCCACATGGCACCCCGGTAGTGGTTGTCATTGTTGTTTGTTAAAATGTATGGAGTCCGTGGGGTTCGACCCCCGGACCTCCCCACCACATAACATTCCACAAACTCCAATAACCAATCAGGCTACCGCTTATGCCTTGACATGTATATGTTTCAGATTCAATATAAAGTCGTTTGTTGGTATGGTTTTGGGCCGCAACCGGGTCGGGCCTAGCCCAGCCCTTGGTCGCGCGCTTTCATATATATATATGTGACCACATTTATGTGTTATGTATTGGCGCACACACATTTTATAATATGGTTCCAATGGTTATAACTCCCGCCAAGTGTTATGTTCTCATTTGATATGAACAGAGCCCCATTTGTTTAAGCGCGTGGTCCTATGACCCATACACCCAGGTGCTAGGTGGTTAGGGGCTAGCGTGCCCTTAACCATCCTATGGTTTGCACCATTGGCGTAGTTGCACCCAGTTCTGGGTTTTCACACTTTATATTGCGTGTGTGCCAGGTTCACAGAAGAAGGGTGCAATTTGTAGATGCAGAGACAGCAAGCTTGAAGAGGGAGACTTCCAGGAGGCCTAACTTCATCGTTGTTCGACCGATTGAGGTGCCAAAAGAGCCCAGACAGGTGTTTTTGGATGCTATGAAGCCATTGGAGCAATCAATTTTTTATTTTGAGCATTGTAAGACATGTTTTTGAGCACTTTTGAGCAATTAATAATAATGATCCATTGGAAGTTGGACCAGGAGATGTAGCCCAAGAGAGGGGTGAACTCCTTAATCAATTGTTGTGTTTATGTGCTTATGTTCATTGACTATGATGTTGTCTATGTGTATTTTACATAAGTAATCCCTTAATATATGTGTTGCAAACTAATCCTTTTTCTTTAAACACATAACATTTACATTGCAAATAATTTCAAGTATTTCAAGTCTTCTTCAATTTTAGATCACGGAGTGAGTGTACAAATGAGGCATTGGATTCCTTTATTTATACAAACTAGCAAGTGCTTAAAACAACTTTAATTAGCCTGGGGGCCTAATTCTCAATTTGGATAATATATTTAGGTTTTGACCAATTTGCAAAAGGGGATTTGGTCAATTACAATGCCCGACATGATCAATCCACAAAAGGGGATCTATGAATAAATGACTCAAATAATAATAATAATAAGTAGAATACTCTATGAAGTTACAATATTTCAACACTCCCCCTTAACAAGAAGGGTATTCTACAACATCATCAGGAGAGAGGGAGGGAAGCAACATCAACAACATCTGGAACACTAATTGTCATATCTATAAATCATTGAAAGTTTTTCTCATCATCATCGTTCACAACATGGAGATGTAGCATCATCATCCTCATCAACATAAGGCTGAAGTAACATCATCATCTTCTTTAGCATGAGGCTAAAGTAATAGCATCAACATCTTTAGCATGAGGCTAAAGTAACATCATCATCTTCAACAAGAAGTTGAAGTGGCATCATCATCATCTGCATCAACATGGATTAGTATAACACTAATACATCATCATCATCAATAACAACACAAGGCTAATACAACATCAACAACAAAAATATCACAGCAAAAAGGTTGGAGCATCATCAACAACAACAACATCACAACACGAAGGCTGGAGCATCATCAACATCAACACTAGGTTGGAAATATTCAACACGAAACTGACATCTCAACAACATCAACACAAGGTTGGAAATCTTCAGCACGAGGATGGCATCAAAACAACATCATCACAAAGTTGGAAATCTTCAGCACGAGGCTGACATCATAACAACATCAACACGAAGTTGGAAATCTTCAGCACTAGGCTAGCATCATAGCATGAGGTTGGAATGACAACAACAACAACACGAAGCTGGAAATCTTCAGCACTAGGCTGTCATCAGAGCACAAGGTTGGAATCACAACAACATCAGCACAAAGCTGAAAATATTCAACACTAGTATGGCATCAAAGCACGAGGCTGGCATCACAACAACATCAGCACGAAGCTAGAAATCTTCAGCACTAGGCTGGAATCACAACACTACTCCCCCTTTCGAGGGAGTTCCTTTCGGACTACACCAAGATTATCTTGAAAGTGCTCAAAATTTACATGTGATAGAGGCTTGGTCAACACATCAACAACCTCTTCATCTGTACTAACATATTGGAGCTTTATGGCTCCTCTCTGCACCATATCATGGATGTAATGATATTGGATCTCTATGTGTTTTAACTTGTCATGGACCACTTGGTTCTTCGTCATCTTTATACAACTTTAGTTATCACATAGGATCACGATTGCTTCCATCTCTAGATCGAATAGAGCTGTCAACAACTTCTAAAGCCATATGGATTCACAAATGGCGGAACATGCAACAATGTATTACGCTTATGTCGTGCTTGGAGAAATGTTGAGTTTCTCCCTACTCTGCCATGCAGTCATGGCTGAAATCAGACTGAAACAACATCCTGAAGTGCTCTTTCTATCAGAAACACTTCCACCTCAATCTGAATCAGTAATACCATACAATTTGAAGTCATGATCTCCATTATAACCGAGACCAAATTCCAACGTACCCTTAAGGTATCTCATCACATGTTTTGCATCATCAAGGTGAACACATATGGGTTCTACCAGATACTGACTCAAGGAAAAACATATATCTGGCTTGGTATTCGTCAGATACATCACCGAACCAATAATCTGTCTGTACAGAGTAGCATCAACCAATTTTGACGAGGTATCTACCAGGAGCTTCAACTTTGTTTCCATGGGTGTGTACATGGATTTAAATTTCAACATGTCAAACCTCTTCATTATTTCAACTACATACTTCCCTTGGTTAATGAATATATTCTCTTGGATCTGCCAAAATTCAAGACCTAAGAGATAATGCATTAGGTCTTTCATCAAACTTTGTAGTGAGCTTCTTTTGCATTCTGTGATGAGATTTTCTCCATATTGTCAAGAATACATCATCTACATATATTAGCAACATCAATGGCTCATCATTCATAACCTTGAGGTGAAGGTTAGAATCAAATTTACTCTTGGTAAAGCCCAAGCTCATTAGGAAATTGTCGACTTTGCCATATCAAGCTCTAGGAGCTTGCTTCAACCTGTACAAATCCTTCTTCAACCTGTAGACCCGAGTCTTTTCTATTTTTATCTTCAAATCAAAATTTCACATTACATTGTACCAATCTGGTACACTTGTTCAACTGCAACTCAATCTGTACAATCATGTGCTAGCTATATGTTCTCTCTGCAAAGAACTATCTGTCTCACTTCCCGAGAGTATGTCCTCTCCTCTTTCTGAAACTATTCCTTCTGGAACTGGGACTTTGCACCTATAGCTTCTCTGAGGCTGAGAATGACTACTTCATCCTCACTATGGCTGTTGAAATATGTGAGTAACTCATATTAGTCTATCACGACAAAAACTTCATCTAAAACTGAGAGTGGCTCAATAAATGATACTGAAAGTAGCTCTTCTTCTTTCATGGAGGTAACTCTATATTTTATCGTAGACATGTCTCCATGAACTAATGTAAAGCACCAAATTCCACTCAATTTTAAATATGAGGATTGCTCCCTCTGCATATCATACTATATATGAATCATGGTTGTTCTAGTTGTCTTCATAAATACTGGAACTATTTCTTTAATTACTGGAGTAAGTGTCTTGTCATAGTCTTCTCCCTATTGCTGGGAGAATCCTCTTGACACACATCAGGCTTTGTACATCTGCAACATGCTTGATCTGTATAAATCAATCTTGGAAGTCAATACTGACTTCTCTTCCATATCCTAGTCTTTATGACTAGCTTCCTTCTCTACTACTGAAACAAGGGAATCTTCTAGAAAATTTCATATCTCCTTTGAAGCTACAATCGAGTCTTTTGTACTAAGACAATATGTTTATCTTGACAGAAAGTTGGGTTAGAGAATAAAATTTATGATCTCAACTTTAATCCATCTAATACCTTGACTTTAATTTTGACCAAGGATCAGTATGATGGGCATAGCTTCAATATGCAACCTAGATCAAAATAATGTCATAACAAATAGATGCATATCAGAATAATCAAACCTGGGTTGCATTATTCCTCTAAATGTGTTGGATCTTGAGATCCTTCTAGATGTGTGGTAAGAGATCCCTTCTCTTGCAAATACCCTTTAAAGCTTAACAATTTAAACATATGTGAGTACATACCTTTGATAGCATTTGCATGTAGTGGAACCATTTTGTGGCAGCAGTAATAATTACCAACCCTTTTAAAACTTCAAGGGTGATTGCAACTGATACCTCAACTGATACTGCAACTGCAACTGCAACTGCAACTTAGGGTTTTATCCGGAAACCCTAATTTTTCAACCTTCAAATTTTGAAATTCTGATCTAGGCGCTAGATGCGCTAAGATGAGGTGAGTAAGTTGGTGTAGTCATATTTCTAAAAATCCAAATTTTACCCCTTGAAATTGAGCTTGCAAAAATATGGACTAGTACTTCTAGTACTGGTTCTGGTTTCCTGGTTTTTTGGTACTTCTGGTTTTCTGGTACTTCTGGTTTCCTAGTTTTCTGGTACCAGTGAAAACTAGGGTTTCACTTTGTGGGAGCTCTATCCACTGAAAAGGTGAGCTCAAGATGTCAAAATCTTCACTAGGTTATGGCACACCTTTCTAGATGGCTTTTAGGAAAAAAATCCTCTCCAACAAAAATCCCTAATTTTCTTGTACGACAATAGTGACGTTTTTCTTTATCTACTGAAATATGCTCTCTTCAACTTAGCTCTAAAACCATGTTAAGTCTTGAGCTATTATTAGGTTTCTTTTCAATTTACTAGATAACAATAGCACAGGTAGGATCACTGAGAGAAACACAATCACAAGATACACAACATTTATCCTAGGAAGCCCTAATGGGGAAGAAAAACCAACAAAAACTTCCTTAATATAGATAGTCAATACAGTGCCAAGACAATAAACCAAACACTAGAGAATATCCAACACTTTTCAATGCACCTCTCTCTCTTCCTTCTTCCCACAACTAGCAACTGCAACTTCCTTCAAACTTGCACACTAGATGAGTTAGTTGAGTGAGTGTACAAATGAGGTGTTGGCTTCCTTTATTTATACAAACTGGCAGGTGTTGAAAATGTGTCTCTTCACTGGGCAGGGCCAACTTGTCTTCTTATTGGTTAAAACAACTTTAATTAGCCTGTGGGCCAACTTCTCAATTTGCATAATATATTTAGGGTTTGACCAATTTGCAAAAGGGGATTTGTTAAATTAAAATGCCCAACATGATCAATCCACATAAGGGTATTTGATCTATGAATAAATGACTAAAATAATATTAATAATAAGTAGAATACTCTTTATAGTTACAACATTTCAAAAAGAGAAGGGGGAAGAAATAACAGAAGGAGGGAGAGAGAGAGAGTGGCAATGGGGGGGTGAGAGAGAGAGAGAGAGGGAGAGTGAGAGGGGGGGAGGGAGAGTGGGGGCGAGACATAGGGAAAGAGGGAGAGGGGCATGTCCTCCAACTGGTTTTTTCAATTGGTCAATGCATGTCCTCCAAACTTATAAATTTATTCAGCTCACCATTCCATCCCATTTTCACTTACTACTCTCCTTCCTTTTCCACATCAGTTTCATAGCTTTCGGAATGCATTCAGGAACACTATGGAGGAGAGAAATCAGTGGAATAAATTGACAAGGGATCTGGAAATACTAGGCACGTGGAAGAAGGCACCAGAATTAAATATAGGCACGTGGAAGAAGGCACCAGAATTAAATATAGGCACATGGAAGAAGATACCAGAATTAAATATAGTCCATCCTATTTATTATTCTAGTCCCATTCCTCAATTCCTCCTGCAAGAGCGTTTGTTGTGTTGGTTTATGTCCTCAACACTATTGGTGTTTGATGTGGAAGAAGATTCGTGGACATAATCAATTTTGTTCCCTTCAACTATGTTGGATATCGAACGGTTTGTGTGTATTTTAGAACATAAAAAGCTGTTATGTGTGATTGGAAAAACTTTCAGAGCCGAAAAAAGAATGATTTGGGGGTTGTGGAAGTTTGATAGGAAGGAAAGCGTTTGGAAAGTGGCAGAACTCATTCGGCCCCCTCCTATTCAAAGAATACATTGTTGTCATCCACTCCCAATCAGTGGAGATAGGGATTTCTTGTGGTTACGTCATTGGAACCTGTCGATGACAGAATGTAGTATTTGGGTGTATGACATATCACATGATGCCTGGCAATGTGCATGCACATTCACACCAGGCTACTGTTTATAAGCATGTCTTTTTAGGTTAACCGCATAAATTAAAATTCCTCAGGTACTTAGAGTGGTGTGATTAATATGTAGCCTGCTGTAGAGTCTTTAAAACTACAATAAATAGTAGATACACATAGTATATATACAATTGAATATATTCAAATTTATATATTAAAATAATTCGAGAGTATATATCAATAACCGTAATCTTAAAAACTCTGCAACATGTTGGATATTGATCACCCTAAAATGATGTATCTGTACTATTTTATGGATTCATGCTTTAAATACTCACTGATCAGTGGCACTGATATTTCTAGTGACAATTTCATTCTTTGATTGACGGGCATGTAAAGTGAAATTGTATCTAATTTCAACTTTTTAAGTTTTAATTGTTTATTAGGGAACATGTATCACTTGATAAAAATTAAACTAGCAGTTGCAAAAGTTGTTTACTTATTAGGGAATATGTATTGTTTTTCTATCTTCAAGGTCTTGTTGTTTGGAATTATCTTTGCGAAATTAATAAAGCAATTTGTTAATTCAAATTATTGTGGTTCATTATTTCAATAATAAGCAATTTGTTAATTCAAATTAATGTGGTTCATTATCTCAATAATTGTTTTTCTCAATTGGTATTTTGTTGAGTCACATTAACCGTTTTTAAAGCATTGTGGTCTTTTGTTATGGAAAGATCAATAACTAATAAATAAATATCACCAAAATGCATTCTTTCCACATACAAATAAAACTCATAATCACTTTCACATAACGATATTTGCTTTCACTTGGAGAGAACAAATACTTACTTTCATAATTCCTTATTTAATGAGGTTGCAAAATAACTCTATGCATGTAAACCATAAACTATGAGAGAAGATATCATAGGATGCATGTCTAAACATGGGTTCTTACTCTAATCTCTTAAGTACATAGATAAGTAGTTATATATAGAGGTAATCTCTAGTAAATAAGGTCTATGTAGTAGTATAAAAACAATAATTATAAGAAGATTTATTATAAGGTTTCACCTACTAGAAAGTTCTTTTTCTAGAATGTTCCTAGGAGGTAGATAGAACTATATAAAGAAGTAGAAAAAATTTAATGAGATATTTTGTGAAATATATTGTAATCAGAATTCTACTTATTGGAAGTTCCCCCCTCAAAGAGGCAAGTGAACGTTGATTTTATTAATAAAGGTATAACATTTTGCAGTATTATGGTTATTTTATTGGCTATTATGGTTGTAATATATTATTTCTACAATGTGAGGGTGGAGAGATGGGAGGTGCTGGTTAGGGTTAGGGTTGAAGAAGAAGTTGTCACATTGAGAAGTAAAATCTTCAAGCTCAACAAGAATGTTGAAGAGACATAAACATCCACATCAGTTATAGAGAATGAACAGAAGCACTCTAGGTTGCTAGAAAAGAAGAATGAAGAAAATAGAAAGAGTTATACAAAAGTACTCAAATGAAGGAATCATGGTCAACTAGAATCTAAGAAAACTATTGAAGATACGTCTTCAAGAAGACCATCCATGTCCAATCCACAAAGAAGCTTCAATCATGATCATGATCATTCAAGGAAAAAATTTAGAAGGACTACACCACAAAGAAGATCATTCACTCCCAGGTATGCAAATTTCTTTAATGGTCATTGTTTTTATTGTACTAATTTTGGACATAAGGTTGCAAATTGCAGGGATTATAAAATAAATGTTCAAGCAAGAAATTCCTATGTGGCCCCACATAACATTGAGTGTTACAAATGTCATAAATATGGACACATAGCTAGTGATTGTAGAATAATGATCGATACTTCCATAAAAGAAAACACTGATATCAGATATAAGAAAGTATGGATAAGAAAACACGAAGAAAAGGTCAACAAATACCATGTCCCAAAGATCCAAAGATTGGCAATAAAACGAGATGAAGGAAATTCTACAAAGAAAAAGAAAGACGTTAGATACATAAAGGTAAATAAGGAACATGTTCAAGAGATTATACTTTCAGACATTGTAGTGAAAGATGAATCCACAGACAGAAAGAAAGAAGTCATAGCTCAGAGAGATGATGAATCTACCAATGAAGATGATGATGAATACACATCAGAGCAAGAATTGTTTTGAGCCATCCAGATTAGAGACTCTAGGGTAATATAAATATTAGATAGGGGGAGTCTGTGTGATAGCTGTGATAGACCAAAGAACCATCCTTCGAGCATCTTGTAGAGTTTGAGTAGATAGATCCAGAGTAGTTAGTTAGCAAAAGTACAGTTGTAGTAGTGAAGAATTCATGATAGTACAGTGATAAATGGGTCAACATTATGGACAATTGTGCAGTAGAGTCTACAGAGATGGATTAGTAAGAACACTTAGTAGGTTTGGACATATATATGACATTGGATGAGAGCATGGATTCATAGATTGGTTTAGAGAGTGGTTCAGAGACAATGGAACATTATCATAATGGATGATAATTACACAGGAAATGGCTCGAACAATGCTAATGGATTCCAAATTGAAATCCATTAGGACATGGGTCGGCAGTTTTTGAGTAACCCTCCAATCATTTCACAATCATCCCTATGCTGACACGTACCCCTTATGGGAAACCGTGGTTTGCATTGTGGGATTGCCTTGTAGAATTATATCCCACGCAACTTCGTTCTCCGCAATGCCTCTAGGCTTTCGATGTTGATAGATCGTGATCGAATTTAATGTGGGCCCGATCTAGCTAACTTCTTTGCCAAGTTTAACTACCTTGTGCCACCACTAGTAGCCCCACGTGGCAGGACACACGATACGAATACGTGGCTCAATTAGAGGGGTGACACGTGTCAAGTTCCAACTGGAAAAGTTAGTCTTTTAAAATCACCAAACACACTGACAAGTGGCACACATCCTGTGTGCCCACGTAACCCCAGGTGATGTCATCAAGTCACGTCACTTCGATGCTTCATAACTTTGAATCTTCAAAGCTTTGAGGCTACGGGACTTCGGAGGATTTCATATTTTCACACCCCAAAACTCCCAAACTATGAATTTTTTAACACTTCCATGTCACTCCCGATCACGTCATCATATCACTTCAATTCGATGCTCTGGTACTTCGGGGATCTCTTCCTCCTGCATAACCACAAACCATTTCTTTCGAAGTGCTGAAACTTTGAACCTTGCTTAATATTTGGACATGTGTCCCTAGAAATGCACAATCTAGATTGGTTTTGGACTTCAGAACTTCAAGGCTCCGAGACTTTGGAGCTCCAGGCTTTTGCAATTTCCTCTTATAGTTTTAAAATGACCGGAGAGGGAAAAGTCCAAAGGAATTTGGTGATTAACCTTCGTGCACCTTCTCTGGATCCAACGATTTTGAGGGATTTTTCACTTCCCGAACAAATCCAACGACTGAAATTTAATTTTCGTGGTTCCAAACCCACAACTACTATAGTCTCTTTTCTTTGTTGTCTTTCTTGAACTGCTATACCTCATGATCTTTCCATTACCACCGAAGATCTCTCTTAGCACCCCTTTGAGACTATGTATATCAATTCCTCAGCTCTTTTTCTTCCATAACCACTTATATGGCCTAATTCAGGCTTAGTGTCGAAAATTGGGCTATGATACCAATTTGTAACATCCCCAACCACCTAGGTCATATATTTAAGCATATGTAAATCAAATTTAAACAGAGAACATGGACATTTTTCTACAACACAGATTCATGCAAAATTAACAATAAATCATACATGCATCAACACATGCAATTATCATAATAATAGACATGCACTGAATACATCATTTGATATTAACACAAAAATGATATGTATATTTTAATTGAAGTACAACAACTACGTGCATACCTTCCATGAAACTCTCATCCTTAGACCACGCTGCTCCAAGCTATCAATAGTGAGTCACCCTCGAGTTGGGACTAAACTCCACCTAGGGTAAGGGAAATCCTAGGCTAGGCTGAGACTACGGAAAATATGCATAATGCAATAGGAAGGATTCCCTCCAAGGAGCATACTTATGCCCACTGCTCATAGAATCTCATTCCCCACATGCTTGTCCCACCCTGTGAATATACACCTTCATTGTTCCACAGTCCATCGACTACTCCACTTCCCTTCCAGGGCTTCAACAAAAGGTCAGATAAATAATTCTAAGAGCTCTATAGCTACTACTGGACTCCCTCCAGGAGAAATCACTTCCTCAATAATCTCTCTCACCTGGAGAGAGTTTCTCACAGACCTGGCAACCTGCTTCTTCTGTCCATCTCTTCACTCAAATGGTTAATAAAAACAACCAAATCAGGTAAGACAGGGTACGAGCTCAACAAAACTACCAAGGCACGCAAATTATAGAGGTTCACGATGGTAGAGGGTTCAATAATGGGGGGGAAATGGTTAACTATGTGTTTTCTTCGTGCGTGACTGAATGGGGAAAAGGATGGCCAAAATGCTCAGTGAACCCCAACAACGATGGATTTTCCCCATAAATATGCATGCACCCATATTGACACATGGCTCTCCAGGAGCTCGCTTCTCTTCTCTTGGGGTTCATTCCCCCCCCAAAGGAACTTAGGATAACTATTTTATGTCCAAACCTTAGCCTTTTTGGAATATATTATAATATTTCTTTGGAGGCAATCCCTCAAGCTTAACCCCCTTTCCTAGCCTCTCAACCCCTTCCCTTTCCCTTCATAGTGGATCTTAATCCCCCATAAATCTTTTTTTGTAGTTGGTCTACACACAACGATGTATTTTTATTAATGATCTGCATAATTACATATACAAAAATAGGCTCACTAGCCTTAGCATCTAATCTCTCCAACCTAATAAACACATAAGCCTCCCAACTTATAAACACCTAGCTCACCAACCTATAAACATGATTAAACATCATTACAATTCAGTAGGGGCTCGACCTTGGGGTATTATAGAAGGGAAGCTGAGAGAGTGGGATATAGGTAGAGAGTGAGAGGGAGAGAGATAGAAAGGGGCCTAGAGAAGGAGAGAGAGATATATATATGTATGGATAGAGAGAGAGAGAGGAGTAAGAGTTAGGTATATAGGGAGAGGGAAATAATTTTAGAGAGAGAGGGGGGGGGAGAGATTGGGAGAGATAGTGGGAGGGGAGGAAAGAGAGAGGGAGAAGGGAGAGAAATAGATGGAGGGAGAGAG
>ML777941.1:836950-854885 GCA_009831015.1 Picea engelmannii | reverse complement strand
AAATCGCGTGTGCAAGCTCGTCTTGTGGCTCGCGACCAATAAGAGAGCAGCATTTGATGGTAGATTAACTAGTTTTGTTTACAACTTCGAAGTAGGCACGTGGAAGAAGATACCAGAATTAAATATAGTCCATCCTCTTTATTATTCTGGTCCCGTTCCTCAATTCCTCCTGCAAGAGCGTTTCTTGTGTTGGTTTATGTCCTCAACACTGTTGGTGTTTGATGTGGAAGAAGATTCGTGGACAGAATCAATTTTGTTCCCTTCAATTCTGTTGGATATCGAACGGTTTGTGTGTATTGCAGAACATAAAAAGCAGTTATGTGTGATTGGAAAAACTTTCGGAGCCGACAACAGAATGATTTGGGGGCTGTGGAAGTTCGATAGGAAGGAAAGCGTTTGGAAAGTGGCAGAACTCATTCGGCCCCCTCCTATTCAAAGAATATATTGTTGTCATCCACTCCCAGTCAGTGGAGATAGGGATTTCTTGTGGTTACGTCATTGGAACCTGTCGATGACAGAATGTAGTATTTGGGTGTATGACATATCACGTGACGCCTGGCAATGTGCATGCACGTTCACACCAGGCTACTGTTTAGAAGCAAGTCTTTTTAGGTTAACCGCATAAATTAAATTGCCGCAGGTACTTAGAATGGCACGATCAATATGTATTCTGCTGTACAGTCTTTAAAAGTAAAATAAATAATATATATACTTAATATATACACAATTGAATATATTCAAACTTATATATTAAAACAATTCGACAGTATATATCAATAATGATAATCTTAGAAACTCTGCAGCATGTTGAATATTGATCATCCTAAAATGATGTATCTGTACTATTTTACGGATTCATTCTTTGAATACTCATTGATAAGTGGCACTGATATGACAATTTCATTCTTTCATTGACGGGCATGTAAAGTGAAATTGTATCTAATTTCAACTTTTTAAGTTTTAATTGTTTATTAAGAAAC
The DNA here is from genome assembly GCA_009831015.1 of Picea engelmannii. NCBI lineage: Eukaryota > Viridiplantae > Streptophyta > Pinopsida > Pinales > Pinaceae > Picea > Picea engelmannii. The sequence goes on along the minus strand of ML777941.1, from coordinate 853,905 downwards.
ATGTATCACTTGATAAAAATTAAACTAGCAGCTGCAAAAGTTGTTCACTTATTAAGGAATATGTATTGCTTTTCTATCTTCAAGGTCTTGTTGTTTGGAATTATATTTGCGAAATTAATAAAGCAATTTGTTAATTCAAATTATTGTGTTTATTATTTCAATAATAAGCAATTTGTTAATTCAAATTAATGTGGTTCATTATCTCAATAATTGTTTTTCCTAATTGGTATTTTGTTGAGTCAAATTAACCATTTTTAAAGCATTGTCGTTTTTTGTTATGGAAAGATCAATAACTAAAAAATAAATATCACTAAAATGCATTCTTTCCACATACAAATAAAACTCATAATCACTTCCACATAGCGATATTTTCTTTCACTTGGAGAGAACAAATACTTACTTTCATAATTCCTTATTCAATGAAGTTGCAAAATAACTCTATGCATGTAAACTATAAATTATGAGAGAAGATATCATATGATGCATGTCTAAACATAGGGTCTTACTCTAATCTCTTAAGTACATAGATAAGTAGTTATATATAGAGGTAATCTCTAGTAAATAAGGTCTATGTAGTAGTATAAAAACAATAATTATAAGAAGATTTATTATAAGGTTTCACCTACTAGAAAGTTCATTCTCTAGAATGTTCCTAGGAGGTAGATAGAACTATATAAAGAAGTAGAAGAAATTTAATGAGATATTTTGTGTACTATATTGTAATCAGAGTTCTACTTATTGGAAGTTTCCCCCTCAAAGAGGCAAGTGAACGTTGATTTTATTAATAAAGGTATAACATTTTGCAGTATTATGGTTATTTTATTGGCTATTGTGGTTGTAATATATTATTTTTGCAATGTGAGGGTGGAGCGATGGGAGGTGCTGGTTAGGGTTAGGGTTTACACGAGGGGGTTGGCTTGTTTCGGGTGCTAGCAGGGGATCTTGTGGGCTTGTTTCGGGCCAGTGAGGTGAACACTGGCTGCCATGGCAGGGGATGAGGCAAGGGGAGAACCTATTACCTCAGACAATGACGGTCTCTATGCATTCATCTCTGTTGGTTTGGAGGGACGTGATGACTTGGCGGTTTGGAAGTTGTCTGGTGGGGAGTGGGGAGAATGTGTGGCCGAGAATCCTAGGATGGATGTCAGCGCTCCGGGGATGAAAATGATAGAGGATTCTGTGGGTTCAGAGTCTTTGTTGTTAGGTGTGACAAGTTTGAGGTTTACCTCCACCGGTGATCTGGCTTTTTCTAGAGGTTTGGGTTTCTCGGTGGGTTGGGATAGAGATCCTTCTAGGTACACCGGTCCGATTGAGGGTCATGAGCAAGGTTTGTAATTTGATGTGGGGGAGGCAGGTTCAAGGAGCTATGGTCCTGCTCTTGGTAATCTGGTCGAGGGGGGAATTTGGGGGTCTGCTCCAAAAGAATCGCAGGGTTTCAACACACATTTGGATTTCTCGCCGTCTACTTTACAGGATGTAGAAAACTCTTTGGGAGGTGAGGGGGAGGCTGGGGGAGTTCCAACAGGAGTTGCATAACTTGATGGGGTGGATAAGGTGCTTGAAAAAAGAGTGGAAAACCCCTCATGAGATCCTCAGAGGTTGGAGCGACATGTAAAGGGACATAAGTGAGTTGGGGGTCCCTTGTCAACTTCTTCAAAAGGTATTCAATGCGCACGAGACATGAAGTGCTCTAAGCGAGTGTTTTTGGGGACGACATTGATATGGATAGGGTGGTCGATTTCTCTGAGTTGGTGGTGGTTGGTCATGTTAGGGGAAGAAAGTTGGGTATGGATTTTCTGAAGGAGTGGATAACCAAGAACTAGCTCAAGGACATCACAAATATGCCACTCATTCATTTATTGTCACGGGGCTGGTTTTCTTTCAATTTTTCCTCCAAGGAGGATGTAAATTGGGTTCCTATTGAAGGTGTGGAGTATGGTTGAAATGCCCATTGTTCTTAAACGATGGACTCCTACTTTTGATGCAAAGAAGGAGAGGATTGATGATGAATCTATTTGGGTCAGGTTGTCGGGTCTTCAAATGTAGTTATGGAATTATGCTAGGTTTGTTGTGATTGGTAATATGCTCAGATGTTATATAGAAGAGGATGTGTCTTTGGAAGATACATGTCTTATGTCGGTGGCACGGATTTTGGTAAGGCTAAATTTGCACCTAGGTCTTCTTCATGAGTTAACTATTGAATCAATGATGGGAACCTTTGAACAGATTTTGGATTATGAAGGAATACCCTTCAGATTTCACAGATGCCATGCCTATGGTCACAGGATCTCATAGTGTCCTCTACCCTTCAAAGGAAAAGTTTGTTTCACTACAGGCTCTGTGTCACCAATTTCAACCTTGGGACCATCTCTGGAGGTGCAGTTAGGTGATGGTGAACACAAGGTGGGGGTGAAGGACTCTACTTTGGGAAATGTTTCTCCAGGTTTTCCTCCAATCTCTTCGAAAATTTGTTCAATTCCTTCTTCGGTGGATGGGCCAAAGCCTCCTTTCCCTACAACGAAAACTCTTTGTCAGGAGCAGGATTTCTCGGGTAAGTCTTCTTCGGGTGTCTCTTCGTTTATTATTTTCTCACTTTCGGATGTTGGATTTGTGGATGGGGTTTTGGGTAATGCAGGATCTCTTTTTTCTCGAAGTTTGAAGGGCCTTTCAGCTATGAGTCTGTATTCTCTCACCTGTCCCTTAGCTTCTAGTGGGTTGGTTTTTCTCCCTTCTTTGGTCACGCCTTATTCGATCCCTTTGGTGGTGGGGGGATCCTCGCCTATTTTGGAGTCGTCTCTACTTGGTCCATATACCTCAGAGAAAGTAGGGATTTTCACACCTAATATTATGGGATTATCCTCGTGTCCTTCTTCCCCTTCTCTATCAGCTAAGGTCTCCACTACCTCCCTTCTTTCCCAGTATGTCACCCCCTCAACCTCTACAAATTCCTCTTTGGACGAAAGAAGGGTGCGTTACCATCTTATAAATAGGTCAGTTGTCAAAGGGGAACCTAAGGGGGATGATGTTTTGGAGTCAGGAAGGTGGGGTATGGGAACTGTCCCTCAGATTTCTCTTTTTGGTAAAGGTAGGGGTTGAAAATCACACTTCTTCTTAGCTCAATATAGGGCCAGGATTGATTTGGCTTAGGGTCGGCAGTCCTCCATCGAATGGGTGCTTAGATAAAAGCAAACCCTTGGGGAGGTTACCTCATAAAATCTTGTCTTTCAACTGTCGTGGGTTGGCAAATCCATCTAAAAAATTGTCTTTGCGGAGGCTATTGGAATTGAACTCATCTGATGTTATTCTGTTACAAGAAACATTAGGGGTTAGTGAAACAATGGTGAAGGTTCTTGAGTCCTTGTTTTCAAGATGTATGTTTGCAGCAGTGGATGACAGGGGGCGTTCAAGTGGGTTGGCTATTGGGTGGCTCAAAACGACTTGTAACTTGGAAAGTGTTTGGGGCTTTGACTCGGGGATTGGTATGAATTTTTTCTCCTCTGGAATGGGGCGTAATGTGACTATTATCAATGTCTATGGGCCTTACCAAGATAGACAACGATATTGAAACACTTTAGCTGGATGTTCCTGGATTAGGGGAAAGGAGATTATTCTTGGAGGGGATTTAAATTTCTCTTTTGGGGCTACTGAGGTTTGGGGACTGCGTGCTATCCCAGATTCTTTAACCAACTTTTTTCAAAATGTTTTGGACCAGCATGGGTTGATTGATGTTGAACCCCAAAAGCTGAATCCAACTTGGTGTAATACAAGGGTTGGTGAGGATAGGGTGGCAAAGCGTTTGGACAGGTTCTTATTGTCGAAGGAGGTATTGGAATATTTAGAATTGGTCAGACAGTGGGTTACTTGTGGGGGGGGGAATCTCAACATAATTTGATTATGCTAGAGTTAAGGGGTAGAAGTAGAAGAGCACTTAGCTCTTTTAAATTATTTGAAGGATGGATTTCGTATCCATCTTATCAAGCTTTAGTTAGGGGTCTGTAGTCTACAATCTCTACTCATAATCAGATCCCTGTCGATGTGCAATTTGTGGGGAATCTTAAAAGGTTAAAACAAGATACTATTACTTGGGCTCAAGAGAAAAAACTCAAGGAGGAATAGGAACTGAGACACATCGAATTGTCTCTCTTGGAGATTCAAGAAGGTGAAGGGAAGAGGTTCTTGTCTCTTGTTGATACGGAGAATCTGGTTGGCTTGGAGAAAATATGCAGGGTTTTACTAGAGGAAAAAGAAGCCTTGTGGAGACTAAAGAATCGTGTGATTTGGCTCTCTTTTGGTGATGAGAATACCAGTTTTTTTTCAAGCTTATGCCAAAGGTAAGAAATTGGCTAATACTATATGGGGGCTAAGAAAGAGGGAAGGCGAGGTGGTTAATGGTTTTGATGGATTGGCTACACTGGGTATTGAACACTTTAGTGTCTTATTCAAGGCCCAGGAGGGATCGTCCATTGCAGAAATTGTGCAGGTTGCTCGGTTATTCCCTAGGTTTGTGGAGGAGGTAGACAATGGGATGCTAATGGAAGCAGTTTTTGAAAAGGAATTATTGGAGGTTCTCCACTCTTTTCAAAAAGGGAAAAGCTCGTGGTCTGATGGCTGGCCTATTGAGTTTTATTTGGGTTTTTATGATCTAATTGGTCCTGATGTTCTAAAGGTGTTTGATGAATTAAGGGTGAATGGTTATATACATAACCCTTTGAACTCTATGTTTATTGCACTCATACCAAAGTCATACAATCCATCTTCCTTTGATGACTTTCGACCTATCTTGTTATGCAACTGTTATTTCAAAGGTTATCAGTAGAAGGTTAAAGGTTATTCTTTCCAAAAATATCTCCTGTGAACAATTTGGTTTTTTGGAAGGTAGGAAAATACATGAGGCTATTGGAGTAGCCCAAGACATTCCTCACAACATAAAAACTAAGAAACTCAGGGGAGATTTTGTGAAAAATCATCTATCCAAAGCTTACGATCAGGTAAATTGGTTGTATTTAAGAATGCTTATGATTAATCTTGGGTTTGGTTTGGATTTTACCAATTGGGTGATGGGGTGTATGTCTTAGGTATCTTTCTCTATACTCATCAATGGTTCAACCTCTTCTTTTTTTCAAGCTGAAAGAGGATTGCGACAGGGTTTTCCTTTTTCACCCTTGTTATTTCTCTTAGTGGCAGAAGGACTTAGTAGATTTCTGGAAGTGGCAAAGAACTCTGGTAGATTCAAAGGTATATAAATTTCCAATGGTATGTACATCACTCATTTACTATTTGTTGATGATATCCTAATCTTTTGTGATGGTATGAAGAGAGAAGCTGACATTTTATTTGAGGGGCGCACTTTGTTTAAAAAAGCAAATAGTATGTTGATTAATGCTTAGAAATCCAGTATTCTCTTTCCTTTTGTCAAGGAAAAAGTCATTCAACATTTTTTGTCATAGCTCCCTTTCCAGATTCTAGGGCTAGACGAAGGTTTGAAATATCTCGGCTTCCATTTAAAACCCATTGGTTAATGAAAGACAGACTAGATGTGGCTTATAGAAAAGTTAGAAAAAATGCTAAAGGGGTGGAGCTACAAATGGTTGTCAAGGGTTGGGAGATTAGTACTAATCAAGTCGGTACTAGAGGCTATTCCAGTTTATTGGATGTCCCTATCTTGGATTCCAAAGGGTATTCTAGAAAAAGCAAGAAAAAATTCTTTTTGTTACATTTGGAGGGGAAATAAGTATAAGCAGGTGGTGCCTTGAGTTTGGTGGGAGAAAATTGCGATGCCAAAGGCCCTCGGGGGTTGGGGACTTAAGAATATATTTTTGTTCTCCAAATCACTTGCTACAAAATGTTCCTGGAGACTGATAAATACCCAAAATCTCTGGACTAAAGTTTTTTATCAAAAACATGTGGCTCCTCTTACATTACTTGAGTGGATTAGGAATCCGGTTCTTAATTTGTCGGGAATCTCTGCTATTTGGAAAGCAGTTTTAAAGGATTTTGAGGTGGTGGGGAATGGTTTAGCCTGGAGAGTTGGGTTTGGACATTTTTTTAGGCTTGGATTGGGCCTGTGGGCGAGATGTAATCAAGAAAAATTACTCAACCCAGACTTACATTTTTGTTTGTAACATGGGGGTTAATTCTATTTGGCACAAGTGAGGGACCCAAACTCTACAAATATCTGGAATCAAGGATGGAAAAGTGGAAGAATGTTGGGTCTTGATGGGATAGACAATTTACTTTGGGACAGGTACATCTAGGAACTTTTGAGAGAAAATATTCATTTGACGGATCGAAAGGATGAACTTCTTTGGGATGGGGACCCAGGAGGGGCTTACACCCCAAAAGCAGGTTATGTTCAACTTAGTGTTGAATTATCTAAACGAGAATTTACTTGGTGGCAGAGAAAGATTTGGAAGCAACGATGTCTTGCTAAAGGGAAACTTCTAGTGTGGTCTATATTGGAGAATAAACTTCCAACGCGAGACTATATTCAGAAGCGACAATTCAATGGTTCGGGTTGGTGTTTTCTCTGTAAAGAACAGGTTGAGACTTTCGACCATATTTTTATGCATTGTCCTTTCTCTTTATCAGTTTGGGAAGAATATTACAAACTTCTCACTTCTCTTGGTCGTTGGTAGGGCTTTACCTTTGAAGACACGTTGAAAGATTGGATTCTATCGAAAGAACATCAGGAAAACAAGCCTTTCCCCTTCATTTTTTCCTGGGGGATTTGGATGGCCCTGAACTCTTTGATTTTTAGGGATGAGGTCAAATCGCCCTCATGAGTGGATTTTAATTTTCTTAAAATATTTGAACATTTCAAATCCTTTGGAAGGGTGGGAGTTGGAAATCCTCGGGTGATACAGGAGGAAGCCATAAATAAGGATCAACCGTGGGATTTTTTCGACGGGGCTTCCTCTAGAGATCCGTTACTGTGTGGGGGGGGTTGACGTCTATACATTACCACTTCACATTTTTTTCTTCTCAAGTCTGGTTTGGGATCCGGTTCAAATAAATACTCTGAGATTATGGTATTAAAACTATTATTATTATTTTTTGTGGAAAAGGGGTGCAAAACTTTACAGGTTTTTGGGGATTCCTTACTAATCATCAACTAGGTGAACATAGTACAAAGATGTCACATTTCTTGTCTTGTGCCAATTTTTGAGGAAGTTATGAGGATTATTACTACTTTTGACTCTATATATTTCTCTTATATATACAGGGAATGGAACCAATTGGTTGATACAATTTCCAAAGAAGCCTCACAACTAGACTATGGTTGGTGTAATATTAATGAACAGAAAACAGAGGGCAGTTTTGACTACTATCACTGGTCGTTCCATGATGGAGTTTAAAGGAGAACACTTGTTTATCATAGATCCAAAGAATACAATTTCTTGATGTTTTTTTTTGTTGTATGTGTATAGGAAACATAATAGTCTACATATCAGTGATTCATGTTTACAATTTTTGTATAGGCTGTGAGACAATTTTGATATTTTGATGTAAAGCATAAGGAAGGTTAATGGTGGTATGACAAAGATGTCTTTTGTTGAAACTTCAGTAATGGAAGTGTTTCCATTACAAGTTAATATATACTTGTCTATTTCATCATAGCCAGTATATACCTACGAATGTAATTTTGTATCTACTTAATGAAATTACAAATTTTTGTGTGGAAAAAATATATATTATTTCTGCAATAAATATGAGTAAACTCTATTATTTATTCTTTACATCTTCTAATTTACTAATAAATAAAACCACAATTGGTATCAAAGCACTTTCTTGAGCTCATATTTTAGAGCATTTCCTTCAAGCTAGAGACATAGTCCAACGTCTATAAATAACATAGCGATATTTTTTTTAAGAGGTAAAGCTACCATAGGGGAAGAATATGCATAGGAAATACAAGTTGTTACACCTAGTTGAATACTATTGTAAACCCCTATTAGTACCCCTTTGAGTAGTGTTACATCAGACATCGTATGTATATGAAATTTCACTTCCACATGCCCTAGGGTATATCGTAAGTCCCTTAGGTTATCTAAAATTAGATTTAGATAACTTGATCAACCATCTTGATACTATAGTGCACCAAGAGAAAAACTTATAAATATTACTCTCTATTACCTAGGTAATTGCACAATACGACTATGGGTGTAGTGGAGCCTCCTTGGTTAGTTCCCTGAGAAATTGGGTCAAGTACTGTTGTTGGATCATGCATGTGTATAAGAGAGTTATAGCTACTAGCACTCCCTTTCCCTCATGAACCTTGAAACTCTACTCTATGCCACTAGACCATGATATTCCTTCATAAACTGTTGTATCACAAATTTGTGCATTCTTTCATTAGATACCCTGCTTTTTACTAATAGTCCACAAAATTCCTACATAAACTGTAGTATTGAGAATTTGAGCATTATGTCAATGGAATATTATATAAGGAGGGAGTATAAGTCTGCAGAAGTATAAAAAAAATAAAAAAATAAAAAATTATGGTACTAAATGCACCCTTATTTGTGACCTATCTGAAAAAAATCCTTATGTAGAGTTGTTCATCATGGCACCACTCTCCAATAATAATTTTTGGTGGAACCACTCACCCAATTACCAATGAACTATCTCAACATACCCAAAATGTAGTATTGATTTCCTTGGTACAACTCTTTGATAACCTTTCTCTTGTGGACCCACATCTATATGGATACTAGAGGTGTTAATCTAGCCACCAAAGTCTCCTCCTTTGAAAACCAATATGATGAGTTTCAACAAAAAATAGACCGTAACCACTCCTCTACCCAATAAAATATTGATTCTGTCAATGACAAGCTCACCAAATTGAAGTCACTCCCACACCAATTGTCCAAAGTCATGGCCTTGCAAACTCAATCAGTGAGTTATCAGTGGTAGGACTAGTTGTCCCAAAAGGAAGGATCTGAATCATCCAATCCTGTGAGACCTTACTCTACCCTAGTTTCTCATGACCTTATGAATCAAATGTGGCACAGACTCCCTAAATTAAATCTAAACAAATTTGATAGATCTGACCCCACAGGCTAGGTTACTTAGATGGAACATTATTTTTCCCTACATGGCATCACAAATGACTTAATGAAACTTATATTTAGATCCTAAAAATTGGTAATGGTGCGAATGGCATAAGAACTCCCATTGGGGTTATGTTGCTTGGACACAATTTATCTTAGACCTCTGTGAATTCTTTGAAACAAACACTCATTTTTTGGGATGACTAACAAAGATTAAACAGTCTAATACAATCAAAGAGTTCATCTCCACTTTTGAGAAACTCTCTGCCGATACTGAAGGCATGACTAATACTTTTTTCCAACAATTCTTTTGTAAGTGGTTTAAAAGAAGAGATACCTACACAAATCTTAATGGATCATCATACTACTTGGTTGAAAGCCTCTAAAAGAGCCTTAGAATCCTAGAAGGTGGTAAATGCTCAAATTAAAAAAACACCCTTTATTTTTCATCCTTGTCCCACTCTCTCTCCCCTTATCAATCATTCTTCATCCTCTCCACCCCCCAAGACCCACAAGTTAACCCATGTTGAAATTGTGAAGCGGCAACTTAAAGGTTTATAGTGATGAGAAATATTTTTTGGGGCATAAATGTAAGGAGAAAAAGCTCTTTATGGCCATTTTAGAGGACATTTTAGATGATTGGCATGAATTGATACATCCAGAAACTCTTCCTCCACCCATTGAATACATTCCTCAACAATGTCTATAGGATGTGGAATCATAGATCTCTGTGCATGCCTTGACTAGAATTTCTAATCCCCAAAGCCTCCAATTGATTGGCTACATCAAACATCACAAAGCCATTATCTTAATTAACGGTGTCTAGCCCAAGAAACAAACTAATACATCCATGATGTGAACGAATTCTAGATCATGATCACTAATCAAGGTTTCATGAAATGGAATGGTCGTTGTGAAAATGTGTGGCTTCAAATGGATTATTATTCCTTGAAAACCCACATGTTTTCTATTCAAATGGGTGGTTATGACATTGTCTTGGGTTCATAATGGTTAATGACATTAGGTCGCATTACCATGGATTTCCATGAGTTTTTCAGTAGGAGGGGCATCACTACATGTTAAAAGGAATTATAATTAATTCTCTAGAGATCATTAGCTCCCACCATATGGAAAATCTTCTCAAAAAAAATAATTCATGCATTGTGGCTCAATTCCTTTCCATTCAATCCTTTGAGAGACCTTATCAACCCATCCATCCTGAGATATATTTCTTCTTAGCCAAACACCAATTAGTATTTGAAACTCCCCAATGCCTACCATCCTATAAAGGTGAGAATGATGATTGTATACCACTCATACCAGGTAGCCTCCCACCCAATGTATGCCTATATTTCCATCCATTTTTCCAAAAAAAATGAAATAAAAAAGACAGTTCAAGAATTTCTAGTTGTCGGTGTCATCCACCCTAGTACCAAACTTTATTCATCATCGGTCATTGTGGTCTTAAAGAAATAAGGAGCTTCATAGATGTGTCCTAACTTTCAAGATCTCAAAAAAAATAGTCAAGAATAAGTCCCTTGTTCCTTTCATTAATGACCTTTTGGATGAGATCAAAGGCATTCAATTCTTCAACAAACAAAAATTCCAATTTTGTTGTTCATGTGAAATTCCCATGTGATGCTCAAATTCTTTCTTTTTTTAAATCTAGGGGAATCAATATATGGATGATATTAGTTGGGTGAGGCCTAGGTTGAAATCCAACTAGTTTCACATATAAACCCTATGCTAGTGCTAATAGACCACATGCCAACACCTAGTAGGAAACTTATGACTTAACAAGAACCGATATCTCTAGAGACACACCTGCAAGGGGGGTCCCACTCACGGGGGGTGCATATCCTTCTATCCTTATCACAATAGGCCAAGGTCTCATCAGAGATTTGAAACTGGGTGGGGAGAAGGCAAGACCTACCTCCGAACCATCTCGTTAAACCACCTCAACCACAATGTTCAAATTCTTATTAGAGGAATTCTTGCTCTTGATAAGACACATCCCAAATACAAGATTTACACTTTCCCTCTCTTATTCCTTCATTTCTATTACTAAGTTTTCAACATCTTATATTGTTATGGTAATCTCTTTCATCTTGGCAACTTTGTTTTCTATTTTTGTTACCCTTATCCTTGAGTTCAACTAATTACCCTTCCTTTTCACTCATAAATAGTATTTTTCCCCCACATTTTAGGTTCATCCTCATTGGTTGGTGGCTTTAGCTTATTATCTTTCATTTCTTGAAAAACATTCTTAGGCATGTCACTTTTCATTACATGTTATAGAACAAAATTTTTTACAGGTCCATGCAATGCACCACATAATCCTTTTGAATTGTTAGGTAGGTGAAATGGCCCGTTTTCAGAGTCACCAACTTCATAAAAAAAAATAGATACTCTTGAACTAGTCTATTCATGTTCCTTCGAACCCTCATTTCCTCTCTGTGAATTTATTTCCCACTACTCGAACCCTTAGGCTACTCCAAAGGGTAGTTTCACAAAGTACCAGAAAACCAGAGTACTAGAAGTACCAGAAAACCAGAAGCACCAGTCCAGAAATCCGCAGATCAAGTTTGAGGGGGTAAAAGTTGGATTTTCAAAATTCTGACTACACCAGCTAACTCACCTCAGTCCAACACAACTATCCCCTAGATCAGAATTTCAATATTTGAAGTTTGAAAAATTAGGGTTTCCTCATAAAATCCTAAGTTGCAGTTGCAGTTGCAATCTCAGAACTAGCTGCAGTTGCAGTACCAATTGCAGTTACAGCCGTAAAACCAGTTGCAATCACTCTTGAAGTTTTTTGGTATTGATCACCGCTGCTACCAGATGGAGCCACTACCTGCAAATGCTATCCGAGGTATGTACTCACATATGGTTAATGGTTAAACCCTAAGGAGTATTTGCAGGAGAAGGGATATTTTGCCATAGATCCAGAAGGATCTCAAGATCCAACACATTCAGAGGAATGATGCAACCCAGGTGTGATTATTCTAATATGCATCTATTTGTTATGAAATTATCTTGATCAATGTTGCATATTGAAGCTATGATCAAATCATTAGAAGGATTAAAATTTGATCATAGAGCTTATCCTCTAACCTAACCTTTTGTCAAGATAGCATATTATCTTAGTACGACAGACAGGTTGAAGAAAGTACTCGTCACTTGAGTGAAGGAGACCTGGAAGAAAAACAAGCACTCACTCTTGAGGACAGGGCTCCAGGTTTGATTAATCAAGATTCAAAGGTACACATGACAAGATAACGACTTTAGTTGAGATAACAATCGACATAAAGTATTATACTTGATAACATGTGAGAATACTTTGTCTGATATGACTAACACCTCCTCTAGGAGAAACCTCGTGTGTTAGTTTCAGATTGCCATGGAAGAATGCTTGGTCACAACACTAAGAGAGTGTTTACCTCATTTCGTATTATATTACTTACCTTTAATCTTTGCTTCAGATAAATTACAAGTGATAGCTCTAAAGGAGCTACTGTGATGATTGTTCATGATATTGCTTTATATTATTAGAAGGATATTATTCTTTCTTGTTGTTTTGTTGACCTTGCTCTAGGTCACATGAGGAAGCTATAGCGAACGTTGCAGAAGGCAACGTGATAAAGAAGAAATCATAAATGAAGAAATCATCAGTGGAAATGAAGAAGGTGGGTCACTCAGAAGCTGCCATGACCCACGCTATTGAAGAATCCATGTGAACTCTAGAAGATTAGCTCACATCAACTACAAGGCGCTACCATACATATGCAAAGCTGTCACAGGTTTACTAGAACTCAAAGGTGACCATGACGGCATCTGCAATGGATGTGCACAAGGGAAGAACGTCAAGAACCCATTTCTGAAGAGGGACAGCAAGGCAGAAGGAGTCCTAGAACTCATTCATTCAAATGTACGTGGCCCAATGCCATCATCCTCCAATAATGAGTATGTATACTATGTATCATTCATTAATGATTATTCTCGTAAAAGACCTGGATATATTTGAAGTATTCAAAAAGATCAAGGAATTCAAAGCCTTGATAAGAGAACCCTTCTATAAGGAAGATTAAGATGCTCAGGTCAGATAATGGAGGAAAATATACCTCAAAAGAATTCGTGAATATATGCAAAGATGTTGGGATCAAGATATCCAACAAAACGGTGTAGCTGAACGGAAGAACAGAACCATGCTGGAAGCTATGAAGATCAAGATCTTCCTATGTGCTTATGGGCAGAAGCAACAATGACAGTTGTTTATGTGCAGAACTGATTGCCCCATAGTGCACTTGGGCTCAAGACACCAGAAGAGATGTTAACCGGAAAGAAGCCAGAGGTAAGCCATCTCAAATTATTTGGTCGTCCAGTGTTTATACATATACCAAAAGAGAAAAGAAACAAGCTGGAACCCTCCAGAAAGAAGGGAATATTTGTGGGATGCTGTGAGGTATCCAAGGCCTTTAGAATCTACATACCTAGTCACCGCCATATTGAGATCAACAGGGACGTGACCTTTGATGAAGAAGCTGCACTTAAGAAATTGAGAAGATGCCATCTTGAAGAAATGTATGAAGAAGAACCTGTAAATCCTAGGATGACAGAATCCATGAGGGAAGTTCCTAGAGCTGCAGAACCTGTAAGGGAAGTCATAGCTTCCCCTGATGAGGAGACTCCTGAAGATCATGATATAACAGAAGTTCAAGAACCTCCTCAAATGACCTTCTCCCATAAAAGAAAGCATGCTTGGGCAAGAGAGATTATTCAAGATGGAAAGAAGTATGGTGTTCTAGAAGGAACCACGAGACAGGTAAAGAGACCAAAGCCATTCTCCAGTTACACAACTTTGATGTGTAATCTACTTGATGTAGAACCCACACGTTTTGAAGAGGCCATCCAAAAGAAGGAATGGGTAGATGCCATGACAGAGGAATACCAATCAAGTATGGGAAATAGTTCCCAAATTGAAGAATAAATATGGGGTACCCTACATATGGCTCTTCAAAATAAAACATGTTGTTGATGGAACTATTGAGAAGTATAAAGCAAGATTTGTTGCTCGTGGATTTTTCCCAGAATGAAGGCATTGACTATGAAGAGACATTCGCTCCTGTGGCCAGATACACTTCGATCATGACCATTATAGCTCTTTGTTAGGACCTCATATTGTACTTTTTTGCCCATACTTTTTGCCATTTTTATACCCATCATCACTTGTATTTAGACTCATAATATCACTTCATCTGACCATTCCAAGGTATACAACGTCCTTTCTCATTATTATATGCTTAATCTATTTTGCATAACATTTTACATTACTTTTGTACTTAACCATTGATTAGAAGTGCATAAGTGTCCATAACTGCAGATTAGCATTTGAGGCCGGTGCTGAAACACAAAACTATTCAAAGTCGCTGATTGAACGGATGCTGAAACACGGAGCTGCTACACAGGCCGAGGTCGCATATGCTGAAACACGGAGTGATACATAGTCGAGGTCGCATATGCTGAAACACGGAGTGCTACATAGTTTGAGGATGCAGATGCTGAAACACGGAGTTGTCACTCAGTTCAGAAGTGCAGATGTTGAAACACAGAGGAGACAGCCATGATGCTGAAACTCAAGCTGTTACAGTTAGCAGTCAAGGCCAACACAGTCAGAACACAATTCACGTGGCTGAAACAACCCATGAATTGCGATGATGAAACAGCATCAGCAGTGATGAGAAGGAACCGTTACACCAGCCGCAACAACAATATCTCATGCAACACCTGTATTAGCATTCGGTTGCGTGAGAATAGGACATCCTATGCTAATTTAGAAAGAAGATCCGATTTAGTGTAGGATTCAGATATGCTTTGTAATGATTGTATCGAAGGGATTTACTCTTTAAATTCAAGGGAAATCAGCATTCGAGATAGCCAAGTTTTGATGTATTGAAGAACTTCAGAGAGAAGCGGGACGCATTCTGTACTCCAATTTGTAATGTGATATTTCAACAGATGAATATAAAACTTCTTTGAGTATCCTCTTGTAGCTTTCCGTTCAGGGGAATCTTGTGAGAAGGGAGGGCCCACCTTCATCACAAGATTCACCCATTAGTTAGAAGTGTGTCTATTTAATTTCTGTTCATGTTTTGTTTAACTGTCATTTGCTGAAACACTGTTTAATGAATTTCACTTTGTTGAAACACTACTGACTCTGTCCTAGTTATTGAATGGAATTTGTAATTCTTTTTATCAACAATCGTGTGTGATAGTTTTGTGAGACTAGCAGAGAATTGGTTAAAGGTCCCTGCTCAGACAGAAAGGGGTCAGGACATCATATCCTCTGTAGAGTTCGTTTAATGCTGTTAGCCAGAGATTTGGTCAAAGTGTCCCTGCTCAGATAGAAAGGGGCTACAACACCTATCTTCTGTAGATTTCCTTTACCTCTGCAAGTGTGCTAGCTAGAGATTTGGTTAAAGTGTCCCTGCTCAGATAGAAAGGGACTACAACACCTTGTCTTCTGTAGGTTTCCTTTACCTCTGCAAGTGTGTTAGCCAGGGATTGGATTAAGGGTTCCTACTCAGAAAGGAAAGAACCAAAACATCCTGTTCACTGTAGACTTTCCTTGATGTTAGCCAGAAACTGGGTTAGAGATCCCTGCTCAGAAAGAAAGGAATCAGATTGCCCTGTTCTCTGTAGACCTCAACCTCACAAGTGTGCTAAAACAGAAGTAAGGCCCAAGGCTCCTGCTTAGACAGAAAGGAACTAAGTGCTTTGGTTTCTGTTAAATAGAGTTACTTGTTTTCTGCATTATTGTTTTCATGAAAGAGTGTTAGTACTGAGTCTCTATTGAGAGTAAGGGTCCTGTTCTCTGATTGCAAGATAGTTGTTCTTTCCCATTGCAATGTTATTTTAATGTAATCCAGGATTCTTAGATTGAACTTTAAAGATTGCAATAGGGGAAGTGCTTTCCTGTGATTTAATTCAGAGTTTCAGTTCATTCGAGCAAGTATAGATGGTATAAATTGCTTTACTACAACACTAAGTGCTTTTGGAATTGAGCATATACAGTGCGTGGCTATCTTTGAAACAAAAGACTTCCCTGGGTTGATAATTTATGTTTCACTTGGTTGTTTAAAAAAAAATCAATTAATCAATTATAGTGACCAACATTTTGGCGCTGTTGCCGGGGAAGATAGCTATAGATTTCAGAAGCATTTGTGATTTTCTTTTCTTTAGATAAAAAGAATGCATGAAAGACCCCAAAAAACCCAAGGATACTAACCTTACAGGTGGCAAAGGAAAAGGAAAAGGAGGAAGAAAGACTTTCATTGACGACATTGCATCCAAGTCTGAATCTGCTGCTCAATGACCAAATCTTCAAAAGAATTCCCAGCCTTCATTTCGAGCATTTTTCGGAACAGGGAAATAATTTTGGAGTCCGGAGACAGTTCAAAAGCCAGTAGGAGACATTGAGGACCGAGCAAGTGCAGCAGGGGAGCAGACAGAAGAAAATATGGATGATTTTAGTGAGCGATTGCATCAAGAGTAGGTAGATCCTGAAGGAGAGGTAAAAGATGAAAATTCTTTTTCTACATTAGGATTTCCTATTGGTGATTTCCCTAGAGGAACAGCCCCCATGAAAAATATTCCACTCTCAGCATTGCCAAATTTTCATGGGTTATCATCAGAGGACCCTGATGAATTTTTGTTTGAGTTTGATATATTGTGTAGAAGCTATGATTACACCTCTAATGCTAAAAAACTAAAGTTATTTCCAGCAACACTAAAAGGGAATGCACTAAGATGGTTTATGAGCCTTGGAGAACACGTAATCACATCATGGGACCAAATGAAGCAGAAATTTCTGAACAAATACCAGGACTACTGCAGAACGAGAGAAAA
>ML777941.1:802850-825726 GCA_009831015.1 Picea engelmannii | reverse complement strand
AGAAAGGAAAGAACCAAAACATCCTGTTCACTGTAGACTTTCCTTGATGTTAGCCAGAAACTGGGTTAGAGATCCCTGCTCAGAAAGAAAGGAATCAGATTGCCCTGTTCTCTGTAGACCTCAACCTCACAAGTGTGCTAAAATAGAAGTAAGGCCCAAGGCTCCTGCTTAGACAGAAAGGAACTAAGTGCTTTGGTTTCTGTTAAATAGAGTTAATTGTTTTCTGCATTATTGTTTTCATGAAAGAGTGTTAGTACTGAGTCTCTGTTGAGAGTAAGGGTCTTGTTCTCTGATTGCAAGATAGTTGTTCTTTCCCATTGCAATGTTATTTTAATGTAATCCAGGATTCTTAGATTGAACTTTAAAGATTGCAATAGGGGAAGTGCTTTCCTGTGATTTAATTCAGAGTTTCCGTTCATTCCAGCAAGTATAGATGGTATAAATTGCTTTACTACAACACTAAGTGCTTTTTGAATTGAGCATATACAGTGCATGGCTATCTTTGAAACAAAAGACTTCCCTGGGTTGATAAGTTATGTTTCACTTGGTTGTTTTAAAAAAAAATCAATTAAGCAATTATAGTGACCAACACTCTTGCAGCTAAGATGAAATGGAAGCTGCACCAAATGGATGTGAAGACAGTTTTCTTGAATGGTGTTATCGAAGAGGAAGTGTATATAGAGCAACCCCAAGGATTTGAGGTTGAAGACATGAAGTCTCATGTCTGCCAATTAAAGAAAGCCTTATACGGATTGAAGCAAGCTCCCAGAGCTTGGTATGGCCATATAGACAGATTCTTGACGAGCTTGGGCTTTACCAAGAGTAAAGCAAACTCAAATCTCTACTTCAAGATTATGGATAATGAACCAATAATATTACTATTGTATGTGGATGATTTATTCTTAACTTGAGAAGAAAATCTCATCACTGAATGTAAACAGAGACTTGCCACAGAATTTGAAATGAAATACCTTGGCCTAATGCATTAATTCTTAGGTCTTGAGGTATGGCAGAGTCCGAAAAGAATCTTCCTTAACCAAGGGAAGTACACGGTCGAAATCTTAAAGAGATTTGACATGCTAGAATGTAATTCCATGAATACTCCCATGGAAGCAAAGCTAAAGCTGCTGGTCGATACTTTGTCAGACTTGATAGATGCCACTCTGTACAGACAAATTATTGGATCTCTAATGTACTTGACGAACACCAAACTAGACATATGTTTTGCAGTGAACACCTTGAGTCAATTTCTGGTAGAGCCCAGACGTGTTCACCTAGTGGCTGCAAAACATGTGATGAGGTACCTTAAAGGTACAGTGGATTATGGTCTCAGCTATGATGGACATCATGACTTCACACTGAGTGGATATACTGATGCAGATTGGGCAGGAAGCGTTGCTGACAGAAAAAGCACTTCGGATGTTGTTTTAGTTTGGGATCAGCTATGATCTCATGGCAGAGTAGGAAGCAATCCAGTATTGCTCTCAGCATAGCGGAAGCAGAGTACATTGCCGCATGTTCTGCTAGCTACGAAGCTATATGGCTTCAAAAGTTGCTGACAGGCCTATTTGATTTGGGGATGAGAGCAACCCTGATTCTATGTGACAATCAAAGCTGCATTAAAATGACAGAGAATCCTGTGTTCCACGACAGGTCGAAGCACATAGAGATCCTCTATCATTTCATCCATGACATGGTACAGAGAGGAGCCTTGAAGCTCCAGTACATTAGCACATATGAACAGGTTGTTGATGTGTTGACTAAGCCTCTATCTCGTGTAAAGTTTGAACACTTTTGAGATAAGCTTGGTATTGTCCGAAAGGACCCTCCCTGAAAGGGGGAGTAGATGTATTCCTTACTTTTGACCTCGTTGTTAGATGTAAAGCAAGATGAGTCATGCTTTTGACCTTGTTGTTAGACATAAAACATGACGCTGTGTGAACCTTGCTTCTGACCTCGCTGTTAGACGTAAAGCAATATGAGTCATGCTTTTGACCTCGCTGTTAGACGTAAAGCATGACATTGTGTGATCCTTGCTTCTGACCTCACTGTTAGACGTAATTCAAGATGAGTCATGCTTCTGACCTCACTATTAGACATAAAGCCTGATGTCGTGTGATCCTTGCTTCTGACCTCGCTATTAGACGTAAAGCAAGATGAGTCATGCTTCTGACCTCGTTGTTAGACATAAAGCATGATGCCATTTGATCCTTGCTTCTGAACTCACTGTTAGACGTAAAGTAAGATGAGTCATGCTTCTGACCTCATTGTTAGACGTAAAGCATGGTGTTATGATTCCTCGCTTCTGACCTAGTTGTTAGACGTAAAGTGAGATGATGATATTACTTGCTTCTAACCTAGTTGTTAGACGTAAAGAAAGATGTGATTGACACTGAGCTACCAGCTTAACCGCTGTGACATTGAGCTGGTGTAGTACTATGATGTACCAGCCTAGTGTTGTGATGAGGTATCATTTTTACTAATACATATTTGATGCAGATGATGATAGCATTCTTTTGAGAATGATGATGCTGCTAATGAAGAAAACTTCCAATGACTCGTAAATGTGCTAGCCAAATTTTCAAGATGATATTGACGATACTGTCCTCCAAGATGCCACTAATGATGCAGACTTCTCTCGCCTAATGCTGATGAAGAATACCCTTCTTGTTAAGGGGGAGTGTTGAAATAATGTAACTGCGAAGAGAATTCTTATTATTATTGGATTAAATCCCCATTGCAGATTAATAATGTCATTATTATTATTATTGTTAATCCCCATTGTGGATTAATCATGTCGGTAATTGTATAAGGACCAAATCCCCTTTTCTGGATTGGTCATCGGACAATTATAAAGGGTAGAATAAGAAGTCGGCCCCAACAGTTATTATGGAAGACCCAAAATTAATTAAAGGTGGGTTTACCCACCCAGAGTGAGAGGTCGGCCCTACCAGTTGTGACCTTTAACACATGCCAGTCTTGTATAAATAAGAGGCTAGCGCCTCACTTCAAACACACAACTCACTTGCTCATTCTCTTATGAGGCAAGCTGCAAGTACCAGTTGGAGAGAGGAGAAGAAGAGTGGCGCATCTCTTGGAGAGGACTATCTGTATTGGTTTGAGTTATCTCTTGAACATTGTTTAAGCTATTTATGATAAGGAAGTTTTGATGGGTTTTCCTCCCCTAGAGGGTTTCCCAGGATAAATGTTGTGTCTCTTGTGAATGTGTATTTCTCATTGATCTTGTTCTTATTATGCTCTTATCTATTGAAATGCAAAGAACTATAATAATGGCATAAACATTAACAAGGATGGGGGTGTTCTAACAGGAGTTGCATAACTTGATGGGGTGGGTAAGGTGCTTGAAAAAGGAGTGGAAAACCCCTCATGAGATCCTCAAAGGTTGGAGTGACATGTAAAGGGCCATAAGGGAGTTGGGGGTCCTTTGTCAACTTCTTCAAAAGGTATTCAATGCGCATGAGACAGGAAGTGTTCTAAGCGAATGTTTTTGGGGACAACATGGATATGGATAGGGTGGTCTATTTCTCTAAGTTGGTGGTGGTTGGTCGTGTTAGGGGAAAAAATATGGGTATGGATTTTCTGAAGGAGTGGATAACCAAGAACTGGCTCAAGGACATCAAAAAGATGCCACTCATAAATTTATTGTCATGGGGCTGGCTTGCTTTCATTTTTTCCTCCAGGGAGGATGTAAATTGGGTTCCTATTGAAGGTGTGCAGTGTGGTTGAAATGCCCATTGTACTTAAACGATGGACAACTACTTTTGATGCAAAGAAGGAGAGGATTGATGAGGAATCTATTTGGGTCAGGTTGTCGGGTCTTCCAATGTAGTTATGGAATTATGCTAGGTTTGTTGCAATTGGTAATATGCTCGGATGTTATATAAAAGAGGATGTGTCTTTGGAAGATACAGGTCTTATGTTGGTGGCATGGATTTTGGTAAGGCTAAATTTGAACCTAGGTCTTCTTCATGGGTTAACTATTGAATCGACGATGGGAACCTTTGTCCAGATTTTGGATTATGAAGGAATACCCTTTAGATTTCACAGATGACATGCTTATGGTCACGGGATTGTAGAGTGTCCTCTACCCTTCAAAGGAAAAGTTTGTTTCACTAAAGGCTCTGTGTCACCAATTTCACCCTCGGGACCGTCTCTGGAGGTGCAGTTGGGTGATGGTGAACACAAGGTGGGGGCAAGGGACTCTCCTTTGGGAAATGTTTCTTCAGGTTTTCCTCCAATCTCTTCGAAAAAAATTTCAATTCCTTCTTCCGTGGATGGGCCAAGGCCTCCTTTCCCTACAATGGTCACTCTTTGTCTAGAGTAGGATTTCTCGGGTAAGTCTTCTTTGGGTGTCTCTCCGTTTATTATTTTTTCACTTTTGGATGTTGAGTTTGTGGATGGGGTTTTGGGTAATGCAGGCTCTCTTTTTTCTCGAAGTTTGAAGGGCCTTTCAACTATGAGCCTGTATTCTCTCACCTGTCCCTTAGCTTCCAGTGGGTTGGTTTTTCCCCCTTCTTTGGTCACGCCTTATTCGATCCCTTCAGTGGTGGGGGGATCCTCGCCTATTTTGGAGTCATCTCTACTTGGTCTGTATACCTCAAAGAAAGTAGGGGTTTTCATACCTAATATTATGGGATTATCCTCTTGTCCTTCTTTCCCTTCTCTATCAGCTGAGGTCTCAACTATCTCCCTTATTTCCCAGTATGTCACCCCTTCGGCCTCTACAAATTCCTCTTCAGGTGAAAGAAGGGTACGTTACCATATTAGAAATAGGTCAGTTGTCAAAGGGGAACCTAAGGGGGATGATGTTTTGGGCTCAGGAGGGTGCGGTATGGGAACTCTCCCTCAGATTTCTCTTTCTGGTAAAGGTAGGGGTCGAAAATCACACTTCTTCTTAGCTCAATATAGGGCCAGGATCAATTTGGCTTAGGGTCGGAAATCCTCCATCGAATGGGTTCTTAGATAAAATAAAACCCTTGGGAAGGTTACCTCATAAAAATCTTGTCTTTCAACTATCGTGGGTTGGCAAACCCATCTAAAAAATCGTCTTTGCGGAGGCTATTGGAATTGAAATCATCAGATGTTATTTTGTTACAAGAAATGTTAGGGGTTAGTGAAACAATGGTGAAGGTTCTTGAGTCCTTGTTTTCAGGATGTATGTTTGTACCGGTGGATGGCAGGGGGCATTCAGGTGGGTTGGCTATTGGGTGGCTCAAAACGACTTGTAACTTGGAAAGTGTTTGGGGCTTTGACTCGGGGATTGGTATGACTTTTTTCTCCTCTGGAATGGGGTGTAATGTGACTATTATCAATGTCTATGGGACTTACCGAGATAGACAATGATATTGAAACTCTTTAGTTGGATGTTCCTAGATTAGGGGAAAGGAGATTATTCTTGGAGGAGATTTAAATTTCTCTTTAGGGGCTGCTGAGGTTTGGGGACTGCGTGTTGTCCCAGATTCTTTAACCAAATTTTTTCAAAATGTTTTGGACCAGCATGGGTTGATTGATGTTGAGCCCCCAAAGCTCAATCCAATTTAGTGTAATACAAGGGTTGGTGAGGATAGGGTGGCAAAGCGTTTGGATAGATTCTTATTGTCGGAGGAGGTATTGGAGTATTTAGAATTGGTCAGACAGTGGGTTACTTGTGGGGGGGAATCTCAACATAATCTGATTATGCTAGAGTTAAGGGGTAGAAGTAGAAGAGCACCGAGCTCTTTTAAATTCTTTGAAGGATGGATTTCATATCCATCGTATCAAGATTTAGTTAGGGGTCTGTGGTCTGCAATCTCTACTGATAATCAAATACCTGCGGTTGTACAATTTGTGGGGAGTCTTAAAAGGTTAAAACAAGATACTATTACTTGGGCTCAGGAGAAAAAACTCAAGGAGGAACAGGAACTGAGACACATTGAATTGTCTCTCTTGGAGATTCAAGAAGTGAAGGGCAGGGGTTCTTATCTCTTGTTGATAAGTAGAATCTGGTTGGCTTGGAGAAAATACACAGGGTTTTACTAGAGGAAAAAGAAGCCTTGTGGAGACTAAAGAATCGTGCGATTTGGCTCTCTTTTCATGATGAGAATACCAATTTTTTTTCAAGCTTATGCCAAAGGTAGGAAATTGGTTAATACTATCTGGGGGCTGAGGAAGAGGGAAGGCGAGGTGGTTAATTGTTTTGATGGATTGGCTACACTAGGTATTGAACACTTTAGTGTCTTATTCAAGGCCCAGGAGGGATTGTCCATTGCAGAAATTGTGCAAGTTGCTTGGTTATTCCCTAGGTTTGTGGAGGAGGCAAACAATGGGATGCTAATGGAAGAAGTTTCTAAAAAGGAATTACTAGATGTTCTCCACTCTTTTTAAAAATGGAAAAGCTCGTGGTCTGATGGCTGGCCTATTGAGTTTTATTTGGGTTTTTATGATCTAATTGGTCCTGATGTTCTGAAGGTGTTCAATGAATCAAGGATGAATGGTTATATACATAATCCTTTGAACTCTATGTTTATTGCACTCATACCAAAGTTATACAATCCATCTTCCTTTGATGACTTTCGACCTATCTCATTATGCAACTGTTATTTCAAAGGTAGGAAAATACATGAGGCTATTGGAGTAGACCAAGACGGTCCTCACAACATAAAAACTAAGAAACTCAGGGGAGATTTTGTGAAAAAACATCTATCCAAAGCTTACGATCAGGAAAAAATGGTTGTATTTAAGAATGCTTATGATTAATCTTGGGTTTGGTTTGTTTTACCAATTGGGTGATGGGGTGTATTTCTTATGTATCTTTCTCTATACTCATCAATGGTTCAACCTCTTCTTTTTTTCAAGATAAAAGAGGATTGTGACAAGGTTTTCCTTTTTCACCCTTACTATTTCTCTTAGTGGCAGAAGGACTGAGTAGATTTCTGGAAGTGGCAAAGAACTCTGGTAGATTCAAAGGTATACAAATTTCCAATGGTATGTACATCACTCGTTTACTATTTGTTGATGGTATCCTAATCTTTTGTGATGGTACAAAGAGAGAAGATGACATTTTATTTGAGGGGCTCACATTATTTAAAAAATAAAATGGTATGTTGATTAATGCTCAGAAATCTAGTATTCTCTTTCCTTCTGTCAAGAAAGAAGTCATTCAACATTTTTTTTCACAGCTCCCTTTCTAGATTCTAGGGCTGGACGAAGGTTTGAAATATCCCGGCTTCCATTTAAAACCCATTGATTAACGAAAGACAGACTAGATGTGGCTTATAGAAAAGTTAGAAAAAATGCTAAAGGGGTGGAGCTACAAATGGTTGTCAAGGGTTGGGAGATTAGTATTGATCAAGTCAGTACTAGAGGCTATCCCAATTTATTGGATGTCCCTATCTTGGATTCCAAAGGGTATTCTTGAAAAAGAAAGAAAACTGTCTTTTTCATACCTTTGGAGGGGAAATAAGTATAAGCAGGTGGTGCCTTGGGTTTGGTGGGAGAAAATTGTGATGCCAAAGGCCCTTGGGGGTTGGGGACTTACAAATATATTTTTGTTCTCCAAATCACTTGCTACAAAATGTTCATGGAGACTGATAAATACCCAAAATATCTGGACTAAATTTGTTTATCAAAAATATGTGGCTCCTCTTTCATTACTTGATTGGATTAGGAATCTGGTTCTTAATTTGTCGGTAATCTCTGCTATTTGGAAAGCAATTTTAAAGGCTTTTGAGGTGGTGGGGAATGGTTTAGCCTGGAGAGTTGGTTTTGGACATTTTTTTAGGCTTGGATTGGAACCATGGGGGGGATGTAATCGAGAGCACTTACTCAATGCAGACTTACATTCCCGTTTGTAGCATGGGGGTTAATTCTATTTGGCACAAGTCAGGGACCCAAACTCTACAAATATATGGAATCAAGGATGGAAAAGTGGGAGAATGTTGGGTCTTGATGGGAAAGACATTTTACTTTGGGACAGGTACATCTAGGCACTTCAGAGAGAAAATATTCATTTGACGGATCGAGAGGATGAAATTCTTTGGGATGGGGACCCAGGAGGGGTTTACACCCCAAAAGAAGGTTATGTTCAACTCAGTGTTGAATTATTTCAATGAGAATTTACTTGGTGGTGGAGGAAAATTTGGAAGAAACGATGTCCTTCTAAAGGGAAACTTCTGGTGTGGTCTATATTGGAGAATAAACTTCCAACGTGGGACAATCTTCAGAAGCAACAATTCAATGGTCTGGGTTGGTGTTTGCTCTGTAAAGAACAGGTTGAGACTGTCGACCATATTTTTATCCGTTGTCCTTTCTCTTTATTAGTTTGGGAAGAATATTACAAAATTCTCACTTCTCTTGGTCATTGGTAGGGTTTTACCTTTGAAGACGCCTTGAAAGATTGGATTCTGTCGAGGGAACATCAGGAAAACAAGTCTTTCCCCTTCATTTTTTCCTGGGGGATTTGGATGGCCTGGAACTCTTCGATTTTTAGGGATGAGGTCCAATCACCCTCACAAGTGGCATTTACTTGTCTTGAGATATATGAACATTTCAAATCCTTTGGAAGGGTAGGAGTTGGAAATCCTCGGGTGATACAGGAGGAAGCTATAGATAAGGATCAATTGTGGGATTTTTTCAATGGGGTTTCTTCGGGAGATCCATTATTGTGTGGGTGGGGTTGATGTCTATACATTACCACTTCGCATTTTTTTCTTCTCAAGTCTAGTTTGGGACCCGGTTCAAATAAATTCTCTGAGATTATGGCATCAAAGCTCTTATTATTATTTGTTGTGGAAAAGGGGTGCAAAACTTTACAGGTTTTTGGGGATTCCTTGCTAATCATCAACTAGGTGAACATAGTACAAAGATGTCACATTTCTCGTCTTGTGCCAATTTTTGAGGAAGTTATGAGGATTATTACTACTTTTGACTCTATATATTTCTCTCATATATACATGGAACAAAACCAATTGGTTGATACGATTTCCAAAGAAGCCTCACAGCTAGACTATGGTTGGTGTAATATTAATGAACATAAAACAGAGGGCCGTTTTGACTACTATCACTGGTCATTCCATGATGGAGTTTTATAGGAGAGCACTTGTTTATCATAGATCCAAAGAATAAAATTTCTTGATCTTTTGTTTTGTTGTATGTGTATAGGAAACATAATAGTCTACATATCAGTGATCCATGTTTACAATTTTTGTATAGGCTGTGAGACAGTTTTGATGTTTTGATGTAAAGCATAAGGAAGGATAATGGAGGTATGACAAAGATGTCTTTTGTTGAAAATTCAGTAATGGAAGTGTTTCCATTACAAGTTAATATATACTTGTCTATTTCCTCATGGCCAATATATACCTACGAATGTAATTTTGTATCTACTTAATGAAATTACAAAATTTTCTGTGGAAAAAATATATATTATTTCTACAATAAATATGAGTAAACTCCATTATTTATTCTTTACGTCTTCTAATTTACTAATAAATAAAACCACAATTGGTATCAGAGCACTTTCTTGATCTCATATTTTAGAGCATTTCTTTCAATCTAGAGACATAGTCCAACATCTATAAATAACATAGCGATATGTTTTTTAACAGGTAAAGATACCATAGCGGAAGAATATGCATAGGAAATACAAGTTGTTACACCTAGTTGAATACTATTGTAAACCCCTATTAGTACCCCTTTGAGTAGTGTTACATCAGTCATCGTATGTATATGAAATTTCACTTCCACATGCCCTAGGGTATATCGTAAGTCCCTTAGGTTATATGAAATTAGATTTAGATAACTTGATCAACCATCTTGATACTATAGTGCACTTAGAGAAAAACTTATAAATATTACTCTCTATTACCTAGGTAATTGCACAATACGACTATGGGTGTAGTGGAGCCTCCTTGGTTAGTTCCCTAAGAAATTGGGTCAAGTACTGTTGTTGGATCATGCATGTGTATAAGAGAGTTATAGCTACTAGCACTCCCTTTCCCTCATGAACTTTGAAACCCTACTCTCTGCCACTAGACCATGATATTCCTTCATAAACTGTTGTATCACAAATTTGTGCATTATTTCATTAGATACCCTTCTTTTTACTAATAGTCCACAAAATTCCTACATAAACTGTAGTATTGAGAATTTGAGCATTATGTCAATGCAATATTGTATAAGGAGGGAGTATAAGTCCGCAGAAGTATAAAAAAAATAAAAAAATAAAAAATTATTGGTACTAAATGCACCCTTATTTGTGACCTATCTCAAAAAAATCCGTGTAGAGTTGTTCAACATGGCACCACTCTCCAATAATAATTTTTGGTGGAAACAATCATCCAACTACCAATAAACTATCTCAACATACCCAAATTGTAGTATTGATTTCCTTCGTACCACTCTCCGATAACCTTTCTCTTGTGGACCCACATCTATATGGATACTAGAGGTGTTAATCTAGCCACCAAAGTCTCCTCCTTCGAAAACCAATATGATGAGTTTCAACAAAAAATAGACCATAACCACTCCTCTACCCAACAAAATATTGATTCCATCAATAAAAAGCTCACCAAATTAGAGTCACTCCAAAGTCATGGCCTTGCAAACTCAATTAGTGAGTTATCAGTGGTAGGACTAGTTGTCCCAAAAGGAAGGATCTGAATCATCCAATCCTGTGAGACCTCACTCTACCCCAGTTTCTCACGACCTTATGAATCAAATGTGGCACAAACTCCCTAAATTAAATCTCAACAAATTTGATAGATCTGACCCCACATGCTAGGTCACTTAGATGGAACATTATTTTTCCCTACATGGCATCACAAATGACTTAATGAAACTTATATTTAGATCCTAAAAATTGGTAATGGTGGGAATGGCATAAGAACTCCCATTGGGGTTATGTTGCTTGGACACAATTTATCTTAGACCTCTGTGAATTCTTTGAAACCAACACTCATTTTTTGGGATGACTAACAAAGCTTAAACAATCTAATACAATCAAAGAGTTCATCTCCACTTTTGAGAAACTCTCTACCGACACTGAAGGCATGCCTAATACGTTTTTCCAATAATTCTTTTGTAAGTGGTCTAAAAGAAGAGATACATGCACAGATCTTAATGGATCATCATACTACTTGGTTGAAAGCCTCTAAAAGAGCCTTAGAATCCTAGAAGGTGGCAAATGATCAAATTCAAAAAACACCCTTTATTCTTCGTCCTTGTCCCACTCTCTCTCCCCTTATCAATCACTCTTCATCCTCTCCACCCCTCAAGACCCACAAGTTAACCCATGTTGAAATTGTGAAGCACCAACTTAAAGGTTTATACTACAACTGTGATGAGAAATATTTTTTTGGGCATAAATGTAAGGAGAAAAAACTCTTTATGGCCATTTTAGAGGACATTTTGGATGATTGGCATGAATTTATACATCCAAAAACTCTTCCTCGACCCATTGAATACATTCCTCAACAATTTCGATAGGATGTAGAATCATAGATCTATGTGCATGCCTTGACTAGTATTTCTAATCCCCAAAGCCTCCAATTGATTGGCTACATCAAACATCACAAAGTCATTATCTGAATTAACGGTTGTAGAACCCATTCATCGATGTCTAGCCCAAGAGACAAACTAATACATCCATGATGTGAACGAATTCTGGATCATGATCACTAATCAAGGTTTCATGAAATGGAATGGTCATTGTGAAAGTGTGTGGCTTCAAATGGATTATTATTCCTTGAAAACCCACATGTTTTCTATTCGAATGGGTGGTTATGTCATTGTCTTGGGTTCAGAATGGTTAACGACATTAGGTCGCATTACCATGGATTTCCATGAGTTTTTCAGTAGGAGGGGCATCACTACATGTTAAAAGGAATCACAAATAATTCTCTAGAGATCATTAGCTCCCACCATATGGAAAATCTTCTCAAAAAACATAATTCATGCATTGTGGCTCAATTCCTTTCCATTCAATCCTTTGAGAGACCTTATCAACCCATCCATCCTGAGATATATTTCTTATTGGCCAAACACCAATTAGTATTTGAAACTCCCCAATGCCTACCACCCTATAAAGGTGAGAATGATGATTGTATTCCACTCATACTAGGTAGCCTCCCACCCAATGTATGCCTATATTTCCATCCATTTTTCCAAAAAAAATGAAATAAAAAAGACAGTTCAAGAATTTCTGGTTGTTGGTGTCATCCACCCTAGTACCAAACTTTATTCATCATCGGTCATTGTGGTCTTAAAGAAATAAGGAACTTCACACATGTGTCCTAACTTTCAATCTCTCAGAAAAAATAGTCAAGAATAAGTCCCTTGTTCCTTTCATTAATGACCTTTTGGATCAGATCAAAGGCATTCAATTCTTCGACAAACGAAAATTCCAATTTTGTTATTCATGTGAAATTCCCATGTGATTCTCAAAGTCTTTCTTTTTTTAAATCTAGGGGAATCAATATATGGATGATATTAGTTGGGTGAGGCCTAGGTTGAAATCCAACTAGTTTCCCATATAAACCCTATGCTAGTGCCAATAGACCACATGCCAACACCTAGTAGGAAACTTATGACTTAACAAGGATCGATATGTCTAGAGACACACCTGCAAGGGGGGTCCCACTCACGGGGGTTGCATATCCTTCTATCCTTATCACAATAGGCCAAGGTCTCATCAGAGATTTGAAACTTGGTGGGGAAAAGGCAATACCTACCTCCAAACCATCTCGTTAAACCACCTCAACCACAATGTTCAAATTCTTATTAGAGGAATGCTTGCTCTTGATAAGACACATCCCAAATACAAGATTTACACTTTCCCTCTCTTATTCCTTCATTTCTATTACTAAGTTTTCAACATCTTATATTATTATGGTATATCTCTTTCATCTTGGCAACTTTGGTTTCTATTTTTGTTACCCTTATCCTTGAGTTCAACTAATTACCCTTCCTTTTCACTAATAAATAGTATTTCCCCCCCACATTTTAGGTTCATCCTCATTGGTTTGCGACTTTAGCTTATTATCTTTCATTTCTTGAAAAATATTCTTAGGCATGTCACTTTTCATTACATGTTACAGCACAAAATGTTTTACAAGTCCATGCAATGCACCACATAATCTTTCTGAATTGTTAGGTGGGTGAAATGGCCCATTTTTAGAGTCACCAACTATATAAAAAAAATTAGATACTCTTGAACTAGTCTATTCATGTTCCTTCGAACCCTCATTTCCTCTCTGTGAATTTCTTTCCCTCTACTCGAACCCTTAGGCTACTCCAATCTTGCACCTTTGAGAACAATTTGGGTTCTTTGATTCAATGAAATACTTTGTTGGCACAAGGCCTTGAAACCTTTGATTAATATGGTTTCTTTGGTTATGTGAGTTTATGGTTAGAGAAACTAACAAACCACTCATGGACTCTTTGTTGGACGGGGCAGAGGTGATCAATACGCAATGAGTGTGAGTGATCTATAGCCATTGTATGCATGCTTTAATATAATAATAAATATATTATATGTAATATATTATATTATTGTAATAGAATATACGTTGTATATGGTATATAATAATTATGTAATATATATATCATATGTAATCATTATTATTTTGATGTAGATACAATATAATTGTTGTAACAATTATATAATTATTTGATGTTGACATTATGTAGAGTTGGAATTTCAATTTTTGTTGAAGTCAAAAAAGAAGAAAGAATAATAATTAGTATTTTATAACAAATTTTAATGTTAAAATTAATTGTTGTTATGAATATTAGATTTTGCATCCAAATGTAATAGTGACAATATTAAGGCATCGATATATATTCATAGTGAGCAATACTTCATAATGGTGTTCATGTGTTTTTTTTTAATTGGATTCTAAATATTTCCTATAGATGTCATTTATAGGGTTTGAAGCTTTATTCATGGCTATCAAGCCAAATAAGCCTCATTTATGGACTAGGTTGCTTGTTTTCATTCCTTGACCATTATAAGGTATAAAGATTGATCCATGAATTCTAGCAATAATCATATTTATAGTGGAAGACCACATATCCCCTATAATGGCCATGTTTGGTGATTTAAGGCCTCATTCATGGAGGATGAACATGAGAAGAGTTAACCAAGGCCTAAGACCCTTGACCCCCAGCTAATTTCATGGCCTTGATACCTACCTGTGGTGCACAATATCTCCTAACAATGCTTATGTTCCCATGCAAATATAAAAAATCTCTTACAAAGGTTATGTGTGGTGGTTGGATGCATTTTCATGTGTGTCAAGTGTGAGAGGACTCATTCATATCCTAGGTTATTTTTTATTTTCATCCCCTAGCCATTGTGAAGTCTTGGATGCAAATCCGTGGTGCAAAATGCCTCTAAATCACACTCATAGTCGTAGTCGAAGTCCAAATATTCACCAAATAGGTTATGAGTGGTGGTTGGAGGCTTCTTCTATGGCAATCGACCCTAAGAAGCATAGTTTATGGCATAAGGCCCTTGGTTTCATCCTCTGACCATGATGATGGCCTTGATACTTGTTTTTGGTGCACAATACCTCCTAATGTCACTCATGTATATTTAGTTGAAGGTAGAATATACCCTAAATATGTCATTTTTGGTATTTTGAGTACTTGTTCATTATTATCAAGGACTTCAGATCCATATTTGGTGCATACTACCTCCTAATTATGTTAATTTTCCTAGTGGGAAGCCAAAGATACTCTATAGTGGTCATGTTTGGTGGTCTAAGGCCTTGTCCATTACTCTAGAACCTAAATAATATCAAGCAATGCCTAAGACCTTTGATTTTATTCCTTGACCATTATTAATACCATGATTCCCAGTTGTGTTGTGTAATAGCTATGATGAAACTCATATTCCGATGTGGTAGTTTTAGGACTTGTTGATGGCATTTGAGTCTAAGAAGTTCAAAAAGGTTATGCATCCTAGTTTGAGACATAGTTCATGGTGCTTGAGGTTTTTAAGGTTCATTTAGAACCTTTATATTGCAATTAATTTTTATTTATGAGGGCAGTTCATGGTCATAGGATATTGTGGGTTTTGTTATCAAACATAATGCATATGCATTTCTTAAATCTAGCCTAGTCATCATTCCAGTGTTAGGATAGCATTTCCAAAGCTAAAATGTATATATATTTTATAAAATTGCATATGCAATCCTTAATCCTAACCTAGTCATCACTAGCCTAGTCTAGCATTGCCAAAACTAACAAAAAAACAAAAACTAATTAAGAAACACACTAATAACTATAAATTAAAGTCTATACCTTTTAGCTATTATATACCTTATACCTTTTATCTATTAGAATATATTGGTGAGATCATCTTGTAACTATAGATTTTTGAATCACTTCCACTGATCCTCTTGCATGAAACAATGCCAACAAGTTTGGAGTGAAACTGCATTGTATGTAACCTTGATGTGGTGTTTTCATCATCCCATCATGGGGTTCTTAGGCAGTTATACCTCTAACACATAATCACTTCAACACTCAACATTCAATGATAAACATTTAAAAAGAATTGGATTTATTGGTGAAGAGTAAGGAGTTTTCTTTACTAGCGGGTAAGGTTCAAATTTCTATGAGGGCTTTCCTGAAAGTCCATCCCATGTATTTCAATTTTCAAGAAGTTGAGGTGGTTTGAGTAGATGGTTGTGTCCCCTTATGATGAAGCTATAAGGATAGGAACTCCTACTCACCCCTTTCCCCATGAGTAAGAACCCCTTTGTGGATATGTCTCTGGGCGTGTCATTCCTTGTGGACCTGCCCCTGTAATCCCCACACATTGCCAATTTCCCTAGATTTAGAAAACAAAAAACATTCAATAATGAATAATCGAGGGACTCAAATCCTACAAGTGTCATATTACTTTGAAATTGAATAGTCTCAACATCATCTTCAAAGAAAGTGCAACATGAGAATGTCTCAAAATAGAAACTTCCCAATGGATGGATTAGAAAGGAGTCTATATCTGATTTGGAATGTTAAGGGAAATTTGATCCGATTGTTAGAATTAATGCTTACTTTAGAGTTGGTCGGGATTTGTTGGACATTGTTGAGATATTCTCTCAACATTTGTCTCCAAGTTTGGAATAACTTGGATCTGAAAACACTTATATAAGTGTATTGTATTTGGGCTTGAATATGTAATAATAATAGTAGTGTGATTGTTTTATGTGTGAGTAAGTTTTCTAAGTTGGTATCAAAATTGGTTTCTCTAGGGTAACTCCCTCGAGGGTAACTCCCTCATGGGAGGCCCATAATATGTGATGTATGAGAGTAGATTTTTTTTCTATATGAGTGATAGGAGTGAGGTTGTGTGTATAGATCCTTTCTATGAAAACTATTCTTGCATAGGTGAGAAAGAAATAGACAAGGCGCACTAAAGTCAAAGAAATAGATCCTTTCTATGAAAACTATTGCTACATAGGTGAGAAAGAAATTGACAAGGAGATTCATTGGAGGGCTTGCACGTTCCAATGATGATAAATGTTTTCTCATGGTGAAGTCATGGAATCTTATATGCCCATGAAAAATCAATCTGAATGGGGACAATTGGGTTCATTTTATTTTATTGGAGTTGAAAATTTGTGAATTAATGTAAGTATGTATTAAAATTATTTTTATTTGTGATATTATATGATGAAGAACAAATCATAGAACAAAGTAACATAATTTAAATTGGTGGTTCTTAATGTTGGTTGTGGAGCTTGATTATCTTCTTGAATCAGAGGTCTTGTTTCAGCCATGTTAACCATGTTTGGATTCCATTTCCTGATGGGGGTGTGGAGGGGCTTTCCCCCCACAATTGTCGCTAGGGGGTCTAGGTGGGAAGACAAAACTTTATGGAGCCCCCTTGGTGGGGTTTTGGGGGAAATGACCCATAAGAGAAAATTTTGGGGAAATTGCATTATAAAATACTGTAATTTCATAGTCAATCTGGAGCATTCATCATTAGGTTGCAGATTTGATGATAGAAGTTATGTTATGGTTTTTTTTTCCCTAGAAGGAAACCCTCTTTTATGTATGAGGGAATTGTATTGCGGCGATGTATGAGTGTGAATATTGTATTATGAGAGAGGAGACTATGAGAAAAGAAGATGAAGTTACAAGATGTGTGTTGTAGGTTGTAGCCCTTTATTTGTTGGATAATAATAAATGAAGGAATGACAATTTCTCTGGTGGACATAGCCCATATTGGGTGAACCACGTATATATGTGTCACTATTTTATTGTGTATCTTCTGTGTTTTATTTTTGCATCTATTTTATATTATTGCTTTGTGATCCTTTTTGTTCTAACACTTGACGTTCTTCAGTGTCATAAGAACACATCATTGGTTTGACTATGTCTACATTTTGTTATAAGATGTTGGTTCTTGTTATACTTCCGTGCTCCAAGAATAATCATTACTAATTATCTTTGTGTGAGATTATGTATGTGAAAAAGGTCAAGTTGTATGATTGACTGGTGGATACATCTAGTATCTAGATTGCTTTCCTATATAACTAGCGAATAAAACTAGCTATGTATCTCGACATATGGAAGTATGCCAATAGGATGATTCATTATCTAGAATAGTTTTCGAAGTATGTCAAGAATTGCCAGTCATTACAAATATGCCATTGATGGTCAGAAGCAATTGTGTCTTCAATGGATGAAGTGGTAGCTCGAATGAATGGGTCAGAAAGACCATAGTTTACTAGAGTTTAGAAGTGGATCAAAATGCTAATAAAGACCATACCAGACTTATCAATGTCCAAAAAACACTTTTATGTGATTTAAGTATTGTTATTTGTGATGTAAGCATTAAGGGAGGGTGTTAGAATTAATGCTTACTTTAAAGTTGGTTGGGGTTTGTTGGAGATTGTTGAGATATTCTCTCAACCTCTATTGCAAATTTAGAATAAGTTGGATCTGACAACACTTATATAAATGTATTTGACAACACTTGAATATGTAATAATAATAACAGTGTGATTTTTTTTTCTATGGAAGTGAGTTTTCTAAGTCCGATCTACAAGGAGAAACAATTTCAAATGCAAATGGAGTGATACGAGCATCTAGATCTGAATAATGTGTACATTGGATTGAGCAAGGACCCGAGATCTGTCAAGAGTGATCACTCTGAGAAATGAAATGAATTGGAGTCGATATGTTGGTGGTGCCCCATTAGACTATCTGTTGCACATTGATCATGTAAACTATGCCCTATGCATCCAAATCTCACATCTCAAGCATGAGTAAATCACACTCACTTGAGAGGATTCAATCACCAATGAATTGCATGCAGATATATATAGATATATAGATTATCTTGTATTTATTACAAGGCTAGTAGGTTTACACCATAGTGGCTTGTCCAACAGAAGTGGATGCACTGAATCTAAATCGATCGGCCCTGACTGAAGCAATGACCTAGACATCATCCTTTCCAATGGAAAATTGAGTTGGATATCAATCATGTCTTTGCAAGGCTTCAATACCTTCAAAGACTATGTTCTACGATCTTTCGCTTATTAGTCCCTGCCCCCGGCCAAGGCAGGGACTATAGCTTTTGCCCCGTGGTCAACACCCTTTGACTATCCATTAGTTAGTGCAATTTTCTACAATAATGGGTGCTTTTTGCTTGACCACTTATTAATTCATTCACTTTTTTCTCAAAATTTATATTAATTCTATTTATTTTTAAAAACACAATTATTTTCTTATTTATACAATTTCCGAAATGTAATTTTGGATTGGATGAGATTGGCTTGATTTGACTTTATTTCCCTACTATGTGTTTTTTTTTAAACTCAATTGTCAGAAATAAAAATTATTTAATAAAAAAAAATATATTAGTGGGTATTCTATACTGATAGCAATCTGACTATGCTGCAAAACAATTGAATTTTCTGACACTACAACTGATATGCTGCAGATTCATGAAAGACATGAACGAAAATGCACTAATGACAACATTGAAGGGTAGGGTAGTCCACTCGACATGTTGCATGGAGTTGGGACTTCATGCTCCACTGTATGTAAAACAACTTAACTTATAGAAGAACCTAATTTAGATCTAGTCTCGAAGATTATCTGAAGGGTGAGATGCATGCCATCTAATTTGGGCCATGGTGAAGCCAAAATACTGAGTAAATAATTACGATGAAGAAGATCCCATTCTCAGGCTGCATTCGCTTGGAAAAAATGACTCCATGCTCAAGAAATCCAACACTTGGAAGAACGACCCCGTGCTCAAGAAATCCAATGCTCAGTCATTTTAGACGACTGAAAAGGAATCTGAGGACAATGAGGAGGAATCCCATGAGGTCCTCCGACCTCTGTTCCCATGGTTGTGTGAGAAGGTACGAACCTTTGTTCCCATCACTGTATAAGAAGGTACCTTCTCGTATAAACAACCTCTGGAGGAAGTCATGAGCTCTTGGCCTGAATAACCTGTAGCCTATAGGCAAGGAAATTGACAAATACTATTTTTTTTAGAGGTCACCAATTTGACAAGTTTTGTTTTCTCATTTCTCTTTACGCTACCTTCATATATCCGTCTTGTTCATGTGCTTTCCTGTCATTTCCAAAAAAATTATCTAAGTAATTAGAATCGATCCCTAGAGCTTCAGAAATCACTGCCAACAGCTTTAGGCCTAGTGTTCTCAACTCCTCAGTGTATTTTCCTGCAATCTCTCTCTAAGAAAAATGCTTTAGAGATGCAATGCTAAATATACAGACAAAAAGGAGATGAAAAACTATATACAAAATTGTGTTCTAAAGAAACTAAATGACATTAGAAAATCGTCGTGTTACTTCAAGAATATGTAAAATTAAATATATCATGGAGAGAAAACACATATTTGGTCAATCGAGATTACTATAAATTACTATCCTCCATACCCGTATCCAGATCTTACCCTTGGAATAGCAAGCCATTCAGATCCAAGTGGCATCACCGTTCTAATGGAGGGGGATGTCAACGACCTGCAAGTACAAAAATTTGGAAAGTGGGTCATTGTAGAACCCATACCTAACACCTTCATTGTCAACTTGGAAGATCAACTGTAGGTCATTAAAGGCTGCAAGGCACATCCAATCTATTATACTTAATCTAATTTCCTCGAGCCTTTTAAAACTTGATGGTGTTCATACATAAAGCTTCTAATTGTTTGTGTAAAATAAACAAGTTGTGAGGAATGGGAAATTCAGGAGTGTTGGGCATCGAGAAGTAACCAATGCTTCCACTGCACATATATCGATTCCTGTGTTCTATCCCCCTTCCATGGATCCCTTCATTGCTCCTGCAGTGTCCATGATTGATGATCATCATCCGACTCTATACAGACGATATAAGTATGAGGAGTTCCCCATAGTTTTTTTGAACTAGACATTAAAGTTCAGGTGGTGCCATCCCACCAGAGTCTCTAGACTCCATCCCGTCCTCTAATTCATGATCATGAACCAAAAGCCTGTAATCAGGCAGGATATGGAGTTGTAGAACAGAGGAATCAATAAGGCTTAAGGCATGTGTAAAGCATGCATGGCGGAAAATACACATGGAAACACCCTACCTTGGAGAAAACAGGGGCATGACAGGTGGCAAGGTAAATGCTAGAAAAGAAACGTCAATCAATGTGAGAAAGTGTATCCTTGATCAAATCACTAATAACTAAATCCATTTCAAACTAGATCCAATTTTTAAAATGTTAAACTATGTGAATTTTACATTCTAAATTTTTATTAATTAAAATTCTTTTAAAATTTTTAGTATTGTTTTCAATATAAATGGATAAATATTTTATAGATATGTTTCTTGTTCTCGAATATATAGACCGACCTACATATGCAAATTGGGAACCCACCGTATGACACATCTTTCTAGTCAATCTTCCAACTTATTGGACATAGGGGTTCCGCAAGGACTAGTTAGTTTGGTATGGTCATTCTAGATCAAGATGGGATAAAATCGAGTGAGGGGAATGACCAATATTGGGGAAGGATCACAGAATGAAAGCACCTCAGTTGGGTCCGCCTAACACTTACCTTTAGCAAGACTTTATTTACTACTTTCCAGGATATTATTATTCTTATTATTTCTTCTCTGGCTGAATCTGAGTTTTGTTATTCTTCAACGTCTCTTTTTTGTCAAAACATAGAAATCCCTTTGAGTCTCTGTAATCTCGTGTTGAAAACTATGCCCAACTCATTCACTATATACCATCCTAAATTCCAAATTTCATGGCTAGCCAATGCTATAATGAAGTGAAGTGTTATTTTCGATCATATCACAAATTAGATTAAAATAAAACAATCACTCCATCATAAATTTGTGTGTTGTTAATTCTCTATTCATGGTACTATTGGCGGTATATAAATTTGGGGTTGGGTTGGGTGAAGTTTTAATTTTTCAAGTTAGTTATAAAGTGGGGATTTTTGTGATATAGTTTATTTGACATTAGTTTCATGGGGAGAAGTGAGCTTTGCTTCTCTTTATTGCTTAGGTTATAATAGTGGAAGCAATGATACTATTCTCAAGTTGGTGAAGGGTGCTACTATTTGAAATGATAAGAGAATGCATAGTCCCTTATTTATCAGACTTGTATAATTTTATATTAGAGGAGAAAACAATGCAATCAATAAACAGAGGAATATGAGAGACTTTTCAGGAAAATACTAGAACAAGTAAAAGTATTGAAGCACATCAATAAGATTCCATTTCCTGAAGCAATTACCTGATGCAACCTAGGATTTAGCAGAGATAAATTATATGTTTTCTTCTTCCATGGCTTCTTGCCCTATTTTTTTTAAAAGTAAGACCGTTTTGGGTGTTTTCTTCCATATAAGAATTTGTTGTTGTGTGGTAGGATGAGTAAATGCCAATGATGTTTCTTTTACTCTTTCTCTAGTACAGGAAAGTCAATCTGTATAGACCAGATACATATTTTTTTTTCTCGATTGAACTCACACTGCAATAGTTGCAGAAGCACACATGTTTCCATTAACAGGCTCTAAATCATAATTATCATTAGAAGATGAAGATGAAGGCAGTTTGACAAGATTTCTCTTTTGTGTTTCTGTTCTAGAAGAAGACCTTCCACCATCAGTTTTTTTTCCTATTCCTATCATTCTTTGATGTGTCTATGCTATTGTTATTTTTTTCTTTAATGCATTTGTGAGTTCTCTTTCTTCCCACATCAAAAACAACAAAACTATAGAGATTGTGGGCTTGCTCTTCCAAAGATCTTACACATGGAGATGTAGAATCATGGTTTTCAAGGGAAGAAGTTGTAGTTGGAATTGTCTATTGGGATAAACCCCAACACCCAACAACACCAACAATTTCATTTTTTTGTGCACTCTCCCTAGTATCATAATTGATTGATACAGAAAATCCCTTGGATATTTTTCCTTGATACTCAATAAAAGTTTTTGGTGCAACTTTTCTATTCTTGAAAATATGAAAAACATATCTCTTCTAGAGAATACATTACATTGTATTCTCTAATCTCCAAAGATAAGTGAACATTTACGCCACAAACGTTAACTATTTCAAACAACATACTTCAAAACTAGCTACATTGAACTAGAGATTATATGGAATGAAAATAGGAAACCTTTGTTATGTCATAGAAGGACTAAATATTAAGAAATATTACCCACATATTTTCAATTACAATACTAAATATTAATCTGCTGCAACAACGCCTCCTTCAACAAAGAAGGTGGAAGAGATTAAAAATATATTTTTATTCAAATAGGAAATCCTACGCAGATGGCAGAGATTAGAAATGTATATTTAAATATATTAAAATTTTCAGGGAATAATCTGTTCAGCATTGGAGATGTT
>ML777941.1:680153-749294 GCA_009831015.1 Picea engelmannii | reverse complement strand
TTTGTGACACTAAGAAGGTTGAAGATGAAAAACACTTTCTCTTAGATTGTCTAGCCTATACCCATATTAGATCTCATTTTCAAAATATTGATCACACTACCAACCTTCCTAACCTCTTAACTCAACAAAAGTATGGTGATCTTGGAATGCTTCTCTTAATGTTTTTCGAGCACAGAAACAAAATTCTAAAGAATCATAAGTAATCACTTACCCTCTTAAGGTCCGATAGACCAATTAGGTCTTAGTGGACGTTAATCATCATCATCATCATCATAAATCAAATTAATTTTAATAAATAATAATAATAATCACATATATATTATAATTTCATCAATACAGCCTGAGTGGGCCTAATGGTTAAGAACACGTGTTTCCTCTTAAGAGGTCACAAGTTCAAATCGAGAGGGGGTAGGGTATGTATACCTTCGTAGACTTTACCAGTCAAATCGCTAGGCAAGGGGGTCTCATACACTGGCCGTGACCTTAAAAATAGATTATTATTATTAATTTTCAATTTTAAAATATTTTAGCAATTTTAATATTTTTATTTAGAATAATAATTTTTTATTATTTTTCTTATAAATTAATTTAAATTAATTTATATTTTATAATTTTTTAATATATTATAAATCAAATTAATTTTAATAAATAATAATAATAATAATCACATATAAAGTTAGAAATATTTAAAATAAAATACTTATCTCATTAAAATCTAAATGAATGTTAAATATAAAGTTAGAAATATTTAAAGTAAAATATTTATCTCATTAAAATCTAAATGAATGTTGAATATAAAATTAATATATAAAGTTAGAAATATTTATTTTTTTTGTAAGTAAGTGAGTGATATTATATAAAAAGGGCCTCCTTGGACCAAAAAAGATACACAGTATAGATAGGATACCAGCTGCAATTACCAGATTGCCTCAACAGAGGGGAAACTAGTCCGGCTAGCATGATAGTCAACCAAAAAGAGTTTGAAAAGTCAAATAACCTGTTCAAGCTGACTGGTCATTAGCTAAGAGTAAAAGAGTCAACAAAAACCATAAAGTTCTAAAGAAAAACCTCATACACTTGCCCTATAGCCTTGCTAGGTGTTGTGGTCCACCTCTAACCACGGCTCCTCCTCGATGTAAGTCGCCTGGTCATCCCACCGCTTTACGTCCACTCCTCCTTCGGTGCTGACGGCTGGTTGAGTGTCCTACGCTCCCACCTGTTCCGTGTCCATCTCCTGTGCGTGTTTCCGCATGCTGATTGCTATGTGGCTTCTTGCTGAGAAGGCTCGGATTCAAGGTCTTTCTATCATCAGCTGCGCTCGCGGGGTACTCTTTAGCCGGGTCGGAGGGTGCAGCTCCACGCAAGGAGGTAAGGAGCTGGAGTAGAGAAGCGACATTCCTGTCCACAGTGAGCACCCGAAATTGGAGGTCATCTACCCCCTGGCGTAGCTCGAAGATCAAACCAAAGATGATTTCCAGGGTGTCCCTGAGTTGAGCATCAGAGAAAGGGTTCTGGGCCTGGTGTTCAGTGCGCCATGACTTGTCGGGAGGTGGTTCTGCCATAGTCGGCTCGGCGGAGGTCAGAGTTGGTACTGGTGGTGCCTTGCACGAAGGCTGGTTCGGGATGTGGCGTAAGGTGGGAGTCGGCACCTAGGGGACAAGAGCCAAACTGTCCAAGTCAGTAGAAGCAGGAACGGTGTCCGACAGAGTGAGGGGAGAAGAACAGGATGAGGGCGACGTTGGCGGTGAAATGGGGGGACATCGAGGTCTCCATGGAGATCCTCTGCGTGGGCGTCCTTGAAGCTGAGTCATGGGATAAGCCTCGTGTTGGCTAGGGGGAACTAGGTAGCAGGGGAATCGACAGGGAGCTCACGACCAGAGACAAACACCAGCGAGCTCGTAGATTGCAGATAATTCGCCCGAAGATTGCCCCGAGGAGAACTAGGTGAGGCTCGCGCAGGGAGCGACAAGAAACCAACAAAGCTCAGCCATGGAATGAACACAACGGGGACAAAGGCTGGAATGTAAAGCGCCTCGTACCATGTTTAATGGCCCATTAAAGTCTGCGTAGGGTGGCGCCCAAGGGCACGAGCCCTTCACGTGGCATCGTGCCTTGCTGGCTAGCCCCCACCTCCTCATGAAGCCACGTAGAACGCAATATCACCCCATCCGAGGGAAAGTTAGAAATATTTAAAGTAAAATACTTATCTCATTAAAATATAAATGAATGTTCAATTAGAATTGATAATTTATTTTTAAAAATGGAAAAATAACTTACATATCCTTTACTCTCACATTAATCGAGACATTAGAATTGATAATTTATGTTTAAAAATGGGAAAATAACTCAAATTTAAAGTGACATATCTTTCACTTTCACATTTGACGGATACATTTATATATTTATATGGAGTTAATAAATATTTGTTATTATTTTAATAATATTTTTTAAAATTTAATTATAATAATATTTTTAATGATATTAATTGATTTTTTAAAATATTTTTTTCTTTCATTATATTCATTATTATTTTTATATTTATAATTCTTAAAATAAAAATGGACTTTTTATATCCCATAATCTTTTTTTCACACTATAATTATATTTAATTAGAATTGATAAATTCTTAAAAAAGACAAAATAACTCAAATTAAAAATTACATATTACTCAAATTTAAAGTTAAATATCCTTAAGTTAAGTATCCTTTACTCTCATATTGATTGAGACTTAATCCACCTTGAGTTCATAAAAATTTGTTATTATTTTAATAAAAAAAAAAATCTTTAAGTTTATTTGTGGTAATATTTTTAATGATGTGAATTTTTGATGAAAAACTCTTTTTTTATTTATTATATATTAATATTTTTTTCAAATTATAATTTTCCAGATGAAAATGAAAATAATAAAAGCAAATTTCCATACTATAATTATAATTAAACTTGTGATAAATGTAAACTCCAAGATTTTATTTTAAATTGTTTGAATCTTTTTATAAATCTTATTTTTAAGTTTGAGTTTGTGAAGAAAAACTTTTATATAAACACAAATTACAACCAACCCAAATATTCAACAACATTGGTCATAACCAGTTCAACTAAATTCTCAATAAGTTTATTATATGATTATTTGGAGATTTTATATATTTTCTAAAAAATATAATTTTTTATAAATAAAATATTTTCATCTTATAGAAAATTGAGTAAATATTAAATGGAATTAATATATTATTTCTTGAAAAAAAAATAAATTAATATTTAATTTTTTCTTTTCTTATTATAACACTGGTAATGATAATGATTAATATAATCATAACCAATGTTGATCTATAAAATATTAAGAAAATAAATATAGAAATTAATTATTATTTTTTAATACATTATTTCTATTTGTAACTCTTATACAATGATCTTTTTATATAATGATTAATACTATAGTATTTGCAAGAATGGTATAACATTAAAGATATTTAACTTACATGCAGAATTAGTTAGTTGAAAAAAAAAAATTCCATTGTACTGAAGTATAATGGGTAGAAGATGAAATTAAGTGGTAAAAAACATCTAAAATTTAAACTACTAAATTAGGGTATGTAATTAAAATAGAGGAGGATGAAGTAGGACATAAAAATTGGTGTAAGAAAATTTTGGAAATTTTATAATCTTCTTAAAAATAATATTTTCTTAGCTAATAATGCCAAATAAAATTCTAATATAAAATAAATTAATTAACACATAAATTGGCATGACCTCGGAAGAGTATTATGTGCAAAAGAAATAAAAAAACAATGGACCTTTTGTTCATTCATTGCTCATATGTCTCTTTAATGTTAGCAAATGGTAACAATGGGTTGGAAAAGTTTCTTTGCAAACATGTTTTGAAATATGGTATAAGATAAATCAATAGTTTACTAAAAAGATTTATTCTATTTTGTATTATGGAGCTTTAGATTAGTAGAAATAATATGATTTTTAATACAAGGTTATTATTGGTTATCAAACATGTCATTAGATTATACATGTTTATAAAGGATCATGGAATCTTAAGAAAAAAAAAGTCCAAATAATTATAAAGGTTCTAGAGACTCACATAAGTAAAGTAAGGATTCAAGTTTATTTGATAGTATTTGTAAAAAAAATTATGTATTTGTGATGTTTGTGGTATCTTGTTTGTAAATGATTTTTTTTTATGGTTATTTTTGAAATGTGTAATAGACAAAGGAATTGTTAGATTGTAGATGTGAGGTGATCTTAAACTTTTAATTGATTGAGAAAATGTTAAAAGTGATATCATAAATTTGATGTTGAGTTTTATCATTAGCATGGTCTCTAAGGTAAGATTGAAGGCTTTGGAGATATCTCTCATATTTATAGATAATTTAATGAGAAAGGAGACAGGTTATATCTAAGAATGTCTTATCTCCACAAGAAGGAGTTTTAATTGAACATGAATACAAGGAATATTCTATCCTTCCAAAATTTGTTTTCTTTACTAAATTTATAATCAAATCATAAAATCTAGTTTAGTTTCCTAATTGTGTTTTTATGTTGAAAATATTTGTTAAGGGATTAATTCTAGGCATTGAATGTATTTCAAGAAAAAAGTAGAAAATGTAGAAGGATGATTTTAATATTTATGGTTAGGACACTTTATTTTTAGGATTGAAGAGATGTTGATTATAAATGTGCATGTACATTCTATTGTGAAATATCGAATATATATCCCTTTTCATGGAAAAATGAGGTCTACTTCCTTATTTATAGCCTAAGTGGGAAAACATAACCATAACTAAATGATAATGATATATTAGGCCTTCTTTAATGAAGTCACATTACATTTATTCAATACCAATAAATTCATATTCTCTAAGGTAAGATTGAAGGTTTTAGAGATATCTCTCTCATAGTTATAGATAATTTAATGAGAAAGGAGACATGTTGTATCTAAGAATGTCTTATCTAAGGAATTATAATTGAACATGAATATAAGGAATATTCTATCCTTCTAAAATTTGTTTCCTCTCTACTAAACTTATAATCAAAACATAAAATCTAGTTTAGTTTTTTAGTTGTGTTTTTATG
Source organism: Picea engelmannii (assembly GCA_009831015.1). NCBI lineage: Eukaryota > Viridiplantae > Streptophyta > Pinopsida > Pinales > Pinaceae > Picea > Picea engelmannii. The sequence continues at coordinate 744,215 of ML777941.1, read as the reverse complement.
TTGAAAATATTTGTTAAGGGCTTAATTCAAGGTATTTCCTATGCTTTAAGCATAGTGAAAGGTAGAAAATGTAGAAGGATGAGTTTAGTATTTATCTTTAGGACACTTTATTTTTAGGATTGAAGAGATGTTGACAAGAAAAGTGCATGTACATTCTGATTTCTCCTATGAAATATCAAATATATATCCCCTTTTATGGAAAAATGAGGGCTCCATCCTTATTTATAGTCTACGTGGGAAAACATAACCCTAACTAAATGTTATATTAGACCTTCTTTAATTAAGTCACATTACATTTATTCAATACTAATTACTTAGTGGGATTTATTTATTAGTGGACTTAGTCCATATTACATTAATTGGCTACCATATATATCTTATTATTATTCTAATAGACCCATAGGACTTTATTAGAACCCAATTAATGATCCCACCATTCCACCCCCCTTTGATAAATATTGTTTTAAATGATTGTAGGGATTATGTACAAGTATAAACTAGGATTCCATGTATGAGTGTTGATTGAAACACTAAAGTGGTCTAGGAAACTAGTGTCGCATGTACATGTATTGGATAGATCTACAACTACATATGTTAATCGTGTTGCCATTGCTTGTCTTGGGTATGAAAACACTAATTCCCATGCATACTCCCATGGAGGAGTCAAACCTAGACAAATTCATCCTAAGAACATAAGATATTGAAGTAGAAGAAGTGTTTCTCTCGAGTGACATGACATTCATTGACTTATCACAAGAGGAGTCCCATCCAGAACCGACATATTAGGATGTAAGAATTGAGGAAGTTTCAAAAAATATTCTTCCACTATTGTGGTAAAAAAGGAATTCCAAAACTCTAAGCTTGGTAGTGAAAATGATTGCAAGAAAATAAAGGATGAAAATAGAAAGAGGAAAGGAACTAGGGAAGTCCCTAGGACAACAATTCAAATGGGTAATTGTCCTGGGGGGGAGGAGAAAGAAGAGGTGATTGGTGATTATTTTCATATTCATTATAAAACAAAACCAATAGAAGAGTATCTATATCATCACATGGGACTCATAGATAAGGGAGTACCTCCTTCAAGAGTCGATGCCACCTATTCTACACTCACTACACCACTATCATAGCCTACGCTTGGTGTAGTGTGAAACCTACTAGTTTTCGTACATGAAACTAGTTGAAGGTTTGAATTTGGTTTCTAGATCAGATCACAAAATAATTCTACTGCAAAGTCTTCATGATAGAGAAGTGGTCTAGAGAAAATAATTCTATACCCCAAATAGACTTGATGACAAAATAAGTTTGTGAAGGAGATGCAATTTTGTGGTGTTCCTTGTTAGAAAAAACAAAATATTTAGAGTAGAAAACATGGAATATATCTGTGAAAATAAAATAAATAAATAAAGATAAAAAAATTGTAACACCCCAATTTTGATCCCTAATGTAGCATTGTATAATTTTAAATATTATGAATGGTTGTGGGCCAAGCCATGTAATATGTAAACATTTTACATTGAAAATAATAAAATGGAATACACTGTTTGCTATAAATAGGTAAGGACCAGAGTAATGGGGATTCCAAAAGAGAGGGGGCTTAATGGGGGTTTTGAGGAGTTTCCATGTGCCTTGAGTCTTAATCCATCTTCATTAATCAATGTGTCATTTATCCATTTATCCCCTTGAATTTTTAAGCACTCAAATCATTGAATTCATGTAAGAGGTTGAGTGAGGAAGTTATCCCAGTTAGTTATGACATCTAGGGTTGATTGTGATCACCTTTAGAGGTGGGGGGGGTGGGGGATAAGAGTTAAGTAAGCATGGGAAAAGAGGAAATTTGAGTAGGAAACAAGGGAAATTTCTACAATGAATAAGAGGGGAGGAAAAACCAGAGTTGAGTGTTGGGAAAGAGTGGCCAACCATAGTGGTTATTGAAGACAACTTGTTGAAGATGAAAATGAATTTTTTATGCCTATGAGTGATTCTTTGTTGAGGAAATTAATTGAGAGAAAGTGAACTTGTTGTGTGAACCCTCCCGATGTAACTGGTTTCCTAGAGCTCGCAGTAGAGAGATTCTTGGCTAGTGTATGCTAGAGCCTTGGAAGGGATGGACATTTTCTAAGGGACGGTGGAGAAAAGAAGGAAATGTCATCCCTTGGGTTGTGCAGACTAATGGGAAAGACAACTGGGTCATTGGAAATGTTGTAGGAGTTGTGTCATTGTGATTTTAGTGGATATTATGTTGTTATAGTGGGATGTAAACACCCATAGGATCTTGTCTTTCCTTGTGGATTCATAGCCCCGAATAGGGGGTGACTTGTTGCTAAGATAATTGGAGAAACAAAGTTTATGGTTGGGTGGAACATCCTTTGTCTACAACCGATTGTGTAAATTGTCTTTAAAAAATAAGTGTTATAATCAATGTGTCATTTATAGTTTTAAAGCTATGATTGCATGTTGCATTTACTTAGTATTTTTTTATATATGAATGTTGTTGTGTGTGTTAATTGTTGTTATGCATGTTGAATCAGTTTCATTCAAGATTTAATTATTAATGGTATTTTCATGAATGTGTATCTCATGTTGTATATATTTCCACATTGGAATATAAGGATAGTCGATTTCATGGTAACGTGGACTAACTGGGAAGTTGGACATGTTACATAATGGTATCAGTGAAAAACAATTGAGGAAGTGTGCCTTAGTGAGTGTCTGAGTACATGACATATTGATGTTAAGAACCAAATCCTTGCATACAGAAACACCACAAATATTCAGATACAATATAGAAAAACTCTCACTTTACTATTATGAAACCCTCAGGGTAGGGAAACACCATACAATGAATCCTATTATGGAAGGGATCCTCTCATGTTCACTTTCCTCTTCGAAAGGGAATCCTTCTATTGAGCTACCGCTCCAAATACAATACTTTTTCTTGACATCCCACTACATTGTTGAACCCCTTTATATAGTGCTACCAACCACCTAAGAACATTCTAGAGGAGGAAACTTCTAGAAGTAGAACCTTCTAGTAAGTCCTCTTACATTTATTATGTCTATATTAATATATCTAACTACCATAGTGGGATTTATTTAATAATATAGTTAACCTATTCAACCTTATAATGAATGGCCTCCACTATTATCACTATGGGTCCTTCACCCCCCCCACTACCTCTCTAGCTATCTAAAAATTGATATCATACATTTTGGCTCAACAACGAACTCTTATGGGTTAAATAATAACATGAATTTAACAAATTCACTATTGTAGAGAAATAGTCTTTGTCAACTTCGAAAAAAATGGTGAAATCTAAAGTGAACTCCCAAATTCTGGGTGAAATATGCATGTAATTTGGCAATAGGATGATGAATTAATAGTTTCAAGGTTAAATTAGACCATGGGAATCTAAGTCTATATCTCCCATGGTGGATGGAAAAGAAAAGAACATTTTCTGCCAAAATAATGTTTTTTGGAAAATTGGGAAATTTTGCATACTTGATGATGTGCAGTCCACATGTCAGGTGATGTGGTAGGGATGATGTCGAGATCACATGTCAGTTGATGAGGAATTCCATGGTGGAAGGTACATGGTATAATACCATGTTGAAATTCTTGGGGTTCGTATTTCATGGATGTTCGAAAATAGGCTAAGTACCAAAGCCTGCAGAATACATAATGCATGATATATTTCATGCGGAAGAAGGAGTCATGTTCCTCCACATGGATGATTGGAAAATTAGTTAAGTCTGAAAGCCTTGCAAAATGAGGGATAGATGTCATGTGAAGGGAAGATTCCTATTCTTCTACATGGATAATTGGAAAATTTACTAAGTCCCAAAGCCTTGCAGAATTCATAATGTGAGATACATGTCATGTGGAAGAAGGAGTCTTATTCCTCTACATGGATCATTGAAAAATTGACTAAGTCCCAAATCCTTCCGAAATGTGGGATACATTTCATGTGGAAGTAAGATTCCTATTCCACTGCATGGATAATTAGAAAACTTGTTAATTCCCAAAGCCTTGCAGAATGCAAAATGTAAGATAGATGTCATGTGGAAGTGAGAGTCCTATTCCTTCACATGGATGATTGGAAAATCAACTAAGTCCCCAAAAAGTGCAAAATGCAGATGTGGAAAAACCTGAAGGTGTTCTATTCCTATGCATGGATGGAAAATCTACTTTGTTCCAAAAATGTGTAGAATGTGGATGTAGAAGAACATGCAGGTGCACTACTCCTCAACATGGGTATACCTCTACATAGGAATATAGAGGAAAATAAGAAGAAGAAAGGACAAGGAAGAGAAATAAAGAAATAAAGAAGAGGAAGGAAGATAAAAAGAGAAGAGAAAACAAAAAGGAGAAGAGAATAATAAAGAAAGAAGGAATAGAAAGGAAATGAGAAAGACAAACAATTTACCAAAACAATTAACAAGTCTAGAGCCAAAAACTTGTTTTGGCCACAATAGGAGAAAAAAGTTCATAATCAAATGAAATTTAATGGGTATGTCCACAATAACGAGGGATAAAAAAGTACCAGTGATTTCCACTGGAAACCTATGCTTGAATTTTCTGAAAAATGCAAATGAGTGATTTTAAAAGATCTCAATTGTGCTCAGTAATCGGAGCCCAGATTAAGATTAAATTTTTACAGAGTGTTTAAAAAAGAGGCATGAAAATACCTGGTGAATATTTTGTTCTAATTCCAAACTGTTTGGAGTGGAGGTGTCAAAATAGGGAAAAAACCAATATTCCTAGGCACTTTTGGGGGATTTATGAAATCTTCAGTGGAGGTAAAGGGACCCCAGATCACAAGTATCGAAAAATTTAGTTAGACAACATTTTACTTTCTCATCAATATGGATAACTTTTTCTTGAGGGTTTTTTGCTAGTCAATATATAGAATTTGACTGGAGCATCGGATTCCATATGCGAAAATTGTTGTGTTCACAATCATAAATCCTACCTTCTCCCAATATATATATATTTTTATTCCTGATATATTTTCTTTTACATATGGCTAAAGATGGTCTCTTAGATAAATTTCACTAGTCGAAACAATGCATAATTGAGTAGAGATGGAAAATTCAAAAAACTAAAACTTTTAGCCCATAACTCAAGATGAGGCATGAGTATATCCATTGGAAATATTATTCAAAAGAGATTATGTCTAAAGGATAAATTTTTTTATTAGTACATCTATATTATCTATAAAATTAGATGAAGGATGACATATAACATAATTAATTAAATAGTTTACAATATGCATAATTCTAATAATAATTGTTGCATGCACATTTTTTCATAATTAGAGGTACAAGAAGAACATTTACGGTTAGTATATGAGGACTATAGATATGTAGGATGCCCAAAGATATAACATCCATGAGGATGAAATCAAAAGTTTACATATTAGCCTGAGAAATCTAGAGACTCGGTCCAATGGACATAGAATAAAAGTATATAACTTGTGGATCAAGTCGATACTATGAGAAGATTTTAGAAAGAAGTGTAGAGCTAAACAATGGACAATGAAAGGATGATAAGATATTACAGGGAGTTACTATAGAGTCTGAATATGTTGTAGAGACAAGTCAATAAATATTCTATCACAAAACAAGCACCCAATGCAAGGAAAGTAGAAGCATCTAGATCTCATGACATGAGGGATAAGTATTAGAGGAGGTTCCATGAATTGTCGAGGTATGTTGGCTTCATAAGGGATGAGAAGGTTAAAATACAAATATTTCTAAGTGGGCCACCCTTTTTCTATAGTGATAAAATTCAATTTGATGATCCTGAGACACTGGAAGAAGCCATGAGAAAAGAAAAGTATCTTTATGAACATAATAAGGGAAGACATACTTTTCAAAAAGATTGGGTTGACAAAAAGAAAGGAAATTTGGATTAGAGGAAGAAAGGATTTGATCCACCTTTCTTTAGAAATGATTCTCAGTCATATAGGCAAGGGAAGAAAGAAAGGAATGAGCCCAATATGAAAAATTCATTGGGGAAAAGGCCAAGACAAAACCCTATAAAGTGTTGGGGATTTGAGGGAGACCACATGTTTAAGGATTTCCCTCATAAAGGAGATAGGATGAGGACAATGTGTAACTTTCAATAATCTAATGCAATGGAGGACATGGGCAAGAGCGTGCCAAGGATTTATGCATCCTTGGAGAATAGACAAGAAAATTATCAATCCCACATGATTGAGGTGGAAGGTAAGATTGATAATCAACCCATAGCTCTTTTTATTGATTATGGAGCTAGTCATAGTTATATAAATCCTAATGTGGTTGATGGATTTTAATTGAAGACATGTAAGCATGAAAAGTATTGGTTGGTTTAAGTAGTCATTGGAACCAAGAGAACAATCAATGAGCTTGTTAAAGATTACACAATGAACATGAATGGAGTCATCAATAACTTTAATTTGAACATCATACAACTTGGTTCATATGAATATTTGTTTGGTATGGATTGGTTGGACATGCATCATGTTTTCCTATATCGCTACAACAAACATTTTACATGTCTTGATAAGGAAGGAAATTCAAGGGCAATTCAAGGTATTCCAAGGTCTATATATGTAAGAGATATTTCAACATTACAGCTAAAGAAAAGTCTTAAAAAATGGTGCCAAATATATGCAGTGACTATGGAAGAGCCAACCAAGGATGAAGTGCCAAATCTTGAAGACTATCAAGTCTTGAAGGAATATGAGGATTTTTTTAGGAAATTTCCAGGATTTTCACCAAAGAGAGACATTGATTTCTCTATTGACTTGATTCTTGGATCTTCCCCAGTGTCCAAGACCCCCTACATAATGAGCACACCAGAGCTAAAAGAGTTGCATATGCAGCTAGAAGAGTTGTCAAATAAGTGGTGCATGCACCCAATTGTTTCTCCTTGGGGTGCTCTAGTTCTTTTTGTGAAGAAAAAGGATGGAACTCTGAGGTTATGTATTGAATTTAGACAACTAAATAAGGTTACAATAAATAAAAAGTATCTTTTTCCGAGGATTGATGATTTCTTTGATCAGTTAAAAGGAGCAAAGATATTTTATAAGATTGAATTGATATTAGGTTATCATCAAGTAATATTTCGAGAAGAAGATACTATCAAGACATCCTTTCAGACAAGGTATGGTCATGATGAGTTTGTAGTGGGTCTGTTTGATCATTGTTTCATAACATTGACATCTTGTGTGAGTTGTGGAACAAGAGAATGTGACACTTACATCATAGAACATTGCTTATTCTAAGGGCAATAGTCACATATCCTCCATAATTCAATATCAAGAAACATAGAGTATCCATAGGGTGCATGCTTGGAAAACATGCCAAGGTTTCTTTCCCAAGAAACAAGCATAAGTCTAAAGAGATACTAGACCTAGTGCATTCAAATGTTTGTGGACCGATGTCAATAGCATCAATTTCAGAAATCATGTACTATGTTTCCTTCATTAACTACTTATGTCACAAAACTTAGATCTAGTTCCTAAAGACCAAGAGAGGTATTTAACAAGTTTCAAAAGTTCAAATCTCTAGATGAAAAACAAACAAGGAAAAAGATTAAAGATCTGAGATTCGAAAATGGGGGTGAGTATACCTCCAAGGATTTTAAGGGGTTTTGCAAGGAGTTGGGAATCAAGAGGGAGCTGGTTGTTCCATTAAACCCACAATAGAATGGGTTTGCAGAGTAGAGGAATCAATCCGTCATAGGGTCTACTAAGGCCTTGATTCATGATTAGTACTTATTGACTTTTCTTTGTGTAGAGGCATGGAACACAATAATCTACATTCATAATTGGTGTTCTCATAAGATGCAGTTGGAGGAAAAAACATCAGAGGAGGAATTCACTGGTGTGAATCCAAATGTGAATCATTTCAGCATATTTGTTTGTCCATTTTATATCCTTGTACTAGTAGAAAATGGGACTATGTTGGAAACCTCTAGTAGGAAGGGTTTGTTTGTAGGTTATAGTGAGATTTCAAAGTCCTATAGGGTCTATATTCTAGAGAAAAGGAAGGCAATAGTGAGTATAAATGTAAAGTTTGAGGAATAATTTACTTCCAAGAAGTCCCATGAACCTATAGTAGTGAAAGAGGATGAGGATATAGAAGCTCCAAAGGTTTAGCCAGGGTCACTAATGACTTCAAGAGTAGTACAACATCCTTCAAGTGAAGAGGAGATACTAAACCCTTCCACTTCCGTAAGGAGACCTCAATGGTTCAAGATACATTAAGGGATGTTGATGAGTGTGTTGAAAATCCTATGATCACATTTAGAGAGAGAAAAACATTTGAAGAAGTTTCTAGACTAGATGGTGTTGATGAGAAGAATCATAGATTTTGAGCCTTCTGTCTTTCAGGTGACAGTAAACTAATAGGTATGGTGGGATGCCATGGTGGAGGAGTACACATCCATCATGAAAGTATTCAAGGACTTAGGTAGGAAATGAGAGCATGATATTCAAGGATAAATGGATATTTGTAGAGTATAAGCTTCACCAAAATAAAAGGAGGTCTTAACTTATATTATATTTTCTTTGGGACTAATTGGATCATATTGGTGTTGTATGTATATTATTTCTTTCTTACAGGTGTAGAGAAGCTCATTGTAGGGTGAAAGTTAGACATGACAATTGAGGTTGAGATGATGGAAATAACCATAATGCATTACTTCTTGGATTTGGTGGTTTGGCAAAGACTGGGGGAGATATTCCTTGGGTAGGGTAAGTATGCAATTGACATACTTAAGAGGTTTTAGATGGAGGATTGCAAGCCTTTGGCCACACGTATGATCACTAATCTGAAGAAGGTGACAACTTCAAATTCAAATTGGTGGGTCCCATGTTGTATAGGCAGCTAATAGGTTCCTCGATGTATTTTGTCAACACTAGACTATATATATGTTTTGTTGTGAACACTACGAGCCAATGCATGGTGGATTTGAGGAAAGAGCATTAGGTAGCAACAAAACATGTTCTCGGGTATTTGTAGGCCATTGTGGAGTATGGTCTGAGATATCTTGGAGATGGTGAAGTTAATTTGTAGGGGTATTTAGACTCAGATTAGGAAAGTAGTGCATCAGACAAGAAGAGAACCTTAGGGTGTTGTTTTATCTTGGGATCAACAATAATATCCTGGTTCAATAAGAATAAAACTTCCATATCACTTAGCTCGGTGGAGGTAGAATACATGGCAACCGGTATTGCTAGTTGTGAGACCATCTAGCATTGCAAGTTACTTGCAAGACTTTTTGACCAGGAATTGGACCCCACAGTTATTTATTGTGATAATCATAGTTGTATCAAACTCTTTGAGAATACAATGTTTGATGACATGCAAAATAACATAGAGATCAAATATCATTCCATATGAGACATGATTTAGAAGGGAGCAGTGAAGCTCTAGTATATTCCCATAGATTAGTAGGTGGCTCATATTCTAACAAAGCCCTTAGCAAAACAAAAATTTGAGACGTTTAGAGATAGAATTGGATTGGTCTAGAATTCCTTCCTCACTAAGAGGAAGTGTTGAAAAATGCAGCTAGAGCAACAAATTTTTGCATAGGTTTAGTGTGAACCTCTTAGAGACATTTGTTTAATGACCACATAGGAAAAGTGGAAAATAATTCCAATTTGTAATTTCACTTGAAAAATCAAATAAAAAGTGAAAGTCTTGTGTTTGGAAATCAAACAATCTTAGAAATCTAAATGAAATGTTCTAGAAATTAGTGACCTAGATTAGGATTTAATCTTAGCCATAGATGTCATACTTGAAATAAGTGGTAACTAGGATTGAGGATATTAGCTATCTCTCTCAAAGAATAAAGAGGACAATATAAGAAAAGTCAAACACATGAGAATATAGAAGAGAGAGAAAAAAAGGAGGACATGGTCCATTCAAGGAGAAGAAAAGTAGATTGTTGAAGTGATTAGCTGGTACATTAGAGCGTACACTATTGTAGGAGTCTTTTCCATACACATGTCATCTAGGATATTTAATGACCATACAGATGCTGGTTAAAACTAGGTTAGAGAGGTTACCTCATGAATCTGTGGCTTGCACTGCGCTATCAACAGAGAAAATAGTGGAATCATAAGGTAATTACAAGCTGAAATGGAGTGCCAGAAAATAGTAGTCTGCCTGCGGAGTGTACTCATGTTGAAATGATCCGACTGCCTGAAACGTAGAACAGATTGGCAGCCAAACAGTTGATACCCCGCCTGCGGATAGAAATTGGAGTAAGTGTGGGCGTTCAAGAATGAAAACTATATAATGCCTTCGAAGTCATATGGCATTGGAAAGCCAATTTTGTTGGCGCTACTCACTGTCCACTGAACCTGCAAAGTCATATGCAATAGCAAGTCAATTTTGTTTGCGCGACGAACAGTTATTGAATATGCAAAAGCCAAGTAAAGCGGGCCGCGGCGCACAATAAACAATATATGAAACCTGCACGGCACATGCAAAACCCTATCAAAGTGCCGCACAATAAACAAAAACCCTATCAAAGTGCCGCACAATAAACAATATATAATATTTTGTACATTACAGGCGTATGGATACTCAAATGTTGGCTAACTGTTATAAAATGGTTTTTTTTTTTAGCAGGAATTGGTCATACAAACTTACACTAATCATTATTTTTTGTTGTTCAAAATCCATTATTGAATGTAGAAATAGATTCAGCACGCCGAAAATTCTCAGGGCATTAAAATTCTACAGAAATAATCACTCAAATCTATGAACCTAACAATTTCTCATCAGATTTAGGTCAAATATCTTGGAAAAAAACTATCATTTCCTAAAATCAAATCTTTAACCCACTGCTTATTCAAATGATCTCATTTGTTTTTTTTAAATCAAAATTTCATATTTCCTAATTTTTTTTCAAAATTTTAATTATCTAAATAATTAAAAAAATTTGGAGATAACTTTTATAAACAAAATTTTTAATATTTAAATAAAATTCTACTTTTCAATATAACTTCTAAACGATTTTTATAAAAATATTATAAATACTCCTTATCCAGTTCAAATTTTAATTAGAATTGAATCAAAGTCCATATGATCTTCATTAAAAGAAAAACATGTGTATAAATTGAAAATTCTCAACACATACTTCTTTCTATTTATAAATTGAAAATTCTCAACACGTACTTCTTTCTATTTAAAAAAAATAAAATCCTAAAATATATAACATTCGAGAGTCAATAGTTACTATATGCATAGCTATGTTCATAGGCTATGCACAATGAAGTGGGATCTAAGGCAAGTTGCAAGTTTTCATATTCTACCTTATATGATATAGTTTAAATGTTTTTGTTTTCTTTCTATATATTGATTAATTTTTTATGAATGTGGTCAAAATTTATTAAAAGTATAGATTAGAGTGGTTGGAACTACTATCTAAATGGTTTAGGGATTTTTCATGGGAATTTATTTATATATTAAAAAATAATTTAAGTAATGAAAATTGTGATTTTATTAAAAACTTATTTATACATTAAAAAAAATTTAAACAACAAAAAATTATTTCACCAAAAATTGTATAAGTTAAATTTATATGATAATTGCAAAAAACCTCAAAAGATAGAAAGTTTAGATAATGCCCTTCTTTATTTAAGAAAACATCAATCTTGTTGAGCATAGGGGGTCTTGAAATTTACTAAAGGGATTGGGTTCCCTTAATGAAGTTATTCTATTTTCCCTTCTGCATAATTTTAGGGGCTAAATTTCTCTCATAGGCTAATTTGCCATGGTTTTTCCAAAAACGAGATTCACTATTTTAAAAATGATTCGCCCAAATTGTATAGGATAAAATTATTTTACTTTAAAAATCCCCAAAATTTTATAAAAACTATATAAAATCCTTAGAAATTTGAATATTTTTACAAAAATATCGCCAAACATTTATAGTTGGCACATGAAGGATTAGTAAGATTCGCCAAGGTTTCTACATTTTAAAATAAATTTCCATTCTTAAAATCATCCCTGCCCTTCCTAATTTATTAAAGGGATTGGGTTCCCTTAATGAAGTTATTCTATTTTCCCTTCTTTCAAGCTTGTATTTTAATGATTGCAGCTTGTATTTTAATGATTGCAGAAGGATAGAGTTGTTATGAAAAAAGGGATTTTTTCCCCTAATTACTATGTAAATTGTTTATTCGAGCAATTAGTTGGGTAGTGTAGATTTTTCCTAAGAATGGAGGATTCGGTCCCATTGCTCCTCGTATGTATGAGTCAAAACAAAAGACAATTGTTAGGGATTTGTTATTTCATGATGTTTTACCTTCCTGGTATATATGTTCTTTCGGGGAAAATCCCCTACAGTAGTGGGCTTACTGCATCGTACCAATGACCATATACAAAGTACATTACAAACAAAATACTAATATAAGATATAATAACCAAATTTCACAGGAATAACTAACTTATTGAAAAAGAGGAAAATCAACTCACCAGGATCCCAAAGTTCGGTGTTGTTCCCGATTGACAGAGTCCTTTCACTCCTTCCCAATAGTTACTTTGCAATCTGCATAAACATTGAACAAGTATATCTATACAGAGAGGTAGTTATAGTAATAGCTACCTATTAGTTTTATGAAAAAATAATGGAAAACAACGGAGGAATTAGTATTCTACTGAAATGTATGAAAAAATATTGTAAATATGAACAATAATAACACAAGATAGTTCAAAGGAACGAGTTTTATGTATTATTAATGAAAAGCAACAAGGTGGTTACAACTTATACCTGCTCGATGTGACGCTTCCCTCTCAAAAGAGATCCTAGATTCCTCTACCCCGTTTCCTTCTATAAGGATGTTCCTAACACTAAATTCACCACAGGCCCAAAAGAGTATAGAGAGAAACTCTTGGCAAGATAAGGTTGGTAATTAGAGGGAAACTGGAAACAAGGGTTTCCAGGTCAATAAATCAGTAGCAACATGGATAAATGGGCTTATAGACTCAACGAGAATAGATGGATGAGTGTTTGATTGAATGTGAGAAGTATCATTACATTTATCCATGAAGAAAATGTTTTATGTCATCTACAACCAGTCAGAGATAGTTGAGTATGGGAAAAGGAAGTTAGACAAGTAACCAATCTCGTAACTCATCATTAATTTGGGCATAATTATATATTTTTGAACATTTATTAGCATGTATGCAGGTGTCCCCTAAGTAGGCCACGTGCACGTGGGTTGCATAGCAATGAGAGCATGCACATCCTTCAAAATTTTGTTTTTTAGAAGGTCTCAAGGAGGTATGGGGAATAGTTATCTGTAAGGAGGATAGGGTTAAGGCAAACAAGAACATAAAAAATTTAGAGGTGGCATTTGACTCTATAATAGATGCCCCCTAATGTGTGAGGTTAGAAGAGAAAATGATGCTCAAAATACATTATAAGTCTTCAAGAGAAGTTGTCCCTGAGGTCTAGAGAATTCGTTGAGGGAGTGCGTCGTTAAGGCACTCTGTAATTTAAATTCATTGGTTCAAAACCCCTAGGGACACCTCAAAATCCAACCATGTTAAGGGGTGGTGCGGTGCAGGATGGGTGTGATCCCCGGGTGAATTTGATAGCTTAGATTCCCCTGGGTCATGGCATATCAGCCACAGGTTAGTCCCTCGCCAGTCACATGGTTCAAGATTACCAACAAAAAAAAAAATCTTCAAGAGAAGTTAGTCGAGGGTGAAGATCTCTAGAATTCAATCTAAGGAAAACAACCAACACTGAAACAAGTCATAACAACTTAATTCCTGAGGCGAGCATACCCATGCTCAGGTGTGATGATAAGCATGGCTACCAATTAAGTACACTGTAGATCCATGCAAGATGTGTATATATAGAAGTGATGATGGTCACGAAAGAGATACCCAATGGATCCATGTCAAACAAAGATCATAGCCAGGAATAAATACATAGTGGATCTATGTGTTAGAATTAGTGAATGATATATGGGGAAAGAGTTAGAAAACTAATCCTTCATAAGTACCGATGTGTGGAGTCACGAGTGGTACTATCCAATAGAAACCCGAGCAGAAGCATAAAAAGAGGTGATGATACTACATTCCTAAGGTCTTCAACCCAACCTTCATGGTATGAATCTGCATTATGTGAATAGATGTATTGGAGTCGAACACTGTGAGACACCGTTTTATTACCGATGATTGATGTATACCATTAACAAATGCAAGAAAACCCACCTATAATGATAATGGGTGTCAATGTACCTAGTACAATCTAACAAGTGTGAATAGAGGATTTGATGTTGAACACCCGGTAGAATCTATCGATCATGGGACATTGATGTATTCCCACTGTCAATAGCGAGGGAACCTGTGACTAATGATTGCAAGACCCAAGGTACTAAAAATGACTCTATATCTCTGTCCCATAGCAAGATGTGTTGAAGTTGATAGAAAGAGATCCACTGGAACGAGGACATTAAGGCACCCCCCATCATCCAACACGAGGAGTAGAAGAAGGCCAAAGATTTGGAAGGACTCAAAAGGAATATTGTAAGGACCCCCATGAAGTACGTCTCCCACGTGCACCGGATGTAAATATCACAAGAAAATGAACCTTTGAATAGAAAACAATAATGAAGACTATCGACAAAGGCGAGGAAACCACCAATGGGGACAAATAGAATCCAAGGTACTACATGAATCCCAATGTGTGAATAATGTTCTTATCATCGAACACAAGGGAAACCACCCAACCATCGAGCAATGATGGAATGTCATCTGCTGAGTGCAAGGTTACCTATCACTAATGTAAATAGTGCCAGGGTGTGACTCTAGATTAAACTCTCAGAGCATTTTTTCCTAGTCGATAAGAGCTGAACCTGTCGGTAGGAAGTCAATGAGGACCCTCCATACCAGCATGAGTATAGGACAAAGATAATTATGATTTTGATATGTACTTGACACACGAAAAGGCCGAATTGCAAAGCCAAGAATTCTGCAAAATATATGGCATAATTTAAAATTCCTCCGAACAAGAACATGACACATTATGTGACTTAGGAAGAACATAATGGAAATTTTCATTGACATAATTCTGTGATGCGGGAGGAAACAATAGACTTTCCATAGTGTCTGGAAGAATAACCAGTCAGAGGAGTAACAACTATGTATAATTGGATCAGTTTTTTAAAGCCATACTAAACCCAAACTAATGAGACTTGACTCAAAAATTTGTGCTTTGTCCAAAGGAGACTCAATTGCTTCCAATATAGATATAGAAGACTCACTCCCACACTCTTTTTTTGTTATTTTTTTTTTTCTCTTTTTCATATTATGAAATCCTGAAAAGGAATAAAAGAATGCTAGTATACATGGAGGAAACGAGTGTCATGGAAGAGAAAACTAGTTCCAAGCGCAAGCAAAATACCTATGCTCAATGTAAGGAAAGTGTGTGCAAGATATGGACACTCGGGGGAATGCTCCCTCCTAGGTTATAGGTGTCAAATTGCAACAATAATAATGTGCATGGCGAGCAACTGATGAGAACGCATAAGGAAGTGGCTAAATGAATAGCAAGTTGAAGCCAACATTAGGCTCAAATGTGCAAGCGGAGAAATGAAATGCAGTAGTATAACTTAACACATAAATATGGGAGTCCCACAAGTAAAATCCAGAAAAAAATGATAAGAACATGAGGTTTTCAACACAATGTCATGGAAGGACTAACACGACTCTCAATCCTAAGAGAAATTTAGCATGGGCACCAAAAGGAAAAGCAGGTGCTAAACTAGGATGCCCATGAGGGTAGGCTCTACCATGAAATGAGTGAAACTTAAATGGGATTGAAAGGTTTTTGTCACCAATAGGTGGGGTCGAACCTAAGGCATATGTATAATCGGTCAATGATAATGCAAAATGCAAGGAAAAAAAATTATCCTATCCTATATGTCAGTGACAAAAACATTACCTCGATGATTCAAAAACATGGACTTCGTGGGTAAAAAGATACAATTCTAATCATCTTGCCCGAAAATATGAACTCAAAAAATCATTGCATCCTAAAAATATGGTCTTTTAGGCGATATAATAACCAAAAATGGAAAATCTATATAAAAGTGGGTCAGAAATTATACATAATACAAAAAATTATCCTAAAAGTTTATTTCAATTGAGTTTTTTACCAAATTTGGTGAAAAAGGTAGAAAAACCATATAAACTTCCAATGATCATAACGAGAGCTATGATAAACAAAATTCGTCGTCGTTGAGACTAGGTAGACAAGCTCTAACCCTTCATTTTCATCCAAGCATTTGTTAAAATTTCCTGCAATTTTATTTGATTTTTTATTTTAGAAGAGGGTGAGCATGTACACGCCTTCTCTTAATGTGGGCCACATATATCCTTCCATATATGTGGGGTTCTTCAATGAGAGACACATATGTACACACCTGTCGCCAAAGGCACCTGCGTACATGTCTATGAATATGAAAAAAATAATAAAATTTCATGTGTTTTCCTTGCCGGGTTTGCAAAATGGCTATTGAATGACATGAGAGAGTGAATGAGGATGACGACCGAGAGATTTGGGATCATGCAGATATTTTAGAAGTTCTTCAAATTTTTGTTTTAAGAAAATTTTATGAATGTCCCAACATGCGGGTGAAAAATAAATTGCTGCAATTACTGATTTGGTATTGGAATCTGTAACACCCCAAGGTCGAGCCCTTGCTGAATTGTAATTATGTTTATAGGCTGGTGAGCCAACTATTTATAATTTGAGACTTACATGTTTATTAGGCTGGAGAGCCTATATTCTTAAGGACATGAGCCTAATATTTGTATATGTAAATTCACATATCATTAATAAAATCACACTGCTGCGTGTAGACTGACCACAAAGAAAGAGTTATGGGGGACTAAGATCCACTGGGTAGGGTAAGGGTTGGGGCTAAGTGTCTAGGCATAGGGGCTAAGCTATAGGGCTTACCTCTAAAGGAATAATATTTTATTATTTTTTCCCAAAGGATATGGTTGATATAAGCGATGTTGTCCTAAGTTCCTATAAAGGGAACGAGTGATAAGTGGAACTCATGCAACTGCAGGGAGACAAGTGTTGACCTGGGCGCATGTAGTATAGCTGGGAAAGTTAGCTCGTTTGGGGTTCGCTTTAGATTCTGGTGTTGCTCCCCATCCATGCGGGGGGACTAGTCTCTAGTTTCCTCACGACCCTTACGATTCTTTGGAAGTCTGTCACCCTTCCCGATTCATCCAGGGATTCATGCTCGCACCTGTACCTTGGCTGAGTTGTGTTGTGCCTTAATGGTTGTTATTGCTGCCATCACTTGAGCTGTACCGAGCCTTGTTGTTTCCATCACCCTTACTGGAGTTGACTTAGAATCTGGGCTAAAGAAGCAGGTTGTCAAGCCTGCAAGCAACTCTCTCCAGGTGAGAGAGGTTATTGGGGAA
Source organism: Picea engelmannii (assembly GCA_009831015.1). Taxonomy (NCBI): domain Eukaryota; kingdom Viridiplantae; phylum Streptophyta; class Pinopsida; order Pinales; family Pinaceae; genus Picea; species Picea engelmannii. The sequence continues at coordinate 726,755 of ML777941.1, read as the reverse complement.
GTGTTTTCCCAAAGGGAGCCCAACTGTAGCTATAGTGCTCGGAGAATTCTTGTTTAGCCTGTTGTTGAAGCCCTGAAAGGGAAGTGGGGAAGCCGAAGGATTGTTGACCAGAGAAGGGGCACACTTCCTGGGGTGGGACATACATGTGGGGAATGAGAGGCTGTAGGTTGTTAGTGTGAGTTGGCCCTAGGAGAAAATCCTTCCTATTGATCTGTGCGACCTTCCTGTTGTCCTTGCCTAGCCTAGGAATCCCTTGCCCGATGAAGTTTAGTCCCATCTCGGGGGTGAACCACTACTAAGTGTGATTAGCAACGTGGTCTATGTTAAATTTGGCAACATCGACATTCATTCTCTAATAAGAGGCCATATGGGCCACCTTGAGGCTAGCCAGGGAGATTTGGAGAATCGACCAGTCTTGTGAGGTATTGAAAAAATCCAGGGGGAATGTACAACCTCTGTGAGTCAAACTAAAATTCTGGATGAACAAGATGCTACGTAAGTCTAATGAAAAATTCAGGGGGAACGTACAACTTCTGTGAGCATAGACAATCTAGTGCAAAATTCAGGGGGAATGTACAACCTCTGTGAGCATAGACAAACTAGTGCAAAAGTCAGGGGGAACATACAACCTCTGTGAGCCTAGTCAAGCCTTGTGAGTGATGAGAAAAAGTCAAGGCATCTAGAAAATGATAGGTTGAATATAAAATTCCTATGAGCTATAAACAAACGATATTCCTAATATTGCAAATGATATAAATGTAGTGATCTAGTGCATTGGCACGTGTAACATTATCCACCATGAAGAGAATTTTGAATTGCCTTGGAAAGAGTTGAGTTGTAACTGAAGTCTCAAGTCTAGTTCTATTTTAGAACTAAAGTGTAATGTTGAGTTGCAATTGAAGTCTTAAGTCTAGTTCTATTTTACAACTAAAGTGTAATGTTGAGTTGCAACTGAAGTCTTAAGTCTAGTTCTATTTTAGAACTAAAGTGTAATGTTGAGTTGTAACTGAAGTCTTAAGTCTAGTTCTATTTTAGAACTAAATTGTAATGTTGAGTTGCAACTAAAGTCTTAAGTCTAATTCTATTTTCGAACTAAAGTGTAATGTTGAGTTGTAACTGAATTCTCAAGTCTAGTTCTATTTTCGAACTAGAGTATACCAGTCTCAAGTCTAGTTCTAAGTTCGAACTAAAGTATGAATCTTAGTTATGATTAAAGCATGCAAACATGTTACTATTTTGAGCCTCTCCTCTTCCCCTCTTCAGCCTATATAAGCAGAGGTCGAACCCTCTCTTTAATACAGTTTTGATATGAAGGTTAAGAGTGAAGCAATAGCAGAGCATATCAGTGATAAAGAGACAACATAACAAAGAAGCATATCAGTGTTGTATATCAGAAATAGAGGTTGCATATCAGAGGCGTATATCAATAGCATATCAATGTTGTATATCAACAATAGAAGCAACATATTAGAGGTGTATTTCAGCAAGGTCTCTTAGGTATTTGTCAGGTCAGAGTCATCTTGGCAAGATTTTTAAGAGCAGAACATTCATGGTGGATATTTGTAAGTGATATTACATTATTAATGCAATAAAGGAATATCGTTTGTTGGGGTTTTTCTCCCTGTATAGGGTTTCCCCAGGGTATATGTGTTGTTGATGTGCATGCTTACTTATCTACATAGTTATTGCTATTCGGTTATGATTTGGTATTGTTGAAGTGTATTAAGATGGAATCAAAGTATTGAAGAAAATAAAAGAATTAATCTGCATAAGAAATCAAGCTCATAATTTAACAGTCTAAGGCTGGGAGGTTCGTGGAAGGTCTGCATGCAGTTTGGTGGTCATTTATTGAAAGATAAGTACCAAATCTTTGTTAATTGTATGTTGTGTAATTATTCACGTGTTATAACTTGATGATTAAGGCTTGGATATATCATCTATGTTGTGTGTGTAGGCTTACTGTTATTTCCGCATTAATCTGTGTATGGTTAGAATATGTCGTGTGTATGCATATATTGTCGATATGTTTTAATGATTATTTCCAAATGAAGAAGTGGCATGAACAGAACGTTGTAATTGTTAATTGTGTTAGATATGCATGCATATAAATTAGCAAAATGGTATTAGAGCTAAGTGAAACGTCTGAGAAGTGGCATTGCCCAACCTGTTGGTGGTTGGGGACGTCACAAAATGGTATCATAGCCATGGTTTCAACACTGAGCCTGGGCCCTAGATGGGCCATGTTAGTGGAAGCTGAAGAAAAAGTTTCGGAAAAGAATTGTTGTCGAAATGGACAAAATTCAAGTTTAGAGTCCATGGTTTCTACCTGGAACCTGGATGGGCCATGAACTAGAAATTCGGTGTAGAAAGTCTGGAGAATTTTCAGGTAAAAGAGTGCCAGAAGGTCATTGAAAGAACACTTAGACTGTGTTCAGAAACAAAGGAGGTGTAACAAGTTTAGGAAATGGCCACTGAGAAAGAAATTACAACATTCATGGTGTTGGGTTGTTAGATCTAGGAGAGAGAAAGATAAGTCGTCACATCAAGTGAAGAGTAAGTCATGACCGTTAGATCTCATTGAAGGGAGATCGACGATGGGGAGCCATTGCATAGATCAGGAAGGAAATTAAAGAAAGAGTAAGTTGAGACTATGCAATCCCTCGGGATCATTGATCTTGCTAGATCAAAAGATCAACGATGGATATTGATCCCACTACAGGTGATCATATTCGCATTGCGGAGATCGTGAAGGAAATTGAAGCATGAGCAAGTTGAGTTTCCACAATCACTCCTGGCCATTGATATTCATGGTTTCTTAAGGCACAACTGGCGATCTTGCAGAGTGAGATAAGCGCCCAAATGTTAAGCCGAGGTCACAACTCTCGGTCACATGTAGAGAAGATATAGAGAACTTCGTGTTTTTCCTATCCATCGATCCAAGCAAGGAACACGTGTCAGCAAGTTATCTTGTTCAGGAATATGACATTCGGGAGAAACAAGGTGTGAATAGAGTGGAAACTCTCAAAGTCCCAAAGTCTACAGTTAATCTAGACTGTTTGTTGAAGGAGACATGTGTCAGAAGATCGACTTGTTTGGGAATTCAACATTCGAGAGAAACAGGGTATGCTAAGGTGAAATCTCCTGAAGCCCGAAGTCCTAGAGTGACGTGGCCAACTGATGTCGCTAAGGATGATGTGGAAACATGGGATGTGTTCCACATGTTAGCGAGTTAAGAACCTTGGTAAGATGGAAATGTAGTTAGAACATGACATATGTCACCCTCTTGATTGCACGCGTCAACTTCGTGTGTCATGTCGAGTGGCGCTCTTGGTGGTGGCACAAGGTAGTTAAGCGTGAAGAAGAATTTAGTTGGATCGAGCCCGTACTAACTTTGGTCATGATCTATCAAGATCGAGGACCAAAAGTCATTGCGAAGATCGAAGTTGTGTGGCAGATAATCCTGAAAGTCGATCTCACAATCCAAACCATAGTTTCCCAGGTGGGATACACGTCAGCATGGGGACAATTGTAGAATGATCGGGGGGTTACTCCAAAACCGCCAACCCATGTCCCCGCAATTTGAAAAGTACTAAAGTTGATGTGATGTTTTCAACATTTATTAATTCAAGAACGGAAATCGTGGGCCCCAGTGGACGCGTGGCACCAAATTGTGAAGTCTGGAGACTTGACACTCTGGAAGAAATGGTGCATGAAGGAATGTGAACCGTAGATCCGTTTTTCTTCATGTGTTCTACAGCTCGTTGTTCTGTGATGTTGGGATGCATGGAAAAAGGGAAACCTCCGAAGCCCGAAGATTCAAGGATCCATATAATCACCCAAATCATAAGTGATGGGTCACAACCATGGTCTCATGCGAACCAAGGGCTAAAGAAAAGGGGCTAGCACCCAAAATTTGTTGTAGAACAGAGTGGGGCCTAGAGATAAAAGACAAAGGGGTTCTTGACCGACCAAGGCCCACTGAAAATGGAATGTGATATTGCTTTTATTGAATTGGATTGGTTTATTCTAGAAAATTATTAACGTCTATTATCCTGACAAAATTTTGGTTGACTGCAAATTTTGCAAAATTAAAAATTGTCGAAACCGAACCGAATTGCTGCACAATGCAAAGAAATGGGAATGGCACAGGGTGCTTACATTTCGGAAAATGAAGTTAGAGGAATGGATGTAAATTTAGGAGTCGAAGGATCAAACTCTAATGGGCATGTAGAAGAGATATGTAAAGAAGGAAACATGATGAAAATCATTGAAAAGTTGCAGAGAGATGTCCAAACTCACCAAGGAGATAACAAAAATCTCATGAAATCCATGGAGCAACAAGGAGAATTCAACATAAAGTTTATGCAGATTTTGGAAAGGATAGAAAAGAAACTAGATAGGGAGAGTGGCTCAAGAAAATTAGGAAGTCATAGAAGAACAAAAAGTGATAGCAGAAATCACCAACACTGCCCGAGGCATTCCAATAAGAGAGTACACAACAACTCAAGTCTATCCCCTGTTAGGAAGCATAAGAGGTTTGGGGAGGATGAGCTACGAAGATAAATGAACAAACTCAAACCTCCTACATTTTATGGAGAGCACAAGAATGATGAAGATCCAAATAAATGGTTGTTGGGCATGATAAAGTATTTTCAATTGCATAATTACTCTTCACAGGCATAAGGAAGAATTTTCATCTATCAACTCAAAGGTAAGGCATCCATGTGGTGGGATCATCTGGTGTAGGTGCAACACATTAAAGAGAAATATGTTGCTTGGAGGGAATTCAAGAAGTATTTTGAAAATAAATACTTGACTAAGAGGTATTATGATAAGAAAATGAAAGATTTATTTGAACTCAAGCTGGGAAGTATGTCCATTGATGAGTATGAAAGAAGGTTTTTAGAATTGTTGAAGTATGTCTCTTTCATCAAAGATGAGACAGTCAATATTCAGAGGTATTTGAGTGGTTTTCCACCATCCATCAGTGAAAAAATACAATATGATGATCCCAAAAAATTGGAGGAGACCATAAGGCGATCTAAGTGCCTGTATGATCATCAAAAAGCAAGGCCAACTTTCCAAAAATCTTGGGAGGACAAGAAGAAATTCAACATGGATCTGAGGGAGAAGGGAATTAAGCCACCATTCTTCAAAAATAATCCTCAGGGACAACCAACTTCTAGAGAACCCAGAACGATTGAGATAGGTGGTCAAAGGCCAAGGAAACCACCTATTCAATGTTGGGGTTGTAAAGGTGATCATATGTTTAGAGATTGTCCTCACAAAAGTGACAAAGGGAGAGTTTTTCACAATGTTCAACAAGATGAAATGGTGGGGGACATGGGAAGAAATGTACCAAGGATCTATGCAGCCTTGGAAAACAAGCAAGAAGATTATCAATCACACATGATTGAAGTGTAAGGTATGATCAACAACCAAACCATTACTATTTTAATTGATTCAGGAGCTAGTCATAATTATATAGATCCTAGGATGGTGGATAGTTTGCAATTTCCAAGAAACAAGCATGGAAAATATTGGTTGGTGCAGCTGGCTATTGGAGTCAAAAGAAAAGTCAATGATATGGTTAAGTCATGTCTTATGGACATGAATGGACTGAGCACAAGGGAAGATTTGAACATCTTTCCTTTAGGATCTTATGACTCCCTAATTGGTATGGATTGGTTAGATCAACACCATGTCATATTAGACTGTCGTAGAAAGGCATTCACTTTCTTGGATGAGGAAGGGAATTAGAGGACAGTCCAAAGAATTCCTAGGGCAATTACTGTCCGAGAAATCTCAGCGATGCAACTGAAGAAGTGTTAAATGAAGGGTTGTCAAATAAGTGCATCCCATATGGAGGAAGAATCTAAGGATAAGGTGCCAAATTTGGAGGCTCATGCAGTCCTGGAAGACTTTGATGATGTGTTCAAGGAGTTACCAGGACTACCTCCAAAGAGAGATATTGATTTCTCTATTAATTTGATGCTTGGAGCAGCTCTAGTATCAAAGACTCCTTACAAAATGAGTACACCAGAGCTGAAGGAGTTGCAAATGCATCTTGAATAACTTCTGAAGAAGGGGTATATATGCCCAAGTGTGTCACCTTAGGGTGCCCTAGTATTGTTTGTGATGAAGAAAGATGGGACATTAAGATTGTGCATTGATTTCAAATAGTTGAATAAAGTGAATGTAAAGAACAAGTATCCTCTGCCAAGGATTGATGATCTCTTTGATCAATTGAAGGATGCAAAGATATTTTCCAAGATAGATCTTAGGTTAGGATACCATCAGGTAAGGATTAAAGAGGAATATATCAGCAATACCACCTTCAGGACAAGGTATGGTCATTATGAGTTCACAGTGGTGCCATTTGAGTTGTAAAATGCACCATATGTTTTCATGTGCTTAATAAATGGTATTTTCCGAGAATATTTAGACAAGTTTTTCATTGTTTTTCTGGATGAAATTCTTGTATACTCCAAGTCAGAAGAAGAGCATGGGAATAATTTGAGGATGGTACTGCAAGTGATAAGAGAACGTCAACTGTATGCCCAATTGAGCAAGTGCTCATTTTATCAAAACATAATTCACTACATGGAGCATATCATTTCAAAGGATGGGATAGAAGCAGACCCTGAAAAGATAGAAGCCATTAGAGAATGGTCAATGCCAAAGAATGTGACAGAAGTCAGATCCTTCATGGGTCTGTCTCACTATTACAGAAGGTTCATTGCAGGGTTTTCAAGAATATCTTACCCCATCACTTCCTTACAAAGAAAGGGGAAGAAGTTTCAATGGAGAGAAGAATGTGAAAAGAGTTTCCAACAATTGAAGAAGTTGTTAACCAATGCTCCAATTATGATGATCGCAGATCCAAATGAAGACTTCATTGTATGCACATATACATGTAAAGAAGGACTGGGTGGAGTCCTCATTCAAAATGGGTTTGTTGTATGTTATGAATCAAGGAAGTTGAAAGAGCATGAAAGGCTCTATGCCACTCATGATTTAGAATTGGTATCCATAGTGCATGCTTTGAAGAAGTGGAGGCACTACCTCATGGGAAAGAAGTTTGATCTAAGGACAGACCATAATGGTTTGAAATATTTGTTTGATCAACCTACTTTGAATGTTAGGCAAAGTAGATGGTTGGAATTCCTCTGTGAGTATGACTTTGATATCAAGCATATCAAAGGAAAGGAGAACAAAGTGGCTGACACACTCAGCAAGAGAGTGCATGAACTCCATGCTACAACCATTAGCATGTTTCAGACGGATCTTTAAGGCATAATTTCTAAAGCTTCAAAAGTAGATTTGTAGTACATGGAATTGGTAACAAAATTGCAGCAAGGTAAAATGCAGCAGAAAACTGAAGATTATGAATTGGGAATTGATGGAATCCTTCTGTACAGAAACAGAGTCTATGTACCCAACTCTTCTGAATTGAGGAGTGTGATTTTAAAAGAAATGCATAATGTTCCTTATGCAGGACACCCAAGACATCAAAAGCCAATATTATTGGCCAGGCATGAAGAGGGAAATTACTGATTTTATAGCCAAATGCTTGGAATGTAAAAAGGTAAATGTTGAGCATAGACACCCAGTTGGTTTACTACAAACATTACCCATTCCTGAGTGGAAATGGGAGGTGGTAACAATGGATTTCATCACAAGATTGCCTAGAATGAGAAAGCAGCATGATGCAATCATGGTAGTGGTGGACAAGCTTACTAAAGATGCCCATTTCATTCCTATGAAGACTACTCATAAAGAAACTAATGTTGTTGATATTTATATGAAGGAAGTAGAACGCTTGCATGGCGTACCCAAGACAATTGTGTCTCACAGAGAGCCAAATTTTACATCAAAGTGATAGAGGACATGCTAAGGATGTATGTGATGGAAAAACCATCTAAATGGGAAGATTATCTTTAACTTAGTGGAATTTGCCTACAACAATGGGTATCAAGAATCATTGAAGATGAGCCCATTTGAAGCACTTTATGACAGAAAGTGAAACACCCGAGTAAGATGGGACAACCTAAATGATAGGGCAGTGATTGGGCCAGAGTTGCTCAAGGAAATGGAAGAACAAATGTTGAAGATTAAGCAGAATTTGAAGGCTTACCAAGACATGCAAAAAAGTTATGATAAGAACAAAAATTACAAGGAATTTAAAGTAGGGGATCATGTATTCCTGAGAGTGAAGGCCAACAGAAACTCCCAAAAGTTGGGAAATTGTTCAAAGTTGGCAGCTCCATATTGTGGTCTATTTGAAATCCTAGAGAGGATTTGTCCATTATCATATAGACTTGCATTTCCTGCATGCATGTCTATGCATAATGTATTTCATGTGTCATTGCTTAATAAATATGTACCTGATGTTAATCATGTTATTGATTGGAATGTGATTAAGGTGGAGAAGCAAAGCGCTTTTCAGGTGCATCCGATGCATATACTGGATTAGAAAAGAAAGAAGCTCCAGAATCAATCCATAGGGCTTTTAAACATTCAATGGACTTGGTACGATTCTGAGGATGCAACATGGTAGCATGAAGATGTTATGCGGGCATAGTACCCACATCTTTTTGAAGATTTTGGAAATCTTGTTGTTGTTGTGTAAGTAAGTTGCACTGAGGATAGTGCAAAAATAATGGGAGGGGATTGTAACACCCCAAGGCCAATCCCCTGCTGAATTGTAATTATGTTTATAGGTTGGTGAGCCAAGTGTTTATAAGATGAGACTAACATGTTTATTAGGCCAGAGAGCCTAGATGCTTAAGGCCATGAGCCTGATTTTTGTATATGTAAATGCACATATCATTAATAAAATTACACTGTTGCGTGTAGATCGACCATGAAGAAAGAGTTATGGGGGACTAAGCTCCACTAGGTAGGGTAAGGGAGGGGGATAAGTGTCTAGGCATAGGGGCTAAGCTAGAGGGCTTACCTCTAAGGAAATAATAATTTTTTATTATTTCCCAAAGGCTATGGTTGACATAAGTCATGTTGTCCTAATTTCTTGGAAAGGGAACGTGTGCTAAGTGGAACTCATGTAGCTGCAGGGAGACAGGTGTCGACCTGGGAGCATGTAGTATAGATGGGAAAGTTAGCTCATTTGGGGTTCGCTTCAGATTCTGGCATTGCTCCCCATCCATGCGGGGGGACCAGTCTCGAGTTTCCTCACGACCCTTACGATTCTCTGTAAGTCTGTCACCCTTCCCGATTCATCCAGGGATTCATGATCACAATTTTACCTTGCATGGGTCGTGTTGTTTCTTAACGGTTGTTTTTTCTGCCATCACCTGAGCTATACCGATCATTGTTGTTTCCATCAACCTTACTGGAGTTGACTTAGAAGCTGGGCTGAAGAAGCAAGTTGGCAGGCCTGTGGTTTGAAGAGGTGATTTGTCAGACCCGTGGACTGAAGAAGTAGGTTGTTAGGTCTGTAAGAAACTCTCTCCAGGTGAGAGAGGTTGTTGGGGAAGTGTTTTACCAGAAGGAGCCCAACTGCAGCTATAATGCTCAGAGAATTCTTGCTCGGCATGTTGATGAAGCCTTGTAAGGGAAGTGGGGTAGTTGAAGGACTGTTGAGCAGAGAAGGGGCAAACTTCCTGTGGTGGGAAAGGCATGTGGGGAATGAGAGGTTGTAGGATGTTAGTGTGATTTGGACCTGGGAGAAAATCCTTCTTGTTGATCTGTGTGACCTTCCCGTTGTCCTTTCCTAGCCTAGGAATCCCTTTCCCAGTGGATTTTAGTCTCAGCTTGTGGGTGAACCACTGCTAAGCATGATGAGCAACGTGGTCAAAGGCTGGGAGGTTTGTGGGAGGTCTACACACAATTTGGTGGTCATTTATTGAAAGATAAGTATCAAATATCTGTTAATTGTATGTTGTGTAATTGTACATGTGTTATAATTTGATGAGTAAGGTCTGGATATATCAGTTATGCTGTGTGTGTAGGATTACTTTTATTTCTGCATTAATTTGTTTATGGTTATAATATGTCATGTGTATGCATATATTGTCGATATGTTTTAATGATTATTTCCTCATGAATAAGTGGCATGAAGAGAATGTTGTCCCTGTTAATTGTGTTAGATATGCATGCATATTAATTCACAAAATGGTATCAGAGCTAAGTGAAACATCTTAGAAGTGGCATTGTCTGACCTGTTGGTAGCTTGGGACATCACAAAATCCAAAGGATGATGGCTTCACGTTGGATGGTAAAGCCTTGACCATTGAAGTCGAAGATATATACTTTATCATTGGTTTATTGATCCGGATTATTTTCGGCATGAAATGAGATCAGAGATATAATAAAGAAATGCACAGAGATATCACAGATATTCAATAATATAACATAAATGTATCAGAGACTCAACCATAAAGACAGATATACAGTAATACATGATTTCTATTAATGAAAGAAATGTACAGAAACTATAAAAATACAGAGTGAAAGACTCACTAGAATGGTGGCAGCTTATCTCTGAGAAGAGTTGTGACGGATACTCGCATTCACAAGAAGATGATTACAATGAGGCTCTGAAGGCCTTTTTACCATAAACAGGAATGCCAAAAACCCTAGACATCCAAAAACCTAAACCTAGGAGATGAAGCGCCAAAAGTCATGTGGGCCCCATTTGGGTAAGTTAGTACATCAACTTCCCGAGGTCGTAACTTTTGCATACGATCTCCGATTTAGGAGTATGATAGCTCGTTGGAAAGGTATCGTCGAGGAGATTAATTTAGGCTATAATTGAGAACCTATATCTCTAAAAACCTTCATTTAGGCCTTCAAAATGGCCCTAGAAGTTAAAACCTGCTAAAAATAGTAAATTGTCAAAATTTCCAGAAAACTGTTTTGAGCCAGTCGAAAAAGGTGGGTGGCCACCGATATCCACCTGGATCATTTATCCTAGAGAGGAGATTTGGTAAATATACAGACTGGAGGTGGTATAGGGGTGACTATTGAGGACTACATCAGAGAGTATTGTACACCTGGTACATAGCATCTCGGGAATCAAATATTGATTCACAACATAGAAGACTTGAGTCTGAAAGTGATCCTTTCGACTATTACCTAGATTGCAAGTTCTACCGCTTTACACCAGGCCTCCTGACCACAAATTTTATATGTAGTAGAGTGTCTTCGTCGAGTGATTTATGAATGGAGTACCTCACTATTACAGAACATGAAGGCACAATTGACTTACTGAAAGACTGGAAAGATGAATTTTTTTGAACATGGAAGTATCTTGTGCTCATTCCTTTTTGAGAGAGTTCCTGCACTTAGCCCAAAAGTATACATGCCACCACATGGACTCAAAGAACCATGTTTATTGTGGTGTACCAAGTTATACAACACTTAGGAGGTGGGTGAGTCCTTTATGCCCATGATGACGACTGTTTCATGTGATGGGAGCATCAGATCATAACCATAGATGATTATCCTTATAAGAGTATACACTTTTCACATGATCTTGACATGCCCATGCATCTTGGTGGTGCGCTAGGAGAGATAGGTAAGAAAATTGTTCGATTTTCAAATTATTTAATTTGTATTTTTATTTAATTATTGAAAAGTTAAAAAAAATAAAATTGGATGGATTACAACTAACCAAATTCACATGAATGAACAAATATTTCACCTAGACAACCAGAGGGATATCTGCTCCATTGACATAGGGGTTGCAGTGAAGCTCAGCCAGGCATGGATGTTGCTCAGATGGAGTGCACCTTGTAGAGTGTCCAGAGGAATCTGGACCGCCTTATGCATTAGATTCTGATGGTGTAGATCAAGGACTTGCCAAAGAAGATGCAACAACATGTAGTTAGTGTACCCCGGGCTTGGGTACAGATATTTAGGCATCTAGCCAACGCATTTTTATGCTACAGAGAGACACATGTGGATACAGGTCCCTCAACATAGATAGTCTATGACGCATTTTGTATTGGCCTATAGATGGACATTCAGGGCTAGGAGACTGAATTTTGTATCTTAAAACCCATATTGTTTGTATTATTGGACATGAAAATACTATATATATATATACATTCCTCTTTGTTCCTTGGTATACAATTATTATGTACAATTATGTATGTTTTTCTTTTTATATATATGAAAAATTCCAATCCAATACATAATTAGCATATGCATCGGATACGGAGTTTGCAGTTCTAAAAATGTGAATATAAGTAATATAATTAAAATATTGTTCCAGAAGATGTACCCATAGTATTCATTGGAGCAACATGGGATCGCGCACATGGTATTGACCATTTAACTATGACACTACTAATTGGGAATGTAGGTGAACCTACAAAAATGAGATACCATGTGCAATAACATCTCTCAGGAATTTGATTACGACACTATACTCGGCCACATTATTCGTTGTTGGCCCTATGCAAGAACCTCTAGATACCACCAGTTGGCACTTGATTGAATAAATCAGCCATGCGGAAGAAGAAAGATTTCGAGTGTGACATATTGCACCATCCGTGAACTCGACATGAACTGAAGGTTCCATGGACATATTCCAATCAAGAAGAGACACAATAAATAGTAGAAGACAAAAATAAACAATACTAAACCTATTATATATTTACAATAAATAAAAAGAGCACATGTTGGAGCACCAATGCTCAAGAAAAATACTTCTTAAGGTAGAGCCCATTTCTAGGCTCTGAAAACACATTCCCTTCATGATCAGATAATTGTAGGCTCCCTTTCAAAGTGCACACCTCATGATGTAAGGATTGTGTCACAATGTTGATTACATTGTCATTGATTTCAAGGTGTAGATGTGGTTGAGAAGATTGTTATTGATGTCAAGTGGCAGGGAAGGAATGCAGTTTAAATAATCCCACAAGACACTTAGAATGTCACTTGGTGGTTCAGGAACTACAGGCAGTTGGTAAATACAACTATTGAGATAGCTAACAAAGTGGAAGTTGTTGACATTGTGGGAAGAATTGTTGAAGATCTTAAAGACAAAAATGAAACATATCGATGGATATAATTGAAAATTTAGCTGTCAAATTGGGAGATTCGAGAAATTTCCCATTGATGGAATACTTTATTCCTTTCGAGAACATAACAATGATGATGCTTATGTGAGCTCTCAAGAATAGTTGGATGTGACCAGAGTTACATGCATTCACAATATTGTTCATGTTTTCAACCAACAAGGAGATTCGATGCCCATAACATATCGACGAACCATATCATATTGGATCTCGACCCTCGATGAGTTCCGATTATTGGGGAGTGTAATAATTCCCAGTATAATTGGTGCCAAGAGATGTCAGACTGATGAGAGAGCCCCACACAGGAGACAACACGTGGAAGGTAAGGTCCCACAACACAGAGTTCTCGTGGATAGCCTTTGAATGTAGATCAATGACTCAGAAAAAAAGTTGTAAATGGAAGGAGATTAGAATGAGGCGCATATCTAACCATTGAAAGAAAGGCCAATCAATGATTATTATTAATTGCACATGACAAACTTGCACAAATTTTATCAATCAATGGTAGATATTGATTAATTTAATGATAGGAATGGATTAGTGTAGGTCTAAGGTAGATATCATCAAGATCCATGATCAACGAATGATATTAATTGCGCATGACAAACTTGCACGAATGTTAAAAAGGTTGGACCCCCCCCCCACAATTTAGGAACACGCGCCATAGAAGAGGGTACATGTCATGATATTGCTATTGCATCCTCCCTTCACATTGGGATTCCAACAAGGCACCTAGCCCCTTGAAATAAGGCCCATGGTCTTGGGTGAAAGGTCTTATGACATCGAGCTAATACATTAAACACGCTCTCGGGGCTTATACTCTGTGAAAATATTTTCAATGATAGAGAATGCTCTGGTCAGATCGAAGAACCATTTGGGTACACACCCAATGTAAAATAGGTTCATGTAAAATTATTTAGAACTATATATAAATGGTATTGATGAGAGATGAGGGTGTATGATCAAACATTAGATTAGAATACTTGAAGAGGATATGAGGTAATACATTCAAACGTGTAGAGATTTGATGAAGTTGTATAGAGACCTGATGAAATCATGTTTGTGATGGTGTAATGGTGTTCTAGATTGAAGATCATTTTCTGATCTTAAGTATATTATTCTGAGTTCTAGACATTGCACTTGCAGAGATATGATCATTACAAAAATATGAAGAGATGTTTTTGCAAAGATGTGATGATCATTCTAGCTTTGTTGAGGTGTTGAAGGGTGGCATCTTGATTTGGATATTGCAATTTCCTTAATATGATCCTTGCAGTAATATGAATTGGTGAACATAAGTAGCTTTGTATTATATAAGTGTTTTGAGACTATTTGCAAGAGAACTATTATAACAGATGGATTTTTTGTTTAGCAGTAAGAATGCAGAAGAATACATTATAGAAGATATTGTGTTGTCATGAGATCTCTGTACATAAGTAAATTTGTTCTGGAGATTTTTGAAAGATTGTTTTATATTAAAAAGGACAATATAAATGCAAGACAACAATTTTAGTGACCAAATGCAGAAATAAGGGTGGTAGGGTGGAGCAAGGAATGATTGAATCGATGCTCAAGGAATGATTGAATCGATGCTCAAGGAATGATTGAATCGATGCTCAATCAACAGGTTGGTTGCTAAAGTCATTGATTTGGTTCTCAAGAGGATTGGTGTCCTCATCTATTGATTATTTTGGTTGGTTTTCATTGATGTCAACCCTTGAAGAAAGTTTGGTAGAGAATTTTGGTAGCACAAAGGTTTGGGTAATGGACCCAAGTTTGTTTAATGTATAATGGTACATGTCATGCCATTTCTGGTGGTATGTGGAATGTCACATAACTCCTCACGGTTAGAGAGTTATGACCATGTGAAGTTGGAGAACCCTCACGAGTCATCTAGAAGCCCCAAAAGGTCAAAGTAGTGAAAGTGGTTGCAAAGAAGAAATTATTTAAATAACAAAGTGAAGTGATGAGTGTACTACTAGTCAAAGTGGATACAAAATAAATTATTTAAATAATAAAGTTAATGGAGAAATTACTAAGTGGACAAGTGGTTAGAAGTGGGTTAGCCCTAAAATACTGAAAGTGGTTTAAGAGATTTTAGAAGGTAAATAATAAAGTGAAGTGATGAGTGTACTATAAGTCAAAGTGGATACAAAAAAAAATATTTAAATATTAAATTTAATGGAGAAATCACTAAGTGGACAAGTGGTTAGAAGTGGGTTAACCCTAAAATAAGGTAAGTGGGTTAAGATGGTTAAAAGGTAACCCCTTGAGGCAGCTACATGAAAGTATAAATAAGAGGCAAGGCTATCTCATTTTAAATCACACTTGAGAATATTGAATATATACAAGTGACTGGGGTATCCAAAGGATATCTAATCCGAATTTCAGAGTGAAGGTGAAGTAAAGAAGGTCGAAATTCAAGGGAGGATAAATTCTTTTGATGATGCTTTCTAAGGTATGTTATTTACAGGTCATCTCACTAACTTTTTTTCTAGAATGATTCAGACCATGAAATTGGGAGGACATTGAGGAAACATATCCAAGTAGCTATGATACAAATTTCAGCTTGTGGGTCGTTGTATTTTTGGAGTTGCACTCCGTGGAAAATAGGGTTTGTGGCTAGTCCTAAAACTAGTCTAAAACATGTGTTTCGGGTAAAAACGCCATAAATTCTTCATAACATATCCAAATTCAGTAAGACCAAATGTATTGGTTAGAGTACATTCTGTGGTATGTTGTGTATGATTTTTAGATCTATACAACAAATATTTCTTGAGGGGAATTCTCTACAAGATCGATCTCTAGAATAAGCTAGAATTCAACAAGGTATGTCATTTTTGCTATAACTCCTTTTCTGAGAGGTGCCAAGTAGTGAAATATAGAGGAATTGCATAAAAGAAACTGAAGAACATTTTGTACCATTTTCATATCTTTATTCATTACAGGTATATAGTTATGATTATTGCAAGTTAGGGTTGTTGACTAATCCAAAACTAGTCATGTGAGACTAAAGTAAAATTTGATCAAAATATTGCTAGTCTCTTGTTGAGGAAGGTTTGCATGTATGTGATCATATACACCAGGTCTGTTACAGAGTTACAAATTAGATTTGGATGATGAAATTGATGAGGGAGTGTACTCTATCTTTTTTGATGAAGATGACACTATACTTGGAAGTGTACTCTATCTTGTTGATGAAGGTGACACTATACTTGGATGATGTTCAAATGAAGGTAATGGAGCCGACATCATATTATATTCTCCTATAGGAAAAATTCACAATTTATTTTATAGGATGGAATTTACTTGTACAAACAATGTTGTTGAGTTTGAGGCCTTGTTGTTGGGCATTGAAAATGCATATAACCTTGGTTGTGTCCACCTTATAGTCTTTGGTGATTTTGAACTTGTTGTGAATCTTGTATGAAAAATTTATGTACCAAACAATAAGTTACTTAAACATTATACCCAAGTTGTTTGTATGTTGATTTCAAATCTATTGTCATTTAACATCACTCATGTTAAAAGGGAACTTAATTCAATGTCTAGTAGATTAGTTGTTTTTGCAGCTTCTCCTACTTGACAACTTTTACCTCAAAGACTTGATTGTACATTACAATCCCTATACCACCATCACCTCCCTAACAATGTAGAATCATGGCAGGTTTTTCCAAGTGACGAAGGCATTTGTGCTTTCAAATAAAATTAACCTTTTAATACCAAATAAATCATCTATGTTGAGGATGACAAATTTCCTAAAGGCTTGACTCCTCTCGAAAGTTTATTTTCATCAAGTGATGTAGGAAACAAAGAAACACATAAGGATGAGGAGTCAAAAAGGAAAGTTGGTGATACCATTTCATTGAATATTGGGACATGTGAATCTCCAAAAATCATTAAAATAGGTGCCCAATGTTGTGATGAAGAGAAAGAAAAATTCACGGAATCACTTTGTGAGTTTCAAGATGTTTTTCCAGGTCATATGATGATCTTAGTGGTTTTGATCCTACTCTCATACAACATACCATTCCTATCAAGGAAGGGGAAAACCCAGTTAGGAAAAGGAAAAGACCTATTAATCATGTGCTTGAAGCCACCATTAGGAAATAATTAGAATTTTTTTTGAAAGCTCATATAATCTTTCGAGTTAAGTATTTTGAATGGGTTTCAAATATGGTCACTATTCAGAAAATTACTAGTCAGATCATATTATGTGTCGATTTTCGTGCATTAGACAGGGAAAGTGTCAAAGACCATTTTCTTCTTCCTAATATGGAGTTGATTTTACAACAGGTCACAGGATCTCAAATGATGTCCTTACTTGACGGTTTTTCTAGATATAATCAAATCAAGGTAAAAAGGATTGATAGATATAAAACCACATTTACTACACGCTGGGGCACATTTTCTTATGAATGTATGCCATTTGGTTTATCTAATGCAGGTGTCACCTTTCAAAGAGTTATGTAGATAACTTTTGATGATATAATCGGTAAGATTATCCAAGTTTATCTTGATGATTTGATTGATTATTCTAAAAACTGGTTGGATCATTTCGGTCATCTTAGAAAAGTTCTCATGTGCTGCAGAAAATTTGGCATTTATTTAAATCCTTCCAAATCTATTTTTGGTGTCACGAAGGGTAAGCTCCTCGGTCACATTGTTTTTGATTCAGGGATAAGTATAGATCCTAGGAGGATTACTTTCATTCTAAACCTTCCTGCTCCCACCTCCAAGAAAGGAGTTCAAGCTTTCATGGGTATTATTAATTTTGTTCGTAGATTTGTTCCTGATTTTGATGTCATGGTTAAACCAATCCATAATCTTCTGAAGCAAGATCGTTATTTTTCTTGGAAAAATGATGTCGAGAATGATTTCCTTAGGATTAAGAAGGCAATTAGTTCTGCGTTGGTTTTGGCGAAACCAAATTTTGAGAAAGATTTTAATATATATACCAATGTTGTTGAGGAAGCAATTTATGTAATCATCTTATAATGTGATGACCAAAACAATGAAAAACCTGTAGCTTACATGAGTCAAAGTCTATCAGATGATGAGGTCAAATATTATTATATTGAGAAACGTTTTTTCACTCTTGTCAAATATATAGAAAAAAATTGCCATTTTCTTTTGGGAAAACATACACAAGTAGAAATCTCTTTTCCTGCTGCCAAGTTTCTACTTTCACAAAATTATCTTTCAGGAAAACTTGCACATTGTCTTTCCAAATTTCAGGATCATGATTTGAAAATTATGACTTCAAAGACAATTAAGGGACGAGACTTAGCCCTTCACTTAGCTCAACATCTTGAACCAAGTGAAGAACTTGAAGATCAATATAACCCTCTTTCAGCACTATTTTATATTGAAAATCAAAATCTCTCTATATATGAGCATCCTTGGTATAAAAAACTGGTGTATTATTTGCAGTATCAAAGGTGCCCATATGAGATGGATCCTCACCAGAGAAGGAGACTCTGCCTTTAAGATTCTAAGTATATCCTTTTAGGAGACTCCTTCTCTAGAATATTTGTTGATGGTTTGTTCATACGATGTGTAAATGATGAAGAAACACATAAATTATTACATGAAATACATGGATCATCAACATGTGTCATCCATATTGGTGGCCTTTTTTCTATTAAATCTAATTCTTTTAAGATCATAAGAAATGGTTATTACTTGCCTTTGATCTTCTTTGATTCCTAAAATTTACAAGGTCCTCCGATAAATGCCAAAACTTCGCTGGTAAAGAACATCTTTCTTCCATGCCCTTGCAACTTGTCCTTCCGAATTTCTCTTTCTCTTAGTGGGGTCTAGATTTTATTGGTCCAATCAATCATTCATTCTCTACAGGGCATATATTTATTTTAACAACTATTGATTACTTTAATAAGTGGACTGAGGTTGTCCCTCTTAGACATGTGCAAGATGAACAAGTAATTTCTTTTCTAGAATCTAATATATTTTCTAGATTTGGCCTTCCATTAGAAATTGTTAAAGACAATGGTCCAACCTTCATTTCTACAAAATTGACCCAATTTCTGGATAAATTAGGTGTCAAGAATTTCACTTCATCTACTTATTGCCCTTGGGGAAATGGACAAGCAGAATCCACTCATAAAAATCTAGTCAGGATTATAAAAGGAATCATAGAAAAAAAAATCCTCGCCAGTGGCACACACTTCTAACTGATGCTCTTTGGGTAGATCATACCACCACCAAAGAAAGTACATGATTTACTCCCTTTGAGCTCGTATACGACCAAGAGGCTATTATGACTATCGAACTAGATATTTCATCCTTACGATTGATGTTACAGAGTGAAGAATTAAATTCTTCTAATGTTTCCCAAAGGATAAATACATTTCTATCCCTGGAAGAACAAAGGAATTTTGTCTTGGAAAATATGAAAATGAGGCAGCAAACGGTGAAGAAGTATTTTAACAAATGAGCAAAGGTTGTTGAATTTAATACTGATGAAAAAGTGTTACTATGGGACTCATCCCATGCTGAGAGAGGGAGATATTCTAAATTCTAAACGTTATGGTTAGGTCCTTTCAAAATCGCTTTTATCCTCGACACAAATTCATATCTTCTTAAAGACATGGATGAGTGATTGTTTTCTTATGGTACTAATGGTTACCACTTGAAACATTATGTGGAATCAACCCGATCACTAAATCTATTTTGTGTAAATATGATTGTTATATATATTTATGTATTAGGATTTTCTTGACACTTTGTTTTATTGAATTTTATTTTCTGTTGTTTTTTTAGCATGGTCATCATAAATAAACTCTGGATCAGTTTTCCCATAATAATGTCATTATGTAAGTATTTTTGATCAATGAAAATAAGATAGACACAGTTGTTACGATATCTTCCTTTTGAGACACTGAAGGAATGACTTTTTTCTTTCAATATTATTGTAGTATAGTTGTTTTTTTTTTCCTTCCATGTTTTTGTTATCCCTTTCTTCCCTCCATCCCAAGATTCAAGAGAATATCAGAAGCATTCTCCTTGAAATTTTAAAAGTGTTTTCAGTTATGAACATTATTGATTGTTATGCATACATGACCAATTCCCCTCATACATCTCACATTCCATAAGTTATTCCATGAAGTCCCATCTTAGCTATTCCCTTAAACCATCATTTTCCCCCTGTTGCATAACTATTTTCTACGCAGTTTCAATCACCTACTTATACCGGTCTGTGGAGCCAAGCATTCTAATTTCTAAATATGTTGAGAAAGTATTTCCCTATGGAGTCGCCAGTTTGTTGATGCCCAAAAGTGCAACATAAAATTCTTGCCTGCGAATGGGTTGCATTGCATTATTACATATATAGTTTAAATAATACTAGATAGGTGGGACCCCTTAATAAAAATAATGATATAAAGAACTCCTCTTATTGCGCTCATAATTACATTACGAGAAAGATTCATAGCTTGAGAATAAGAGTGGAAATCCTAACCTATTTCCATGTGCAATTAATGGATGCTAAGGGTGCTAGCAATTTGATTTCAAAATGGAGGAAATGTTGATTTTATTAAACATATTAGTTCACTTTTGCTACACTCAAATTTTGATATATTGTTTCAAATATAATCCACATGCAACTCATGGTATATTTGCATACATGGGAAAATGATTATTATGTTGAATGTAATACTCCACTAGAAAAGAATGTGGTACATGTTATTTCAGTGCTAAATGTTAAATGGGCATATTGTTGCTATGAAATTCATATGAGAGGCCAATTCGACTTTAAGTTTGGAAATGGTATGTTATATGGATATTGGATATATGATGGTTGATATTCTATGTTTGGAACAAGGTTTTTGGGAGTTGGAAGCGATCCATATTTGGATGTGGTTGATGACATTTAATGTGAAAATAGGGGAAGCAATGTGCATTTACTACACGCCGTTCTTACCCTACCTCGAAGCCACCACCTTTACTTTCTCCTTGCATTCGTTTTTGTTACTCTGGTTAGTAGAACCTCAATTGTGCTCGACCTTTGGTGAAAAAATAGTTGTGCTATTTAGCTTTCTAGAATTCTTCTCACAGGTATGTTGGCTCTTATCTCTCCATTCATGATGGTTAGCTCTGCTCCAAATAAAAATATTTTGTTGGCTCTTAGAGTTTTCATGTGAAATGTGTTTATTTTTTGAAGTTTGCAATGGATTTGTTGTGGGCATTTTGGCCTGTAATTCTCAGTTTAATTTGGGTTTCTTTCTGTTGGAATTTAAATGTTTTAAACTGGAAATATTGTTCAACATTTTATTCTATTTGATGTATAGGGTTGTATGTTCTTGGAGAAAAGGTGATATTACTATGATATGGATGTTGGAAAATAAATTTGGGTGAAGGTGATTCAGTTTCTCTCATTTTGTATGATTAATTTTGAGGGTTTCCTCTATAAAAAAAAATATACATTTGGGCCTTTTGACTACTGTGTAGCACCCTCACCCTGGAGGATGTGCATTCTTATTATTTCCATGGCTTGGATGTTATGGGTGGCTTGTGATTTTTATCTTGTTGTCATTTTGGTGGGAAGGAATCGATTTTTCTTTGCCTGCAACCCATGTTTCAAACCTTACACCCATATGCCTGCTCTAGGCCTTGTTTACCTTTCCAATATACATGCAAGTGAATAAAAGAAAAGAAAAATTTGAAGTTTTGTTTAACTATTTGACAAAACAATGGGAAGATTGATTCGACACACAAGACTACATCTTGCTTGTTGTTTACCCATGAGGAATTTTTGTCGACTTGAAGTTGATGAGGGTTTGATGCTCACCATGTTCACATTGGGGTTTAGAACCCGATTTGTTTGCAACTATTATTTGAGGTTCTGATGAAAATGTTATTTAACAAAAAGACAATGGATTTATGTTTCTCTTCCTGTCATGATGTTTTGAGGTATTATGTTATGATTATGATTGAGCCATTTGTTTCATAAACAATCTTCTACAGAACATCATGCTAGTTTTTAAAAAGAGAAATGAAATTCACGGGGTTAATAATCCTGTAAATTTTCCTTGAGTTTTATATTGCACAGTTTAAAACGATTGTTCCCATGTTATGGATTATGTGTGTTGAATTTTAAAAAGCACTATTGCACAAACAAAATTTGGTGGAAGTTTTGGAAATAAATGTGCATATAAAACAATGGATATTCAAATGATTTTGTGGATATTGGCAATGTTGATCTTAAAGTCAATGAATGTTTCTTGTAACATAACAGTAATCGCTATTATTCTCGTTTATTGCCTTATTTTATGCTCATTACATGCCCACCACCTTCCCAATAACATTCAATCCATCCCATGTTTTGTTATCTTGTATTTCAATTTTAAAGGAAAATTGGATGATTATTTTAGTTGGAAATTGTGATATAGAGATTTTGTTTTGGAAGAAAAAGGACTCTGTGTTTTGCTTGAATAATATTCATTGTTGATTCTTGTCCATGCTACCATTTTTCATTCATTATAACTCCCCTCATATTCCCAATGACCCTATCATTCCCTATTCAATTATAGTTGATTATTAAATTGGATATTTTGTGAGTTGTGTCAATGGATGGATTGCATATGCTTTTTTTGTGAATGATAGAGCCAACATCTTGATTTTATTTAGGTAGACTGTTAGTGAATGGATTGTTAAAAGTTTTTATATTCTGATTGGAATATTGCTTTAAGATGAGTTTCTTTAGCAAGGGAAGCAATGACAGAGGTGCAAACAAAGGTAGAGGAAATAAATGGAAAAGACGCCATAGAAGGCCACGATTTTCAAAACATTTTGATGCTAATCTGCAATAACTAAATCAAATTTTCCAAGATGGGTTTTTTAATCTGGTTGGCCGAGGAATTCTGCAACCTAGGCATGAGAGACCTCATTTCCATCCACACCAAAATTTCTCTGGTATGTGTGTCCCCCCCTCATGTTTCTATGTATCCAGAACCACCTGTCAATGATGGTTGGCAAGAGATCGCCCATCAGCATACTATAAAACATAATGTTTGGCCTACAATATCATTTCCATTTCCCCCTCCTCCACCGCCATTCAACTCAAATGCCTAAGATGATTGTTTTTTCTCGTCAATACAATCCTCTCAGGCAAGCAAGATATTAAAAACTACCATTCTCGAGCCAGAATTGGATAAAGGAAAAGAAGTGGCCAATCCTTCCTAGTCTGCCAAAGACTCCTCTGAATCAATGTCCTCTCATCTCCACCTCAAAAAATAGTTGCTCCCATGTCATCAGTGAAATCTATCCACACGGTTCCAATCAATTGAAGGTTATTGCACAAGACAAATCAAAAAAGGGATCAAGAGAAGGCAACAATGAAAAGAGGCAAAATGTCTCTCACAACAAATATGGTTTTTAATGTTGTTAATGTTATTTTCTTTTGAGGACAATTTTTTTATTGGTATGACAAAATGTTTGGACAACAAACACACATTTAGATAGATTTTGTTTGGACAACATGGATATGATTGTATTTTTGGCTATAGTCATGTTTTATTTTGATACCAAAATATTTTACTATTAACATGAGAATGGGAGTTACAAGGCAAATGTATGAGCTAATTTTTGGGGTATTATATTTCATGTTTTAATTATTATTAAAGAAATGAAAATTGGAGTGACAAGGGGTCCTGCCTATTTAGTTATTATTTAAATAGACTCTTATTTATATATTATTATTTATTTGTCTCAACTAATTATTTAAGCTAATTAAGCTTAACAAAAGAAAGGTAGTTGAACTACCATAACTTATTGAGAAAGGATACAAGTTAAATCAAGATAAGAGACAAAGGAGGAGAGAACAGAAGGGGAGAACTTCTAATATAAGGTCTTCTCTTTACTTGTGTGATAATTATTTTCTTCATTCATTTTGAGTTTTCTAGAAATCTAAACCATCTTGATGAAAACGGGGTCTTATTGAAGGAAGCAAGATTCAAAATTGAATCATATCTTTCAGCAGTTTGTTTCTAAAGGTGTATGATTTATCTTTGGCAGACTATGTTAACTTGTTTGTTTATGGATTAGATTTCATGAATGATAAAGAATATTTTGCAGAGTCAAGTGACAACATTTTTTATGGAAAGATGATCCAAATCTTTAGCTTCAATTTTGTTTTGTTGTCAGAGTCTTTTTGTATGGTGCTCATCGAAGACTTATAAGTTTTACTTTGGTCCCACCCTTGTAGGTGTTTCTAAAGAGAGTTATGCTTTGTATCTCAGAGTGAAGTTAATATAAAATCAGATTTTTTATTTCAGTATCACATGCGTATGTTAATGATATTGTTTAGATTTTACTTTTATTCTTGTCTCTTATCCTATACACACTTGTGTATATTATTTATTTTTTTCTTTTGCATAGTTACATATAATATATAAATCATCCTTAGTCCCTTGTACATATTACCTGTGGATTAAGAGATTGTTTTGAATTAAAGGCTATAAACTCTGGGTAACATTACCAACTATCTTTCCTTAGCCTAGCAAGATATGAAAAAGTTTGAATAAGGTTATTCCTACCTTTTCCTCAACACACATCATCCTATTTATGGAAGACAATGGGTCTTTCTCCATGAGGTACAAGTCAGATATTGTAGTAAGTGTCACTTTAATACTTTAGGCATTTGAATATGTTGCATTTAAAGTTGCTTTTGATTATAGAACATCTGCTTGGAAATTATGCTCTTTTCCCTGTTTAGCCTTGGTGGTTGAAATTGTGCCCTAGTAAGTGGTCACCCTTGGGAATGGGTTTGCTACTGGGAAGTATCCTTGATGATTTATCGTACCATTCCCAATCATAATTACCATTTTTCACACTTAATCCTTTTCGTTTCCTTATCTTTTAGGATTTTTGGTTGTATTGAACCAAGAAGGGATTATACCTCATTTCATGGGAAGAAGGGATTGAATGCCCAGAGGGAATGTAGATGGAAAAATATAAAAGCCAAAATCATAACCTTCTAGATGTTTTCCTAAAGAGGTATTGATAACAATGAAACGCTTCTCCCAAAAGAAATTGAAGACATGCAAAAACAAATTTCACATTATATAGATGTCCCACTTGTTGAGGTGTGTACACTCATGTGGTGTCCCTTTATTTCCATGCATATGGCACTCTACGTACCTATAGCTTCAAGTGGCATTGCGATACTACCTTCAAGTCTTATGTTTCCCATTTTCAGTATCCAATTGTTTTGGACTTTAATTAATTAATTGAAAATAAATGAGCTTGGAAAAATGATACATTGAAAATGAAGGTGCAACACACCCTCTACAAAGGCACCCACAAATGAGACAATACAAACCCTTTTATGTCAAGAACCCCCTGCCCAAAAGTCTTACTCCCATCCACTCCATATTCTTCAGATGAATTAGAGAGGGTCCACTCGGGAAACACTCCTTGACTTGAGGAATGACTCGCCCAATAGGACACCTTGACAACCCTACCATACCTTAAATTGGAAAGTTGCATAGGGTCTTTAAACACTTGTTTAATTTGATAAGGTAGTTTTGAATCACATGTTTAGGTGGATCTTGTATTAAATTTGATTTTACTTGTTGATCCAGATTTAGGAGTGGAACAAACTAATTAACATACTAAATACAATAAACACAAAGATATGAAGAATAACACAGATTTCTAGTGAACAATATCTTCTATTGAATAATGAAATAGGTTGAAACTATAAAAATGCAAAACTGAAACACTTGTTCGAATGGTGGTAGTTATCTCTGAGAAGAGATGTGGCTGCTATGTGCATCCCTCTGAGCAGAATAGATTACAATGAGGCTTCAGAGGCCTTTTTGATATTACTCATGAATTCCAAAACCCTAGACATCCAAAACCATAACCCTAGAATGTGAAACACCAAATGTCATGTGGGCCCCTATGGGTAAGTTGGTGTAAGTTGGTATCTCAACTTCCCAGGGTTGTAACTTTTCCATATGACCTCTATTTTAGGTGCATGATAGCCCATTGGAAAGGTGTTTTAGAGAACTACACATTCCGCCATCAAACTTTGACTCTATCTAAAGTTTGATTGTGGTGAGCCAAAAAAACAATGTTTAGGGCCCCAAAATGGCCCTGGAAGTACAGTAAGATGTGTTGACATGAAAACATACAAAATAAGCTAGTTGGATTAGGCAAGAGGCCACCAATATCCACTTGGAGGATGTGTGGGGCTTCAGACAACCCCAGAAGTGTAGAACCGACAATTACAAATAAGTACAAAAGAATATGTTGAACAAAAACAGACAAGAGGAGCCAGTTGAAATAGGTAGGTGGCCACCAATATCCACTTGGATCAATCCTCCCCCCTTAGGAAGAATTGCTCTCCATTGCGTTGAGTTCCCCCATCAAGTGAGGAAGATTTTGCTGGATTTGGCCTCGGGTGAGCCACTTTCCTTGGTGTAGGAGTTTCCTTGCCTTGACAACCCGATAAATATGGATCCTCTGCTAGCGAGTGCCCTTGACCTGTGTGTCCATTATTTGCCAATGGAGGCTTCTTCCATGCAATCAGGGTTGAGCTCTATTGGTGTCAGTTGTTCTGGGATCTATGAGGTGTCCAATAATGGTGGAAAATATGGTCGAAGAAGGTCCACATTGAACATTGGATGCATGCCAAGGAAGGGTGGAGTGTTGAGCTCAAAAGAATTGATCTAGGTGGATATTGGTGGCCACCCACCTATTCCAACTGGCTCCTCTTGCCTATTTTTGTTGAGCACGTTCTTCTATACTTATTTGTAATTGTGGGTTCTACACTTCTCGAGTTGTATGAAGCCCCACACATCCTCTAGGTGGATATTGATGGCCTCTCACCTAATCCAACTGGATTATTTTGTATTTTTTCATGTCAGCACATCTTGTTGTACTTCCAGGGTCGTTTTGGGTCCCTAAATGTTGTTTTTTTGGTTAGCTTGGTCGAAATTTGGTGGTAGCGACAGTGGCACTCTGTTCAACATCAATAATCTTCTTCCCTCCATCAGGATTTGATTTAGAATCAGAATTGACCTATGACTCGAAATCCTTCAGTTTGACCATGAGGGACTGCTTGGAGCGGAATTCTTCAGTGTTGTGCCAAGGGATTTTATGGTACTCACATGATTTTCCCGTGTCCTTCTTCATATTCTCATTTCCATTATGTTGTTGCGGCTTGGATTGGTTGTCCTGAGGGCGAACATTTTAACTTGGTCCCTTGCTATGTGGGTTGGGGCTACCTTTGCCCTGCTTCGACTATGAGGGGTTTGTAGATCCAAACTCTCACCTTTTTTGCTTAAATTTATGCTCGATCTTGACAACGTATCTATAATTCATGCCCAATGATGTGATTTCCAGAAACTCCATTTCTGTTTGATTGTATCTATGTAAATAGTCATGATATTTGAGCATCAGATGACACTCAAAGTCTTTGATGCCCAATTTGTTGCGTAGGGTATGGAAAATATTGGTGAAATCTAGTACTATTTGGTCCCTTTCTTGACGTAGGGTGGTCCATCTGGTGTACTGGTCCTCGTAACTTCCAACAGGGTAGTACTATTATTTAATGGCATCCCAAAAGGAATCCCATGTAGGGGCCACCACAAACATTGCAGATTCCTCCATGGCCCTTTTCTCAGAGTAAGTATCCCAGCAATATTTAACATGGGGAACAACCTTGAGGAGTGAAAAAGTGATCTTTTCCCTATCAGAAAAATTGTGGACCAAAAAATACCCTTCGAGAAGATTCAACCATTTATCTACAACATCTGCATGTATCAGTACTTCAACTAATGGAATATCAAATTTACTTGTACCTTGAAGGGGGTTGCATGGCCGCTTGATGAAGATGCTTCTCCTGTGGGAAGTCGTCGAAGGATCTGCGTGAATTTGTCCATTATTTCATTCCTTTGTTGCACGAGGGATTCCTCGAGCAACATTTTAATAGGATATCTTGATCCATCATCTTTATTTTCTGCCCCCATGGGTTGTTTTCAGGCTCGGTGCAACCGATCTTATAATGTCTCGATTGGTTCGAGTCCCAACTTCTTATACCGAGATCTTGTCAAGGACATGCACGAAAAAAAAAAATGAATAGCAGACCTCTCTAATACCATTGATCCAAATTTAGGAGTGGAACAAATTGATTAACAATCTGAATACAATAAACACAAAGATATGAAGAATAACACAGATATCGAGTGAACAATATCTTTTATTGAATAATGAAATAGGTTGAAACTGTAAAACTGTAGAACTAAAACACTTGCTCAAATGGTGGTAGTTATCTTTGAGTAGAGATGTGGTTGCTACACGCATCTATATGAGAAGAATGGATTACAATGAGGCTCCAGAGGCCTTTTTGATATTAGTCATGAATGCCAAAACCCTAGACATCCAAAAAACTAACCCTAGAATGTGAAATAGCAAAAGTCATGTGGGCCCCTATGGGTAAGTTGGTGTAATTTGGTACCTCAACTTCCTAGGGTCATAAAGTTTGAATACAACCTCCTTTTTAGGTGCATGATAGCCTGTTGGAAAGGTATTTCAGAGAACTACACATTCCACCATCAAACTTTGACTCTATTTACAATTTGACTGTGGCAAGCCAAAAAACCAACATTTAGGGCCCCAAAATGGCCTTGGAAGTACAACAAGATGTGTTGACATGAAAACATACAAAATAATCCATTTGGATTAGGCAAGAGGCCACTAGTATCCACCTGGAGGATGTGTGGGGCTTCAGACATCCCGAGAAGTGTAGAACCCACAATTACAAAGAAGTACATAAGAACGTGCTGAACAAAAATGGATAAGAGGAGCTAGTTGGAATAGGTGGGTGGCCACAAATATCCACCTGGATCAATTGTTATGATACTTTTGACTTGAGACTCTTGGAGGGCACACTCATTTTTCTTTGGAGGACCTTGTTTGGTGGATGTTTTGAAGGAGAAAGTCTAACTTGGGCCTTCTTGGGGGCATAAATCCCATCGATCGATTCCATGACCCAAATATTGGGGAAAGAAAGAGGAGGGATGTTTCCTTTGGAGGAAAGAGAGGAGACCTTGGAGTTGACACCTATCCCTATCTATCCCAACAACTTTCCTTTGGAGGCTAAAATGTTGCATTTTGGGGCTTGATGTCTTGAATAGGGCTAGGGTTTGATGGTGGTGATCATGACTTGTTGGACGAGTGGAAATTTTTGGATGGAGTGAATCCCTTGCAACATGGATATGGCCTTTGGAGGCCCAATGAATTCCTCTCCAAGATCAACAACCTCCCAAAAGTGCCAAGACATCACCCAATTAGGGCATGACATCACCTTTTAGGGTTTAATTTGTGTAAAAATCAAATTTATGAAGTAGAGGATCAAAATTAAGTGGGACGACCCCCTTTGTTTTTGGTTTACCCTAATGTTATGTGGACAAACACTTTTTAGAAGCCTAGTATAAATAAAGGTTTGGATCATTTCATTTTTATCATAGCTCTCTCATTAGAGAGGACTACTTGGCTGAAATTTGTACCCTATTTGGGAATTTGATCTATATCTCTCTCTTGTGCAACTCTTTTGGATGCTTGTTTTGGTATATTGTGGAGTTAAAGTGGTGTGCACCTCCTAGATTCTTGTCTTCTTGCATGTGGATGGAAATTGCTTGGTAACCTAGGGGTTTGTTCTTGCTATCTTGTGGAATTGGTAAGGAAATTTCTGCACTTGTTGGTATTTTCTTCTTGTTTCATGATATTCTTGTCTAGAAATCTTGGAGAAGTATAAGGGCATACACCCTCCACAAAGATTCATCTTATTTTATATTTTATAAGTCATTTTACAAGGTTGCTAGGAGGAGTAAAAAGGCTTACACCCTCCTAGATTTACCTTTGTTGGTTTTGCATGTTCTAGGGAGCAAAAGGGCTTACACCCCTGGAGATATTTTGGATCCAACTCTTATAACCAAGACTCCATTTACCCAATATATTTAAATCACTAATCTAAAAATTGCATTGGAGAAATAAAATACTTGCATTGATATGCATGATTTTTTGAGATATGTCAATTGTCTAAAGTGGAATCAATTTTACATGCTCTTAGTTTGCGTGAGCCACTAGGGCATCTATATTTTCCAAGTATCTCTTGATTCTATAATAATTTTTTGATAGAGCCATTATGGATGCAGAAAAACACACTCAAACTCTTTCTTTTACTCACTTTTCAACCATTAAAATTTGCTTGAAAGTTACCATAATTATCTACTAATCATTGTGCATCGTTTGGGTGGTTTACTTGTGAGTTTTGGTGGTTGGATATTGCTGTTGTAGAAATATTTTTCTACATCCAATTGGTTTCTCTAATACATCTATGAAAACATCATTAAGAAGCCCTCTTTTAGCATCAAATCTTATGCTTAAGTATTGGAACATTATCTGCTTGTTTAGTGCTTCATTGTCCAATAAATATTTTGTGCTTTGGATGGTTATTTCTGCAGTTAATAACATTTTCCCTTGTTGATATATATTCTTTTCTACTGCTGCAATATAGGAAAGAAAGCTTCGCTTTCTTTTCCACTTGATTATTTGTCTTATATATCCATCTTTTGTCTTGTCTCAAGAAGGTATAACACTCTTCTGCAAGTACACTTCACTTTGGAAACCTACCCTTACTAACAAGACTATTTTACACTTATTACTTTGACCTATATGAGTTTCATCTTCCATCATCTGACTTTCCATCACAATCCCCCTAGGGTCACCGGGATTCCCCCCTTGTGGTGATTTCCATCATCACTAAAGTGAAGGAAGTGTCTATCTAAGGTGACAATGGGTAGATACTCTCACAGTTGTCTCACACTTGTGGATTGGGTCAGGATTTTCCTAACCTACAATCTATGCGATAACAAGGTGTTTCATGTCCGAAAAACAAACTCAATGGGCTTAGTGGTTACCACTAGCTAAATGGTGGTACACCACATCTTACCATGTTTCCACTCGCATGATTCCATTTGAAGCATTCTATGGTCAAAAACCACCTTCTATTTTGTCCTACCTGGAAAGTGTATCCAAGGTTTAAGATGTTGAAAACACACTTACAGTCTGAGCTTGCATTCTTCGTGTGCTAAAACAAAATTGGTCATGGCTCAAAATCACATGAAGCAATAGGAAGATCAAGGTTTTTCAGAATATCAATTTTCTGAAGGGGACCCGACGTTTCTTCTTCTACAACCTTATACACAAAATTCACTCAAATTCGAACACTGTTAGAAACTCACTCCCAAGGTTTATGGCCCTTATAAAATTATCAAGTGTGTGGGTCATGTGGCCTACCAGTTAGCTCTCCCCAACCACTCTAAGATCCATCCTATTTTTCATGTTTCTTGCTTAAAGAAACATATTGGAGCTAAGTTCCAAACTCAAACTAGTCTCCCTAAGTTGAATGAAGAAGGCTCCATTTGGTTGTATCCCCAAGCAGTCTTGGACCACCACGAATGTTGTCTTTGTCAGTGCACCATCAAGTAATGTTTAGTTTGGTGGAAGAATACACCACTAGAATATGTCACATGGAAGTCGAGTACCATTGTCCAACCATTTCCCCATCTCAAGCCTTAAGGACAAGGCTATTTTTCAATGGGAGGGGCATGTTAGGGACCTAACCTCCCTAACCCCCCATGTAGGTAGAATAATATGTTTTCTATGTAATAAAGAATGACATTAGTAAATAAGGCCTATGTAATAATGTGAGCATGTCTAATGTAAGAAGACTTAATAGAAGTTAGTTCTTCTAGAAAGATGTTCCTCTAGAATGTTCTCTACATGATATCAATAGTATAAATAGGCATAGAAAGAATGGGAAAGTTTTGTATTGAGAATTATTTTGTAATTGAACTCTACTCAACTGGAGGCTTCCCCCTCAAAGAGGAAAGTGAACTTGGATTTATATAAATAAAGGTATCATTTCTGGTGTTATTGTTCTCTATATTTTTCCAATTCCATTGGTATTTTTCATAATAATTCTGCTTGATCTTTGCATAATACATTTGGTACCTTACAAATCCAAGGTCACCAGTGACTTCCAACATAGAACAAAAACCTTCAGGTGAAGAGGAAGAGATAATATCCCATTACACTTCTATTAGGATACCTCGATGGCTCACTCAAAGATTGAGGGATGCTCAAGATATTGTTTAGGCTCCTACGAGCACATTTAGAGAGAGAACACCTCCAAAGAAGTTCCTAGACTACATGGCATTGACGAGAAGAATCATAGATTTCGATCCTTTCATATTTTAGGATGCAATAGAACAATAGGTATGATGGGATGTCATGGTGAAAGAGTACACCTTCACCATGAATAATGATGTTTGGTACATAGTGCAAAGATTGGAGGGGAAGTCAATAGTGAGTTCCAAGTGGCCCTGCAAGATCAAGCATGCAATAGATGACAACATTTAGAAGTTCAAAGTGAGGATCATCGTGGGTGATTTCTCCCATAAAGAGGGAGTGGACTATCAGTGGACTATGCAGAGGAATTTTCTCCAGTCGCTAGGTACACTTCCATTAGAGAAGTTATGTTCTTAGTTTCATTTATGGGATGGAGGATAGATCAAATGGATGTGAGGAAAAAAATTGTTAATGGGATCATTGAGGAAGAAGTGTACATAGAGTATCCTTAGGGCTTCGAGGTAAATGGGAAGGAGTCCCAAGTTTGCAAGCTTAAGAAATCCTTGTATGGACTCAAACATGCATTGTGAGCATGGTATTCGAAGATAGATAGATATTTGTAGAGTATGGCATTCACCGAAAGTGAAGCGGATCTTAAATTATATTATATATTTGTTGGGATTGATCTTCTCATTTTGGTGTCATATGTAGATGATTTATTTCTTACCGGTGCATAGAAGCTCATTGTAAGGTGCAAAGTAGACATGGAAACTGAGTTTGAGATGAAGGAATTGACATCATGTATTATTTCTTGGATTTGGAGGTTTGGTAGAGACTAGGGGAGATATTAATTGATGTACGTCAACGCACGCTCCCTCCACAACCCGCAGGTTGGAAGGTCCACGTTAACACAAGATCTTTCTTTTACCACTAGCCCGAAAAACTCTAAACGACTCTTCTATTTCCCTATCAAGAAATCTGTACCCATTGCAAACTCTCATGGGATCCCCTCTTTTCTCTTGGGAGATCAGAATTTGCAACTTCGCAAACCCAGTGGTCAAGTGTTGGTCTCTCGAATCCTTGAAACCCAAAACAATCAACATTGACCTTTCCTCTTTCTTTTTCAAGATTTTCCTTATCGCGATTTCGGTGGTCGCAGTGTCGAGTAACTTGCTCCCGCGATTCCCGACACCCGATTTGCCGAAACTCTGATACACTTGCGAGCTTTGACCTTTCAATTCCACTTCACTTCATCGAAACTTTGGACTTCACAATATCACGAATCCAATTGTAGTATTTTCAGAACTTCACTCCACGAAACTCCAAAGTAGTGTGCCACCTGTCCACCTCGCTAACTCCTGTGGTCCCACACCATTCTCTTGGCCTTCGATATTTTTCGGTTTGAGATATTGCGATTCCCGTTGCAAGGTTTACGGGACTTCCACCCATGAAAACCCAATACAAGAATCCACGTGTAAATCCAACGACCCTTATGGCTTGGATCTATGGTCCTACTCCTCCTAAGCTTAGAACCTTTCGACTCTTTCGGCGTAACTATCCTGCTTCTCTGTGAGATATGATGACTCACGGGACTTCGCGGATTCTCCACCGAGAATTCTGACCATTCGTCTCTTCCCCTGAGAGCTCATCCTCCTACGGTCCGACGTTGCTATGCTTTCCTTCAGCCACGTTGAAGGCTTCAAATCCTTTTGAACATCCCACGACTCTGTGTCTTTTTTAGAAAACCCCTTGTATGCACTCCTTGTGGCAGACTTGTAAGAACTTCCTAAATGTTGAAGTCCTTTGACTCTGCACACACCTACAGCAGCAATCCTTCAATGCTTCACTAAGATTCGAAACTCCGAGACTCTACTCGGCCTGCGCACTCCTTGCACAGCTCCTGTGCCTGACTGCACTTATGTGGAAACGAGAATAAAAGCTTCCTCATCTGAGCTTTCAGAGACAAATGTCTGAACCTTTTGTCAACACACTCCTTGCAGACACTTCAACTGCACTCCTTGCAGGAACTCTTGCTCAGATAGATAAACAATTGAAACTCATTCCATTACCCTTTCCTCTCAGATTTCAGACATTCAACAAGAAATCATTCATACATAGCATAAAAGCAATTGCATGAAATAAAGAGTAAAACATTCATGAGCATAACATTCAAAGATGCATACATAGAGGATATATGAACACCATGAGTCTGAATCACTTCTTTCTTTGTATTAATTTAGAACTTCTATACATGCAGTCTGCTACACAGCTCTCTCTTTCTCCTCTATGATTTTTTTCAATCCTGTTACAACACACAATGAGGGTGTCTATATCTTGTTTCCCTCTTGTGCTCTAAAACTGTCAAATCTACACATTCAATTCTATCTACTTAAATTAACTACCATAATTTCCTTCTACCTACTAAGGACGAGAGCAAATCGCTCAATATTCGTTTACATTATACAAGTGTGCTCCTTCTTAATTATCTTATTTAAGATGGCCCATCAACTTCAAGGTAATTTCAAAATTTGTGCTGGTGCTTGTCCAACTGTCCTTTTCTCCCATGCTGGATAGATTGAGATGCTCCTGCATCATACTCCCTGGCTCGAAAAAAATTTCATGGGCTCCTATCCATGAGCTCGCGCATGGTCTATCCATGCTTCTGGATCTCTGCTTCATTCTCCCAGCTAGCATCTTCAACTGGATGGCCCTTCCATTTGACCAAATATTCAAAGTATTCTTTCCACCTAGTCTTCTTGCTTACTCTTTTATCCAGTATGCACTCCATCTGCGGCTTATTTGCAACTGGCATCTGCTTTGTCCACTGGATCACCGGCTGCTCAATTCCTATTCTTGTTTCCTCAACTTTATATGGGTACAAATCAGAGATATTGAATATCAGAGAAATTCCGATCCCATCGGGTAATTCAATCTCGTAAGCATTCACCCCAATTTTCTTCAAGACCCTACATGGTCTGATTTTCTTCATCTTCAGTTTATTATATGTTCCTCTTGGGAACATTTCTTTCCTCAAATGTGATAGAATCAAGTCACCAACCTCAAACTAAAGTTGTATCCTGTGTTGTTCTGCTCTGCGCTTATATTCTTGGCTTGAATTCTGTAGTCGCTCCTTCACTTGACTGTGGAGTTATTTCATCGCCTCTGTGAAATCTTCTGCACTAGCGCTCCTAGTCGCAGTCTGTTATGAATCTCTTAGTTCAGAAATTCCCCTCGGTTGCATGCCATAGACAATCTGAAATGGAATTTTCCTTGTGCTCCTATTAACCGAGTCATTATAAGCAAACTCTGCCTGTGGTAATATGTTGTCCCACTGGCTGTGGTGTTCTGTCACCAGGCTTCTCAGCAAGTCTCCCAGACTTTTGTTCACCACTTCTGTCTGTCCATCTATATGAGGATGATAAGCTGAGCTAAAAGACAAGTTAGTTCCTAGCTTCTTCCATAAGGTCCTCCAAAATTTCCCTATGAACTTTTTATCTTGATCCGAAACTATACTCCTTGGCAAACCATGAAGTCGAATGACTTCTTTGAAAAACAGATTCGCAATGTGAGTTGCATTACTGGTCTTCTGACATGGAATGAAGTGTTCCATCTTGGAAAATCTATCTACCACCACAAAGATTGAATCAGAACCTCTTTGTGTTCTTGGCAATCCCAATATGAAATCCATGTTGATTGCATCCCATGGCCTCTCTGGTATGGGAAATGGTTGATAAAACCCTGCATTCTGTTTCCGTCCCTTCGAATGATGGAAAATTTTGCATCTATACACGAATCTCTTAACATATGCTCACATTCCCAGAAAAAAATATAACTCATTCAGCTTCGCGAACATCTTGTCATGACCAAAGTGTCCTGCCAATCCTCCATTGTGTTTCTCCTTCAGCAAATTCTCCCTCATGGAGCATTTCAGAATACACAGTTGATTACCTTTAAACAATAATCCTTCTTGGATCATGTATTCTATCCATTTACTTCTATCCCTAAGAATTGGATTCTCAGTTGCTTCGTATGCCTCTTTAAAATCCTGATCATCTATGTACATGTCCCTAAGATCATCAAAACCCAATGTTTTGACCTTGAACTTCTGCAATAGAAAACACTTCCTACTCAAAGCATTAGCAACTTTATTAGCAGTACTATAAATATGTTTAATCAGAAAAGTGAAATTCTGCATATACTCAACCCATTTGACATGTCTTTGATTCAACTTTTCCTGTTGAGTCACAAACTGCAATGCATGATTGTCACTGTATAAGACAAATTCTTTCAGGATCAAGTAATGTCTCCATTTCTTCAATGCCTAGATAATAGCATAAAACTCCTTATCATAAGTGGAGTATTTCACTTTCGCTTCATTCAGCTTCTCACTGAAGTATGCTATTGGCCTGTCTTCCCGACTCAAGACTACCCCGATTGCGAATCCACTTACATCTCATTTCACCTGAAATTTCTTTCGGAAATCCGGCAACACCAAAACTGGTTGTTTCGTGATCTTCCTCTTCAACAGATTAAAACTTTTCTCAGCCTCTTCTGTCCACTAAAAAGACTTATGTATTTTCTTCACTGTGTCCATCATCGGTGCACTAATTCCACTGAAATTCCTGATGAACTTCCGGTAGAAACTAGCTAATCCGCGAAAACTTCTCACCTCAAAGATATTCTTCGGTGATGGCCAATCCTTGATTACCTCCACCTTATCTGGATCCATCCTCAACTCATTTTCTGAAATAACAAATCCCAAGTAGATGAGCTCTGTCTTCATGAATGAGAAATTCTTCATGTTTATCAACAACTTCTCCTGCTATAACCTCTACATCACTGTAACCAAATGCTTCAGATGCTCTGCCACTATTTTACTGAAAACCAGTATGTCATCCAAATATACAATAAAAAAAATTCCGATGAACTCCTTCAGGACTTCGTTCATCAACCTCATGAAGGTACTTGGTGCATTTGTTAAGCCAAACAGCATAACAAGTCATTCATACAACCCTTCGTTTGTCTTGAAGGTTGTTTTCCACTCATCACCTTCTCTCATACGAATCTGGTGATAACCACTCTTCAAATCAATCTTTGAAAAATACTTTTCTCCACTCAAGCAATCCATCAGATCATCCATCCTTGGTAATGGAAATATGTACCTGATGGTTATCTTATTAATTTCCCTCGAGTCAGTACACATCCTACAGCCTCCGTCTTTCTTCGGACTGAGTACTGTCGAAACAACACATGGACTCAAACTTTCTCTGACTAAACCTTTGTCCAACAACTCCTGGACTTGTCTTTTGACCTCTTCATTCTCTTGCGGAATCAATCTGTATGCGGCCTTATTTGGAAAACTAGCTCCTCATATGAGATCAATATGGTGACCCACACTTCTGATCAGTGGCAACGAACGAGGTAATTCATCCACTACTATGTCAGCGAACTCTTCCAACAGTTCCTGAATTTCTTCTGGTAAATCATCCACTCTTGTGCTGGTCAAAACAATATTTGGTTTCTTGACCAAAATGAACTGTGGATCCTCCTTCTTCTTGACCTCTGTAAGAAGTTCCTTCCCACTCATGAGAAGTACAGTGTTTCTTACTTCTATTTTCACCTCCTTATCTTTGATTGGAAGCACCATGTGAGTCCTCCCATTCTTCTCCAGGGTATATGTGTTCATTCTCTCGTCATGAATCACATTCCTGTCATATTGCCATGTCCTGCCCAGCAATAGATGACAAACATCCATAGGAATAACATCACAGAGTATCTTATCATTATATCCTCCTATCTTAAATTCAACTAAACACTGTTTAGTGACAGTTACCTGATGTCCTTTTTGTAGCCATGAAATTCTGTATGGGCTTGGATGATCAATCATCTCCAGCTCCAACTTTTCTACCATCTCTGTAGAAACGAGATTATCTGTGCTACCACTGTCCACAATAACCTTGCATACCCGATCCTTGTTCTTGCAAGCAGTCCAGAAAAGTCTCGTTCTTTGGACTGAACTCTCCACCTCCTTCTTTGGTGTCAAAAGAGATTTTCGCATCATCAACGATCTTCCGCCTTCAGCGTGTTCTGCCTTAACATCTCGCCTCAGTCCTTCGGTGATGTGAGCTTCTCCACTCTCCTTCTTTTTGTCTAGACACTCGTAAGACTTGTGCCCATTATTTCCACATGTGAAGCATGTTATTACTCCACCTCTTCCTCTTCCTCTACCTCTAGTACGAGGAAAAGTATTATTATCAGCATAATCTCCTCTCTGCTCAGTATGTTTCCCTCTTTGTTCAGCATATTTCCCTCACTGTGAGGTTCCACCTCTCTCAGTTTGAGTTTGAGGTTTCTTCCAGTCCTCCTTGGGCTTCTGATATTTATCCTGGGCAACTGATTTTCCTCTGGGTTAACTTCTGCCTCGGCCTCTCTGGCCCTGCTTTTGGCTCAACTTCTCTTCCACTTTCAGAGCCATTTGATAAGCATCTTCCACCATTCGGATGGTTACCATGCTCATATCAACCTGGATATCATATCTTAGGCCATTCATATATCTGGAAACTTTTTCATCATCGCTCTCCCGATGACTTGACCTGATGTTTAGCTTATAGAATTCTTCAGTGTACTCTTTCACTGTCATCAGTTTCTGTCTCAGGTTCTGCATTCTCCTAAACAGAGTAATCTGATAATCTCTGGGGATGAATTTCTCCTTCAGCTTCGCAGTCATTCTATCCCAGCTTTTGATCTTCTGCTTGCCTTTGTAGCGTCTGTCATCTTGTAGTTCATCCCACCACAATGCTGCATGTCCCTTCAATCTAGTGACAACATGCTTAACTTTCTTTTCCTCTTCGACATCTTCATAGTCAAAGTTTGTGTCTAGACCTCTAATCCAGTCTAGAAGCTCTTCTGCATCCAAGTTTCCTTCATAAACTGGAATGTCCATTTTCTCTCCTGCACCCATTCTTGCAATAGCTCTGATCAAATGTTCATTTGTTGCATCTTCAGCCGCAACTTCTTCTTCAGGTTCAGCCTCAATCTCACTTTTGGAATCACTAAGATCCCCATCACTGACTATGCATCTTTGTGTTGTCTCCATGTCTTTGAGTCTGGCTCATAGATCATGCATTTCTCTCTCCATAGCTTGATATGTCATCTGCCTGCCTCTTCTTCTCAGAATTTCCCTCTCCTATGGTGGATCAGGTGTTTACCTGTCCCTTCTCCTTGGCAGCATGATGAATTGTCTTTCTCTCTGCTACAGAAAGCAAAGAACCTTTCTGTGATCTGATACCAAATGATGTACGTCAATGCACGCTCCCTCCACAACCCGCAGGTTGGAAGGTCCATGTTAACACATGATCTTTCTTTTACCACTGGCCTAAAGAACTCTAAACAGCTCTTCTATTTCCCTATCGGGAAATCTGCACCCACAACATACTCTCACGGGATACCCTCTTTTCTCTAGGGAGATTGGACTTCGCAACTGCACAAATCCAATGGTCAAGCATTGGTCTCTCGAATCCCTGAAACCCAAAAAAGACAACGCTGACCTTTCCTCCTTCTTTTTCGACATTTTCCTTATCACGATTTCGACGGTCGCGGTGTTGAGTAACTTTCTTCCATGATTCCCGAAACTCGATTTGCCGAAACTCCGATACACTCACGAGATTTGACCTTTCAACGCCACTTCACTTCATCGGGAGTTCAAACTTCACAATATCGCAAATCCAATTGCTATATTTTCGAAACTTCACTCCATGAAACTCCGAAGTAGTGTGCCACCTGTCCACCTCGCTGACTCCTGTGGTCCCTCACCATTCTCTTGGCCTTCGGGATTTCGCGGTTTGGGATATCGCGATTCCCATTGCAAGGTTTACGGGACTTCCACCCATGAAAACCCGATACAAGCATCCATGTGTAAATCCAATGGCCCTTATGGCTTGGATCTATGGTCCTACTCCTCCTGAGCTTAGAACCTTTCGACGCTTTCGCCGTAACTCCCTTGCTTCTCTGTGAGATCTGATGACTCACAGGACTTTTCGGATTCTCCACCGAGAATTCCGACCGTCCATCTCTTCCCCTGAGAGCTCATCCTCCTGCTGTCCGATGTTGCTATACTTTCCTTTGGCCACTTCGAAGGCTTCGAATCCTTTTGAACATCCCACGACTCTGCGTCCTTTTTAGAAAACCCCTTGCACACACTCCTTGCAGCAGACTTGTAAGCACCTCCTAAATGTTGAAGTCCTTTGACTCTACGCAGACCTACAACAACAGTCCTTCAATGCTTCACTCAGATTTGAAACTCTGAGACTTTACTCGGCCTGCGCACTCCTTGTACAGCTCCTGTGCCTGACTGCACTTCTATGGAAACGAGAACAAAAGCTTCCTCACCTGAGCTTTCAAAGACAAATGTCTGAACCTTTTGTCGACGTACTCCTTGCGGAAACTTCAACTGCACTCCTTGCAGGAACTCTTGCTCAGATAGAGAAACAATTGAAACTCATTCCATTACCCTTTCCTCTCAGATTTCATACATTCAACAAGAAATCATTCATACATAGCATAAAAGAAATTGCATGACAAAAAGAGTAAAACATTCATGAGAATAACATTCAAAGATGCATACACATAGGATATATGAACACCATGAGTCTGAATCACAGCTTTCTTTGTATTAATTCAAAACTTCTATACATGGAGTCTACTACACATCTCTCTGTTTCTCCTCTATTCTTTTTTTCAATCCTGTTACAACACACAATGAGAGTGTCTATATCCCATTTCCCTCTTGCGCTCTAAAACTGTCAAATCTACACATTCAATTCTATCTACTTACATTAACTACCATAATTTCCTTCTACCCACTAAGGACGAGAGAAAATCACTCAAGGTCTGTTTACATTATACAAGTGCGCTCCTTCTTAATTATCTTATTTAAGATGGCGCATCAACTTCAAGGTAATTTCAAAATTTGCGCTGGCGCTTGTTCAACTGTCCTTTTCTCCCGCGCTAGCTAGCTTGAGATGCTCCTGCATCATTACTTGGGAAAGGAAAGTATGTAGTTGATATCCTGAAGAGGTTTTAGATGGAGAATTGTAAACCTATGGCCACACCCAATATCACTAATTTGAAGAAGTTGATAGCTTTGGATTTAGATTTGGTGGATCCCAGATTGTATAGGAAGTTGATAAGTTCCTTGATGTATTTGGTCAACAATAGATTAGATATATGTTTTGTCGTGAACACTTTGAGTCAATTCATGGTGGAGTTGAGGAAGGAGCATTAGGTAGTATCAAAACGTATTCTCAGATATTTGAGGGGCACAATGGAGTATGGTATGAGATATCATGGAGATGGTGAAGTGAAGTTATAGGGGTATGGAAAATCATATTGGGCATGTAGTCCAATAGAAAATAACATCACCTTAAGCTATTTCTTTAGCTTAGAAT
The DNA here is from genome assembly GCA_009831015.1 of Picea engelmannii. Lineage (NCBI taxonomy): Eukaryota > Viridiplantae > Streptophyta > Pinopsida > Pinales > Pinaceae > Picea > Picea engelmannii. Next base: position 685,102 of record ML777941.1, on the reverse strand, counting down.
CAGTAATGATATCCTAGTTCAACAAGAAGCAAACTTTTATTTCACTTATCTTAAAAGAGGTAATATACATGGAAACTAGTACGACTAGTTGTGAGTCCATCTGGAATTGCAAGTTACTTGTAGGATTTTTTAATCAGGAGTTGGACCCATAGTCATTTACTAAGATAATCAGAGTTGTATCAAAATCTGTAAGAATCCAGTGTTTCATGACAAGTCCAAGCACATATAGATCAAGTATCACTTCGTATGACATAATATTCAGAATGGAATAGTAAATCTCTAGCATATTCCCATATATTTGTAGGTAGCTAATATTCTGACCAAACCCTTAGCAAAAGGGAAGTTTGAGACATTCAGAGACAACCTATATTGGTGCATAATACCTTCCTCCCTAAGAGGAAGGGTTAAGAAATGTATATTGAGAAAGAAGTTCTTACATAGGTTTAGTGTGAAAATGCATGAAGTGCTTTGAGAAATTTATTTAGTGACCACTTAGGAAAAGTGGGAAATATTTCATCTTATAATTTCACTTGAAACATAAAAGAAAAATTGAAAGTATGATGTTTTGAAGTCCATTAGTCATAGGAATCTAAATGAAATATTCTAGAAGTTATATAACACTAGTGACTTAGATTAGAATTTAATCTTATCCCTACACCTCATGTTTGAGATTGGTGGCAGCTAGGATTGAGGATATTAGTTATCTCTCTCAAAGAATAAATAGGACAAGGTATGAGAAGTCAATCACATATGAGAAGAGATCAAGAGAGAGTAGGATAAGGGTAGAGTTCATTCAAGGATAATAAGGGAATATTTTTGAAGTGACTAGAAAGTATAACAAGTCATACATTGTTGTAGTAGTCTTTTCCATGCATCGTCCATACACCTTCAAATTTGAAGTTCATACTTTATCTTCTTAGATTTCTTAAGTGTTCTTCAATGTTGAGAGAAGAGGAAGAGAAACATGTCATTCAAAACAACAGTTAGAGGGTTAAAATGTTCCATTTACGGACTGCTTTTTAGATCTAGGAGTTTGTGCATTAAATCTTAGAGATGGGCTCAACTAGTCTCTAATTCAAGAATAGATTAGATGGTGCCTAAAATTTATTGTCATGGAAAGTGAGGGTTACACTATTATTATAAGAAAATGATCTTTGGGATATTGTCAAGGATGTTGTGCCTTCGCATATAGATTGACAATCATTGGAAACAAACAAGAAGAAGGAAGTGAAGGCCAAGCATATGATCATGGACACCATAATACATATAAGAAGAAATATGCAAAGGATATGTTCAATGCCATAGTTTTCTTCTACCAGAGTGAGAACATACACATAAAGTCAAAGATGATGTGCAAAAACAAAATTATATCCATCGAGATGATTGGATTAGATTCAATTACTAATTATCTTATGAAGGTCACACAGATTCATGATCAACTTGTAGTAGTTGGGGAGAATATTATGGATGTAGAGCTAGTGAAAATAGCATTGAATGGATTGTCGATTTAATGGGAACCATTTGTGAAAGGTATTTGTGCTCATGAAAATCTTCATAACTTTGAAAGGTTGTAGGACACTTGTATCCAGTAGGAGACTCGGGTGGAGTCAAAGGCCAACAAGAAGGGTGGTAATGAGAACTTATCTCTATTTGGTTAAACAAATAAGGTGAGAGATAAAGGACCTAGAAAGGGTAAGGGAAAGAGTGAAGAGCCACCTTCATAGCTGAGAAAGAAGGACTTGAGTAAAATCAAGTGCTTCAGTTGTCATAATAATGATTACTATGCATCACAATGTCCATATAAGAAGAAGGGTAAAGGTAAGTAGCATCAAAAGTAGGTAGAAACCTTTCCAATGCTATATTTCCTTTCTAACACCACAGTTCCTAGGAATGCATGGTATGTGGACTGCGGGGCATCTCATCATATGACATTAGGTCAATAATTATTTTTTAGTCTAATGAAGCAGGACTCAGGAGTATAAGTTGAGCTTGGTGATGATGCCAAGTACCTTGTAGCAAGAGTTCGTACTATTCCATTCCATCTCAAGTTAGGTAACTCTTTAGATTTTGACGATGTTTGGTTTATTCCATTTATAAGAAAGAAATTGCTTTCAGTTTCAGTTTCAGAGGGTTGGGGATATGAATTTGATTTGAAGAAACAACAATTCCTCATTAGAATGAATGAAACTAGCCTAGATATAGCACAAGTAATAGGGTTTGCAGGTTGTAGGGTGAACCTATTTGATCCGTAGTTCATAACACTTACAACTTGTGTGAGTTGTGGGACAAGAGGATGTGGCACATATATCATAGAACATTGGTTATTTTAAGGGAAATAGTCACAAACCTTCTAGAGTTTAGTATTGAGGAGCATGGAGTATGTAGAGGGTGAAATATTGATAATCATGTCAAGGTTTCTTTCCCAAGAAACGAGCATAGGTCTAAGGAGATTCTAGACCTAGTTCATTTAGATGTTTGTGGACTAATGTCAATAACATCAATTTCAAGAAGTTTGTACTATGTTTCCTTCATTAACGGCTTCTCTCACAAAACTTGGATATCTTTCTTATATACCAAGGATGAGGTCATTAGCAAGTTTCCATAGTTCAAAGCTCTAGTTGAAAACTAGACAGGGAAAAAGATCAAAGACCTTATATTGGATAATGGGGGTGAGTATGCCTCTAAGGAGTTAAAGTGTTTTTGCAAGGAGGAAGGAATCAAGAGGGATCTGATTGTTCCATAAAACCCACAACATAATGGTTTGCAAAGCAGAAGAATTAATCCATCATAGGAGTTGCTAAGGCCATGATTCATGACTAGGACTTGTCAATTTTTCTTTGGGTAGAGGCATGCAACACATTAGTACACATCCATAACTAGTGGCCTCACAAGTTCTTGGAGGAAAAGACATCATACGAGTAATTCACTAGTGTGAAGCTAGATGTGAATCATTTTGACATCTTTGGTTGTCTAGTTTATATCCATGTACTAGTAGAAAAAAGGACTATGTTGGAAACCTCCATTAGGAAGGGTCTATTTGTAGGTTATAGTGAGACTATGAAGACCTAAAGGGTTTATATTCTAGATCAGAGGAAAATAGTGGTGGGTAGAAATGTAAAGTGTGAGGAAGAATTTGCATCTAGGAAGTCCCATGAGTCTATTCTAGTGACATAGGATGAGGAGTTAGAATCTGCAAAGGTAGAGCCAGGGTCACTAATGACTTCGAGAGTATTACAACAACCTTTAGATGAATAGGAGGAGATAGTTAACCCTTCCACTTCTATAAGGAGGCCTCAATGGCTCACAAAGACATTGAGGAATGTCGAGGAGTGTGTTCAGGCTCCTAGGAGCACATTTAGAGAGAGCAAATTTAAGAAGTTTCTAAACTATATGGCATAATGAGAAACATCATAGATTCTGAGCCTTCCATGTTTCAGGAGGTAGTATACCAATAGGTATGATTGGATTCCATGGTGGAGGAGTACACATCCATCAAGAAGAATGATGTTTGGAACATAGTGCCAATATTGGAGGGGAAGTCCATAATGAGTTCCAAGTGGCTCTATAAGATCAAGCATGTAGTAGATCGCAGCATTGAGAAGTTCAAAGAAAGGTTCATGGCAAGAGGGTTCTCCTAGAAAGAGGGAGTGCACTATGAGGAGACATTTGCTCCATTTTTCAAGTACATTTCTATTAGAGAAGTTATGTCCTTAGTTTCATTTATGGGATGGATATACATCAGACGGATGTGAAGACAACTTTCGTATATGAGATCATTGAGGAATAAGTGTACATAGAGCAACCTCAGATATTTAAGGTAAATGGGAAGAAGTCACATGTTTGCAAGCTTAATAAATCCCTGTATGAACTCAGGTAAACATCAAGAGCATGGTATTTGAGGATAAATGGATATTCACAAAGTATGGGCTTCACCGAAAGTGAAGTAGGTTCTAACTTATATTATATATATTTTTGAGGTCGATTAGCTCATATTAGTGTTGTACGTAGATGATTTGTTTCTTACAAGTGAAAATAATATCAGTGCAGGGTGTAAAAGTAGACATGACAACTGAGTTTGAGATGGACATTGGCATGATGGACAACACATTGGCAACCAAACAGTTGAAACCCTTTGTGTATGTATGCCTGCGGATCGGAATTGTAGGAGTAAGTGTGGACATTCAAGAATGAAAACCATATATTCCCTTTGAAGTCATATGCATTGGAAAGCCAATTTTGTTGGCGTGACTGACGGTCCATTGAATCTGCAAAAGCCAAGTAAAGCGACGCACAATAAGCAATATATGAAACCTGCACAGAAGATGCAAAACCCTATTAAATTGCGGCACAATACACAATATATAATACTAGCAACAACCACATTAAGTAAAAAGTGGTTGATATACGCCGATCGACGCCATTAATTAAAAAAAAATGAAAAATGACGCCTATCGGCGTATATCAACCACTTTTTACTTAATGTGGTTGTTGCTAGTTGACGACCGACATGCATGGCCACAACCATAAACACATTTATACATTTTAAATGTAATAATTAGTTATTATTTTGTAATTACTAAAGTATTATTTTAAATAAAATTATTAATTTTTTAATTAGTATTATTATTAATTAAATAATTTATTAAAAATAATAATAATAAATATATGTAACAATTTTATTAATAAATTATTAAAAAGAATTAAATAATAATCAATTAATAATAAAAATTTAATAATAATCAATTAATAATTATTTATTTATAATTATTAAATAATATTAAATAATTATTTATTATTTAATTAATAAAAAATAATTAATTAGAAATTAGAAATTAATATTTATTAATTAAATGATTAATTATCAATTGATTATCAATAATAAAATAAATATTAAATAACAATTATTTATAAAATAGAAAATAATATACCATAAATAAAATAAGTTAAAA